>JARHVA010000945.1:2582500-3190000 GCA_037957365.1 Torreya grandis
CTAATTCACCTCCAATATGGGGTTTCAATCCCATAATAAATTTCTTGATTCTAAACCTTTCATCAGCTTGATATTAAAGCACGTAATTTAGAAGTTTGGTAAACTGCTCCCAGTATTCATTTATTGACAACTCCTCTTGTTTTAGATTTGAAAATATGTAAGCTTCTGATCAAAGTAAAGTTGTGGTAACCACTATGACCTGAAAAATGTCATGAACTACCCCCAAGTTGTGGTGTTTGAGTTAAGGTTCATCTCTATTTTCTTGTTAGCCCACAAAGTAGCTACTTCACCAACCAATTGGTAAGCTCCCCAAACTGCTTTAGTGATTTTAGAGTAGTTTCAAATGTTGAAATACTTCTTCATCTTAGTCAGTGATGATTCGGATCCATCACCTTAAAAAAATCCATCAAATTTAGTTGGACTAACCTTCTTCATATCCCTAGATGATTTTGTAACTCCCTGAGCTCTCGCATCCTATTGATTTCCTGTTCAACAGGGTACTCAACAGGGACTACTTTATGTTCTTCCTCACCATGATCATGAACCTCTTATTCTAAGGCTAAAATTTGATCCCTAGTATCGCTCATGATTGTGATTAACTGATCCAACTTTGCTAACTGATCAGCAGCAACTTGATTAGGATCCATGGATGGGTTATTGTAATTCAATGGACCCTCCCCTGATGCTCTTATTTGCACCATTCTGTCTTCTCACTGAAAATAAGAATGAAAAAATGGCAGCGGACTCATTAAGTTATAGAGTTCAGCCCTAAGCTCTGATACCACATGTTATAACCTCGCTAGATTGTATTAAAACAAAAAAACAGTAAATTTTTTGTAACTTACTTCCTCAACAAGTATTTTATTTACAATTATAGAACTATAATTTTTATGTATAACAGATACAAGTATTTTATTTACAATTATAGAACTACAATTTATATATATAACAGAGAAACATCAAATTTTCAACTTTAATTTCCAATGCAAAATAGAGGGTTACAACTTCATGAAAGGAAATACATAATGACATAGCTACGACTGGTCTCACTATACAACAAGGACTATTCAAGTAAACAATATTATATTTATAATTTTAATATGCAATTATCCTTATAAAAGATAACTAACTCTCTAGAGCTCGAATTGTACCAACTCACATATTTTTTATAACCTCAAGTGTTGTCTCCAAGTATGTACTATAGTGGGGGAGGAAGAGCATCATCCAAGTGCTTTACCACTCCAACCATAGACCAATAATCCTCTGCACAATCCCCTATCAAGGAATGTCCCTCCCTACATGGATAAGCAGATAGAACGGTGTAGAAATTAGAATGAGACATGTTAGTAACCCCATGTGTTGTAAGATTCTACTACGTGACATGTATCATAAATAAAAATGCATTTTTACTTTGATATCACACAATATGTAAATCGTACATATGAATTGACAATGTTAATCTAACATTACTTTAGTCAAAGTTTTAAATAACATATGATCATCTGGATCGATCAAATTCATAACACATCACTTGATTGGGTTATCCATACCCATCATTGTTGATGCTAGTCAGGCTCCATAATAAACATAACAAATATATAATCCAAAGCATAGACTAACCAAATGGGTAAACTAATTTAAGGATTATTAACATATACATGTAATATCTGATGTAATAAGCATATATTGACAAACCCATGCCAACCAAAAATGTCCACAAAAGTCTATATTATCTTATCTACAATAGATAATTCAAGCATAATTCTATTATTTCTACAGAAGTACATTTAAGAAACAAATATTTATCAGATATTATCCAAAATGGTTAAGCTTGGTTTCCCCTAAAACCAATTAAATCAATGAAAGGCTCTAATTATCTATTTTCCATAATTTTAAAATAACACAAAATATGTAGTGCCACAAATCAATCATTTCAACATGTTCTATAAATTTCTTCCTAAGCCTTATAAAATTTTCCATTTCATATAAAAACCCAAACATTTAGAAATGAATTAAAACCCTACCCCTACATAATTTAGTCACAGATTATAAACCAATATTGATAATCAAATTACATATTCTCGAAAAAATTAATTTATATTTATTTTAACAAATTTCATATTATGATATATTTTAAATGTATATTATAATTACCTAGGGAGATCATTATTAAGAGTTTACTAATCTCTTATAAAATTTTGATTATATAAAAATAAATATAATATAATATAATATTTAATATTATATTATTTATTTCTCCAACCTAATCTCTAACCTTATAAATATATATATTTAAACATATTTATTTTACATTATACAAATAAATTTTTAAACAACCAAATGTGGGTCTCCCACTCCCTGTAACTTTACAAACTTAAAATCAACATGCACCAGCGAACGGTTTTTACCCCCTGATAGACTCAAGGAAATATTGATTTTGACGGAATAATGGTAAAATGCAAAGGAAAAGTATGAAGCGACTCACGCTAGAATTAACAAATGCAGGACACAGCGATAAAGCGACACATGCCCCACAACCACTTCACATAAGCATACATAATTTTCTATCCAGACACAGATATGGACGCATATCATCTAGCTACTAAAACGCATAGAGGGTTTGAGGAATTCACCAAAATCCTTGACTATAATGGAATGTGGTTCTATCGAGTGAAAACAGCAGCAAAAGCATTAAGAAGTGTAATAAGGAAGGTCGACATCGCTACTCAAGACTGAGTTAAAGAAAAGAAAAGAACAAAACATTATATGACGTCAAGATTACTGTTACAGGACCAAAAAAAAATAAAGGGTTTTTAAGAGTCCGTTGAAAACTTTGACTGTTTTGGGACACATTTTGCTCTTAACTAAAATGGATGAGATCAACGAATGGTGGTCGTTTTGCTCTTCTAGCACATATATAATATATATATATGTCATGTCCTAGTATGGAGATAAGCGTAGATTCGGCGTTGTATAAAGGCTTTCCAATTAAAATTTAAAATGTTAAGACAAAAGAATGGCGACGGTTATGCTCTTACGCTGAGTTAAAATAAATGAGTGGTGGCGTTTTGATCTTGGGCTGGGTTAAAAAGTGATAAAATTCTGTCCCCGAAACCACTACCAGCAGAGATAAAGACAAGAAAAGTATATAATTTAAAAAATGTATCAACGATAGTATTGTTGGGCGAAAATAAAAGCTACTTCTAGAGGTTTTCAAACCCAAAACATAGTGACAGCAAGCATTGCAGGAAGGCAATGAGAAGGAAATATCTTTCGCTGAGTTAAGAAAATTTTAACAGATAGGAATACAGCGTTTAAAATAGTTTTTAATTAAATTTTATTCCCGGTACTTGTTAAATATGGAAAGAATTTTAGTTTCTAAGGAGAGACTCACATAATATAACCCAAAGGTTTTTACAGGGTTTGCTCTCAGAGTTCGCAGAATTTCTCTAATGTAAAGTATATATGGTAAAAATATATATTGAATCTATAACCCCTGATTCTTTCATTTGGGTTAATAAAAGTTAGGTTATTACGAATGAATTATTAGAATCTAAATGGATTACCAAAATCTAATCCCTGAAGCTTTCTACGGATTTCACAATGTTTTCCCCTAATTTTAATATACACTATAACCCACAATTTTGTCAATACAAAAATACACTATTAAAATAATTACAGTACCCACCTGGTACACTTTTCCTTCGTTGATGGTGAAATTTCCCTTCCTACCTCCAAAGCTTTCTTTCTTCTTCCAACTTCCCGCTTCCTCTCCCATGAATTTTTTGTCTTTTTTTTTTTCAATCCACTTAATACTATTTTTTTCTCTGTACATGCCATTTGAAATCAAAGTTGTAGGCTTTGTTCCCCATAATTAACTAGGAGTTCCACAAATAATCATCCAATAAATTTTCTATTTATCTCCCTTGATTTCCCAAATTAGTAATAAGGTAACTTAACTTCTCTTTTCAAGGAAAGTCATCGTAAGATTTCATGTATTTACTAATAATCAATTCCATATAAGTCTTCTAAAGTAGATGTTCATCCTAGTATTTAATTAAGATTTATTTCTATATTAATTAGCATAATTAATAAGTTGAATATCACAATTTAATAATTGTCTAATATAATTAAACAATTTAAAATTAATATAAATTTTTATTTTGACAAATTAAATATATCATTACTAATATTTCAATTTCTTATTGAAAGATGCATTAATGATGCAATTTCTAAAATACAATATAAAGCATCTCACAGCGTAGTAATCACTATAGCCAATTTCAAAATAAGAACTCATTCATTTCTAAAGCACAACTGAAATATGATTAATGCAACTATTCTAGCATTACCAAGCATAATACTTAGCAAACCATATTAATGCAAAGAATTTAACAAGTCAAACTACGATGGTGTGTGAATTTGGGTCACTAGCATTTCTATTATGTCATACTGCAATCAACCCATCTGCACTACCCTCTCACATGATGCTCTCCCTCATCATGCTCTGAGGGTGAAACCAATTTTACATCCACCTCATACCAAATATGTAGTTAGTCTAAGTCATCGTATATATAATCAATGATGCAAGACTAACAACTATACATCTATACTGCATAAAATAATCAAACGCAACTGCAACATCATGTAAACAAATCATAAATAACATTGTTCCCTACAACATTTGTCATAGTACTCAAATCAAAGCATTAAAGAATCAGTTATTAACTATTTCAAATCTATGGATTTAAAAGTAAAATCATAGTGTGAAATCAGGTTGTAACAGGGTTGAACTTGAATCTATAAAATAACATTTGAGATGATAGAGGACTTGATCAAAGTAAAAACATTACAATCTGAAGAAACATTATTAAACACAGCGTTATTTCTTTCTTTCCAAACCTAGAAGAGAATCTATACTCTAAAAGTATGTCAGACTTGGGTGTATTTAAAGGGCAATGTGGGTTTATCTCCAAGGAGGATGTGTTGCCAAAGAAAAAATTCACATTAGAAAGACCTGAAGAGATCATGGATCCACGTCCAGACCCTTTGAGCTTTGAAACAGTACCAAAAAAGATGAGGAGCATCTCGATATGACTACAGAAAGGGCAAGTGGGAAGGGGAACTCCTAAATAGAGGAGCATTATGTCAATAGGTAAGCCTTGGTGCAGTATGCACCAAGTAAAATGAGCTAGCTTGGGCTCCACGCAAGCCCCCCAGACCGTGCTAAAGTGAAAGTTCCATGTACTAACATAAGAATGTAGTCCCCAATGGGAATTAAGCTTGTCCACCATGGGCAAATGGGGGGTGAGCCATCCATAGCCAAGATGAGGGGTGTAATTGCAAAAGGGAGTTTCAACACACCACTTTGAGTCCTTCCACCATGGAAGAGTGGAATGTACAAAACTTTTGTGGAGCATAGTGGGCGACATGACGTTAAGTATCTCTTGGTAAGATTCTTGATTAGAATTGGCTAACTAGAATTTGGATTTCACCTCTTCCCAGGATAGCCTAGAGCAAGATCCCCTGTAGTAAATATCTTGGACAACATGAATACCCCTATGGAAGAACTTGAGAGCGTTAATCCAAGGGACTTCTACCAAGGGAACTTCATTGAAATTAATAATAGGTGACCCCCAGAGTGAGTGAGTGTTAATAGACAGCTCATCTCGAAACCCTGAGCCATTCCAAAGAAGCCATGGCTTGATCTTTTCTCATGCCTTTTAGATTCTTTTAGCCATAAAGGAACCTATGATTTGAACGAGAGATTTAATGATTAGCAAATTAGAGAAGCCGAGCCCTTTCCAGGGTTTATTGCTCTTAAGCAAGCCCAAAGAGATGTAGTGTCAAAACAACACCTTCCAAGCTTATTTGTCTTTAATGGCCTGCATAATCCATTTGGCACATAAGGCAAATCCTTACTGAGCTATGTCAATGAGCCCCATCCCTCCGACATCCTACGTGAGGCAATGATATTCCCAGGCCACCCTGTGGAATCCTTTATCATGAGGAGAATTGGTCCAAAGGAAGTCCTTGAGCAATTTCTCCAACTTTTGGGAAGATTTATTAGAAGGCACCCAACTTGAAGAGTAGTACACATGGGTGGTCGCAAGTATTTTTGAGCAAATTTGAAATTTATCTACTAACGAAAGAGACTCGGCCACCTAGTATTCTAGCTTCTTGGCATCTCTGTCTAAAACATATTGCCACAACAAGGGTGGTGAGGCATCAAAAGCAAAGGGGATGCCAAGAAATTTGAATATTTCATCATGTTAGATTCACTTCCAACCATATTGAGCAGTGCACATTGGCAGAGGGAGATATGATTGCCTATAGCAATGAGTTTTTTGCCATTGGTTGTTGGAGCTAGAGGCCAGGCAAAAGGTGTTTAGACACTACAAGGCGTTAGCCACATTGGTCTCATCCTCAATGAGAGTAAGGAAAGAGTCATCCCCAAAGTGACTATTAAGCAATTGCATACCTTCGTGTTGATTCATAGCATCTAGAGGGAGATAAATTCCCTTAATAAGGCCCCTAGCTTGGGCATTGCTAAGAAGATATCCAAAACCTTCAGTTACAAGCACATACAGGGCGGGAGCCAGAGGGCACCCTTGACGAATAGAGCGAAACAAACCAAATTGCTCAAAGGTGACTCCATTAATGGAGAGGATAGTCGAGACATCTGCAAAAATCATCTAGATGGTTTAGATGAAGTTGGGCTCAAATCCTAGGGCTCTAAGCATGGCCAAAATGAATGGCCATTCGATACGGTCATAATATTTTTTAAACTCAATTTTAATGAACATAGCTTGTTGCTTAGACCTTCTGACCTAGTTCATCCCTTCCCAAACTACTATAATGTTGTCCAAAATATATCGGCTTCTAATGAAACTTGTTTGTTCAGGGTGCACGATGAGAGACAACATATTGCGCAATCGGATCACCAGAGCTTTGGCAATGATTTTGTAGGAAACATTCAGGAGAGTGATGGGCCACCAATTGCAGGTCAACTCAGGATCTCCCTCCTTAGGTATGAATTTAATGTTTTCTTTATTTATATTTTTTCCTAGAGAATGCGTGTGAAAGGCTTCTTGATAAACCTTATGCAAGTCACTGCCCACAAGGTCCCAGAGGGTTTTATAGAATTCACAAGGGAATCCATCAATTCCTGGTACTTTGTCATTTGCCATGTGAGATATTGTCTCATGTAAATCATTGACAGTGAGGATCCTGTTGCAAGCCACCCACTGGGTGGGAGTGAGTTTGCATGGCACCATTGCAAGACATTGTTGAAGGGCAATTTTGTGCTCAGTCGAGGATGCTTGAGCTTTGAAAGTGGCAAAAAAAGGCTTGAACAATATGTGGGGTCTCTATGAGTCTATTGCCAGCCTCAAAGATGACTTGAATTTGCTACTTTAAGTTCTTGGCTCGCAGCATTTGAAACAAATCCTTTGAAGTTTTGTCCCCTATTTTGAGCCAGTGAAGCTTGGCTTTGACTTGAGCTCCCCGAGCATCATAGCGGTTTACAATCTAGATGCAATGTCGCAAGGAGGATACTCTGACCTGTAAGATCTCATTGAAGGGACCCTTTTCTAGAGCTAAATCCTCACAACTCAGCTCTGAGGAAGTAGCAAAGTGTCTCTAAATTTTAGCAAGTTGGTAGCCATAGATTCATACAAAGCGAGAGGTCCTTATGATGACATCATCCCACCAGAGAATCCAACCAGATTCTTGGGAAGGACATGGATCTGAATTTCATACTCTTTAAATGTGTGTCACCATGGGCCCATGCTTGAGCAGAGAAGTGTTAAGGAAGAATTGCATTTTGTGGACTTTGTGTTTTATGAACTACCAGGTCACTCTGAATCAAATAGGGGAGTGGTCAAAAAGCCCAAAATCTGGCAACGCCTGCATCAGAGGTAAAAAATCATTATCAAAGGAGAAGTATGATTGGGTGGACATCATTGCCCTATCTTGGCGCTTCAAAACGCAAACGAGGCCCTTCTTGAGATTACTCTAGGTGTACTATACTCCGTCTGCAGGTCAATGGATTAAATTGGGGTCATAAAATCTCTATTTAGTGCACATATAATACCATACCTCCCTTTAGCTAACTTCCCACTACATTGTCAAGTGGCCCACTTTGTCCTCGAAAGACACCATCATATTAAAGTCACCACATAAGACCCAATGAGCATCGGGGAGATCATCCGCTATCCATCGCCATAAATAGGTACGCTCAAAGGCGTCATTCAAGGCATAAATGTTAATAAAACCAAAATAGTGGCTTTCAGTGCTAAAAAGGGTCCATACTAATCGATTTGTGGGGTCCATGTCAGATTGCACTGAGTGCAGCCGCCACCTTGGAGAAATGAATGTGATCACCCCTCCACGTCCTACTTCATGATTGCTATGTAAAATGATATTGTCATCCCAGATGGAATTACTAACAACCGTCAATAAAAAATCTACCACCTTGACTTCTTGTAGACAAAGAATGTCCATCTCGAGAAACTTCCTTCTGAAATCATGAACAACAAACTTGTGTTTTGGGTCTGTAAGACCTCAAACATTCCATGAAAAACAATTCATAAATGACGGGTGTCAAGGGACATGTCCTCCGAGTCCAGACTTTCAAGGCATCATACTGATTATGTAAAAAATGCCCACTATTGGCATTTAAAAAATCATCAAATTGCTTCCTCACACTAGGGTCAACCTGATACTCTCCTTCTGCCTCATCACTCCTTCGAGGAGGGTTGCGAGAACGTTTGGGTGCATCCTACTAAGCAAGAAGTGAAATAGTGGTTGGCTATAAGTTTGAAAATCTAGAAGAACTAGGCAAAGGAGCCTCGATAACCTGGGACAAGATGTTGGCAGTCAGAAGGGTGTTGAACACCTTGGGTTTTTCCACTAATTTTGGGGCTTCAGCTTGAGAAGGCTCTTTCTCAGCAGGAGCCTACTCCTGCGGGCCATTGCTCGAAGATGACTTTCCTCCTTTGGGAGTAGCATTTGCATTTGCGGCTTTGGTATAGTTGTTCTTCTTTCCTACCATCGTCCATCCGTCTTCAATTGGATTTTTTCTAGCTTTTGGAGAGGGCTTGGGGGGAGAGGATGAGCAGTTGGACACATTGTTGTGGGACATCTGGAGGGAATAATCTCGAATCTTATGATCTATGGCTTGATAGTGAAATCAAGTGTTAGGCAAGTTGATATACAAGACTCGATGTGAGTGTCTCATGTCCCCAACTTGAATTTCCACAAACTCCTTGAGATCCTGAGAAAGGTCTACTTCTACACAAACCCATTTTTGCAGTCTAGCAGAGTAGAACCAGTTTTGTTCATGGTAAACCTATGGAGGATGCTATCTAGTGAATAAAGTGCCAGTAGGGGAGCGAGAGACCTGAAAATTCAACTCAAACTGGCACTTTAAGAGCAGTGTGCTCTGAGACCACAAAGTTTCGTGTCCAGGGGGAGAGAACCATGAGCGAGTCCCTGACATGCCAGGTGGCAGACCTATGGAGGATTCCTCCTGTATGGGATGGGTCGGCAAAGCGGAACAAAAAAAAACCCTTAGTCATATTCTAGATGATCTCCAGCTTAATGTCATGAGTTGCCCACTGGGTTTGAACCCAAGACCGTGGCATACTTTCAAATGAAATTCTCCCAACAAAATATCCTATCAAACAAAATTGCTCTAACCATTGACACACATAATTAAATTCAAGAATAGGCAATATAACATCAGGGTTCGAAGCATTACCTCATGGTAAACCTTCGAGACAAATTTCTTCGGGCGTTTACAAAGGGTCATTGCTTGATACTCTGTCATTCTTCTCCGTAGCTGAAACAGTGGAAATAGAATGAGAAGTCATTATAAAGGTTGGCCTCGTCCGAAGGTGAGAAACCCTAAATGGTAATAAATGAAAGACCTACAAGGAACTCAACGCCGTAGTGTGACACACGCTGGATAAACAGAAAATCAAAGGCCGATTCAATGACACACATGAAGAAAACCCTCACAGAGCAAAAAAGCCTTCCCCCCAAAAAACAAAAAAAATAAAACTACAAAAAAATGATACATTTAACTTTACAATCAAATTTCACTGAGATAAAATAAAATTATTAGAAGGCCCTGCAAACTCAATCCTCAAATGTCTCGATTTAAAGATTTTTTCTTTATGAGAAACTATGAACAAGCATTGGCCTAAACTTTTAGCCTTTATGATAAACTAAGAATTTTGGCCTTGCAAACCCAATCCTCCGATGTCCCAAATTAAAGATTTTTTCTTTATCGGAAACTATGAAAAAGCATTGGCCTAAACTTTTTGCCTTGCCATCAGATGTGGCTGCCAACAGTTAACGTCAAGAAACAAAAGTTGAAGGACTTACCGACCACAGTGGGAGTCGAACCCACGACCTTTTGATCCGAAGTCAAACGCGCTAATCCACTGCGCTATGCGGCCAGCTGACAAACTATCTCACTAATTATAATCTGTAACTGAATATACTAATTTGAATTTATATTGTGATAAAACCTCAATGCATACTCATACTCATCTCTGCTGAGATTGTACGGGTTTATTTAAAAATCATTGCAGTGGATGATATTCAGGCGGATCAATGTGATTCAAATCAGACTCTCACCTCCAGGAGTTTTTAAATTCGCTTAGCTTGCTACCTCATTCGTAACACTTTTACAGTATTTAAGTTTTATTATGAACCATTCATTTTGGAAATCGATAGCTTGTTCGTTTTATTAATTTAATATTACACTACATCATTATCACTAATTTTAGGCATTTTTACATTGATTATCTGTTTTAGCTTGTACAACAGATCCCTGAAAGTATAATAAGTTGAAATACTGGTTTTCTGAAGCTAGCTAGAAAACTCATTTCCTAATAGTTGTTTGTCAGGTTCATGATCAAGATCAAGATATATCAATAATAATAAGTCCTTGATGAAGGATCAAGATCAAGGATAAAATAAAAGAACACAATTTTTTCTAAAAGTTATAATTTCAATAATAAGCTCTCAACACATCAATCTCAAACACTTACAAATTTTTCAAGAGTGTAAATGGTGGAAGGAGTTGGCATTAGAGAATAATTTTGTAGGACCCTGAATTTGGGAGAATCAGTATATCTAATGTAATTTTGAATTTTTTTCCTTGAGATTGTTTAACACATTTTTTTTTGAGACTTTTAAAATCAACGGCATAGGATTGAGATGTGTTGCGGATCCTTGGTTTAGCCGTCTCTGCTTTTTTTCTAAGCTTTCATATCACTATTTTTTGTATAGGGTTGATTTCTTAGTCATATTTATCGCACTGCAGCTACTAGTTCACCATCCCTGAGGGGTGAATCTATTTATAAAATGCTCAACTTCTTGACCCCTGCACCATTTGTATCACTGATGGAGCTCTAAATAACAATGGCACTGAAGTGATTTAAGTAGTTTGTTTTGGAAGTATTTCACGAGGTAACGAATAACCCTTTTCAATTGACTCTTTAATAGATGTGGTTTTCGATTGTTTAAAATTTGATAAAGCTTGTCTCTAGTTTGAAAATCCGACTTTCGTGTATGCTTAAAACTTCGGTGCATAATACTTGGCAATCTCTTGGTGTTAAGCTTAGAATGTTCAAAACTTGACAAACAATTTTTTTCTATTTAAAATTATCAATGTTGAGCACTACTAAACCAATGTCAACCAAGGCCCTTGGTTTATCCAAAACATATAAGTGTCAGGATCTTAGAGTACAATTGATTACTTTTGTATAAGCAACTAAACATGGAATTGCAACTCGAAGTAATAAGTAACTAGAAATCAGAAACAGCAAATAATAAGAGATACGAGAAACAACCAATATGTATTAAACTCTTCTAAAAGGAAATACAATGAAGAAATCTCTCTCTCTTCTCACACCTCTCAGATGTACAGTAATTCTCCCTCAAGAGTTCTCTCTCTCTCTCAATCAATTACAACCAATTCAATTACTGAATTATTCCCCTCTTGACAATCAACTCAATTGTTGTTGTACATGCTATGAGGATCTAACCCTATTATATAGTAAACTACAACACTAGGGTTCCATGAGCCATGCATTCTCCACCATTAGATCCACCTCTTAATCAAAGGTTCAAATCTGTTCTGCCAAAAATAGAAAAATAGATTCAAGACTAAATCTAGTCTTTACATGCGAACTGACTGTTCTCCTAAAAATAGAATTCTGGAAACGCACAGATGACCGATGCCGCTCGTTGTCTGTCTGAAGATGACCGATGTCAGTCGATGCCTAACCGATGTCGATTGTTGTGTAGCTGAAGATAACCGATGTCGATCGACCCCTAACCGATGTCGGTTGGCTCTGACCGATGTCGGTTACTGTGTAACCCAGCAACCTCTGTATTTGCTCATCAGTGAAGCTTTTAGCTCCACAACTCAACAATCTCTCACTTGGAGATAAACAGTTGCACCTGTATCTGTACAACAACATCCTCTAAAACATCTCTGGCTTGTTTCTTCCTCTTCAAGTTCAATCTTGAAGACCAACAAAAGTTGAATGAAGATTCAACTTCTCTTTTGTTACCGACTTTATTAACATATCAGCAGGGTTCTTATCCGTATGGATCTTATCCAGCTTTAACTGACCATCCTCCAATACATGTCTAATGAAGTGGTACCTAAGCTATATATGTTTGGTTCTTGAATGAAAGGTTGAATTCTTTGTCAAATGAATTGCACTTTGAATATCACTGTACAATCTACAACTCTCTTGCTCCTTTTCCAACTCTTCTATGAACCGAGTCATCCAAATCATTTTTTTGCTAGCCTCTGTGACTGCAATGTATTCTGCCTCTGTAGTAGACAAGGCAACAACCTTCTGCAAATTTGAAATCCAACTAACCGTCGTTCCACCAACAGTGAACACATATCCTATGGTGCTTCTCCTGCCATCCAAGTCACCTGCCATATATGAATCTACATACCCATGTAGAGAAGTGTTTGACCCTCCATAACATAAATACCTACTGTTGGTCCCTCTTAGATATCTGAGAATCCACTGAACTACTTTTCAGTGTTCTTTTCTTGGATTGGCCATAAACTTGCTGACAACTCCCACTGCTTGGGCAATATCAGGTCTAGTACATACCATTGCATACATCAAGCTCCCAACTGTTGAAGCATATGGAACTCTACTCATGTACTCAATCTCATCATGTGATTTAGGACACTGTTATTTGCTCAACTTGAAAAGTCTAGCCATAGATGCGCTTATCGGTTTTGCATCTTTCATATTGAACCTCTCCAACACCTTATTCACATAATCCTCTTGAGACAAAATCAAATTGTGGTTTTTTCTATCTCTCTTAATACTCATGCCAAGGATTTTCTTTGCTGCTCCTAAATCTTTCATGGCAAATGTGTGAGCTAATTTTACCTTAAGCTTAGTAATTTTTTACATGTGTGAACCTGCAACAAGCATATCATCTACATACAGTAACAAGATAATATAACTACTATTATCCAATCTGTTAAAATAAACACAATGGTCAAATTGACATTTACTAAAGCCATGCTTTGTCATAAACCTGTCAAACCTCAAATACCATTGTCTTAGAGCTTGCTTAAGACCATATAAGCTGGGCTTATGTCTCACTTGTCCATTTTCTCCTTCCTTTAACCTGTAAACCCATTTATTTTTCAGTGTTTTCTTTTCGACTGGCAACTCAACCAAATCCCACATATGGTTCTCTTCCAAGGAATCAATTTCTTCATTCATGCCATGCTCCCACTGTTTCTTGGATTCTACCTACATTGCCTCATCAAAACTTTTTGGTTCTCCACCATCAGTGAGCAACAAGTAGTATAAAGAAGGGGAATAACGAATTGGAGGTTTACTTACCCTTATGGGCGTTTGAGACTCATTTACAGCTTGTTGTCCGCCCAAATTTTTTGACAGTGACCGATCTCGGTCATCTCTGACCGATGCTGGTCTACACCCGATCGATGTCAATTCTACCTGACCGACGTCGATTTTTACCTGATCGACGTCAATTTCTGCCTGACCGACGTCAGTCTCTGTATTTTCCTGTGAGTGATGATTTTTACCAGCAAGCTCATTTTGGATCATAACCTCTTCCAAATCAAGATTGCCCTACTCAAAATTATTCAGCCTCTTGAGCTGATCACTATACATCACCTTCTCATTGAAAACCAAGGCTTTCCATTTCTTAAATGTATCAAAAACATCATATTTTCTCTTTATGCAATAAACCCATAACTTTTTTGTAGCATCATCAATGAAAGAAACATAATACTGTGATCCTCTAATAGAAGCTACCTGAGCTGGTCCCCACACGTCTGTGTGAACAAGCTCCAACTTGTGCTTCTTCTTTGTTGACCCAGTTTTGAGAAACCTCACTTTCTTCTATTTTCCAAAAATACAATGCTCACAGAAATCTAGATCTATGTTTTTCAAATCTGAAAGCTTACCTTTTGACTTAAGAACATTCATTCCCTTCTCACTCATGTGACCAAGGCTACAGTGCCACAACTTTGCATCTACATCTGAAGTAGATAAAACAGAAAGAGAATAGTCAGTAATACAAGAAGATAGATAAAGTGTACCTACTCTCTTACATTTTGCTAATACAAGTGCACCCTTGGAAACTTTCTAAGATTCAGCTGTGAGAGTTACTGTGCAACCCTCATCACCCAACTTTCTTGTAGAAATCATATTCCTCTTCAAAATAGGTACATGCATGACATCTTTCAACACCCATGTGTTGCCATTCTACAATTTCAGCTGCACTTTTTTTTTGCCAACAATTTGACAAGGCTCATCATCCCCTAAATAAACTTTTTCAAAGTCTCCATGGACATAATCATTGAAAAAATCTCTATTTGGGGTTGCATGGAAAGACGCACCAAAATCTAAAACCCATGATTCTACCTTATTATCCAAAAAAAATATAAAAGCATCTTGTGCAACAATACATGCATCTTTTGTTTCTTTATTACCTTCATGCTGATTTTTTTTCAACCAACAATCTTTCTTTGCATGCCCTTTCTTTCCACAATTCCAGCAGGTTATACTTCCATTTCTGGATTTGGATCTAATATCCATCTTTGACCTTATTTCCCTTGCTTGCCCTTCTCTCTTTGCTTTCCCCTGCTTTCAACACGTAAAGTATTATTTGATGTTTTCTCTGTGCTTTTCCTACGAATTTCTTCATTCAAGATTACACTAACAACATCATCAACTTTTAAGATATTTGAAGCAGATGTAGTATTACTAACTGACATTACCAAACTGTGCCAACTTTCAGGTAAAGAGCATAAGATTAAAAGAGCCTTAATTTCATCATCAAAAACTATTTTGACTGAATTTAACTGATTTACTATTGCATAGAAATTATTAAGATGATTAGATATAGATCCACCTTCTTGCATTTGCAAATTAAATAATTGCTTCATAAGATATACCTTATTCGAAGCTGAGGGTTTTTCATATAAATTTGCCAAAGTATCCATTAACTCTACCGTTGTCTTTGCCTGTGATAAGTTGGAAATCATAGAAGATGCCAGGCTCAACCTTATAGATTCAAGAGCCTTCCTATCAAGAAAATTATATTCTTCATCTTGCATATCTGTGGGCTTCCTTAAAACCCCACCCAACGGTAAGTACATATCTTTTTGATACAGATAATCTTCAATCTGCATCTTTCATAATTGATAATTCTTGCCATTGAATTTCTCCATTCTTAGGTTACTTTTTTCTGCCATTGCTTTGCTCCCACTCAATCAGAAACCCCTGTGAGTGAATTTTGTAATCAACAAACACTAACCTCACTCTGATACCACTTGTCAGGATCTTAGAGTACAATTGATTACTTTTGTATAAGCAACTAAACACGGAATTGAAATCAGAAGTAGTAAGTAACTAGAAATCAAAAGTAGTAACTAGAAATCAGAAACAACAAATAATAGGAGATACGAGAAATAACCAATATGTATTAAACTCTTCCAGAAGGAAATACAATGAAGAAATCTCTCTCTCTTCTCACACCTCTCAGATGTACAGTAATTATCTCTCAAGAGTTCTCTCTCTCTCTTAATCAATTACAACCAATTCAATTACTGAATTGTTCCCCTCTTGACAATCAACCCAATTGTTGTTGTTGTACATGCTATGAGGATCTTACCCTATTATATAGTAAACTACAACACTAGGGTTCCATGAGCCATGCATTCTCCACTGTTAGATCCACCTCTTAATCAAAGGTTCAAATTTGTTGTGCCAAAAATAAAAAAATAGACTCAAGACTAAATTTAGTCTTTACATGCAAACTAATTGTTCTCTTAAAAATAGAATTTTAGAAACGCACAGATAACTGATGCCGATCGTTGTCTATCTGGAGATGACCGATGTCGATTACTGTGTAACCTAGCAACCTCTGCATTTGCTCATCAGTGAAGCTTTTAGCTCCACAACTCAACAATAAGTGGTATTTTTCCATTGATCTAGGGATTTCATTGTGTCTAAACAATCCAAATTCAAAATACCTATTTGGATAGAGTTTCCATGTTTTTCTTTGTGTTTTGGGGGTTTCATCGACCAATTAATCAAACCATTAGGTCGTTTAAGTTGCCATGAACAAAATAAGTTATATGTGGCTAGACCGCAAAGACGAGTGTGTGTAGAGGTCAACCTTTCCAAGGATCTCAAGGAAACCATAGATATTCATATAGGAGGCCAACCTATCTTGCAACATATTATGGATTGTATGACACGTGAATTCCCCCTCATGGTAACTCGTAAACATCAGACCTGACCCAAACCTCCCTTGAGGTGAACAAAACTATGACTATGTTTGTAGAAGGATGGACTACAATCACCAGTAAAAAATCCAGCCAACAAGCTCGTAGAGTAAACAAAGCAATGGTTACCATCTATGATTCTTCAACGGTCGAAAAATAATCAATTTTGACTACTACATAAGTGGTGTTGCCCATTTCTCACCCACAAGTGATGATGATTTTTTAAAGTTCTCAGAGCCAAGTTACAACCTGCCAATCGTCACAACTTTTTCTAGAGGTGAAAGAATTGGGCTCAACCGATAGTGTAGTTTTTTATCATAAAATGGTTTTGCAACACATAACTAACTCCTGAGGATGGTGAGTATCTTTAAGTAAAATGGCGTGCTTTCAAGTTTAATGAATTTATATATGGAAAACAAAAGGCTTAATGTCAAATAGCTTCTTTGATTTAGATGAGGGGGACGAAGAGTCTATCATGAACCTTGATGTTTTCCAATGATAGTTTACTCTTTGAATGTGCAAGGTCATACTGACACATCCCTAAAATTGATGGCAGGGGATACTTATCAGTATTTTGATAACATGATAATTTTATATTTGCAAGAAGTTAAAATCTCTAGATTTTTACTTCATTCTGCCACCAAATCCATTTGACTGGGAGTGATTATCCATATGTCAAATCATGAGAATGTATGTGGGGGAGAGGTGACACATTTTGGACTGATTTTATCTCTATATATTTTCAATTGGGGTTTGACCCCACACATCGATTAGTGTGGACTCTTTTTTATTTTGATGGTTGCTCCCTCAGTATTACAAACATTTATGCCACCAATGATATTATAATGGTAGTGTTTTGGTAGTGGATTACGAACATACTTCCAAATTCCAACTAGATTTTGTGTGATGATTTCAATATGATTGAATCCAGGGAAGACAAAGAGGGGTTCCTCCTAATGTGGTGGTACGTTGGCAAAAGAGATGTGTGGTTTTATATACGCAACAAACTTGGGTTGTCAAATCCCAACCACCACCAGTGGCTCCCCTCAACCACCCCTTGGTTTATTGGGTCTAACTTTAGACAAGGTGGAAATAGGGTGGTGAAAATATTAGCTAGATGTTGTTTACAATGCTAAAAACCCTTTGCTATCAATTTTGATTGCCCTAGGAAAAATTCTTTCAACCCACTCCCCCATTAAATTTGGAATTGAATGGCTTGCACCTCAATTCAAAAAATATAAATCCTATTTTTATCTCAACACTACTCACCTACATCATAATTAGGCTCATGCCCATATCATCACAATATGGAATTTTGTCCCCCATCTTGGTGGAGAGTCTAGTTGGATTGAATTGTGGGACATTGTTATCTCTCAAACAACCAATTTCATTTGTATCTATGGTAGGCAAAGGAATGAGTATCACGTAAATCCCATGATGTGTCCTACTATGAAAACCAATGAGCTTCATGGGATCTTGAGAGGTCTCTTCTTAATGAGGAATTTCAAAAGGAAGTTACTAAATGGAGACATAAGCTCAAGATCGATGAGACCCATCAAGCTCATGGTGCCCAAATCTATGTCCATATACACTAGTTAAAAATTGGAGACTAGGCTTCCAAATATTTTTTCCCCTTATTCGTTCTGGGCAGGAAATGGACATGGTGAAAGTCATCATGAGGCCAATAAAAGGTTGATTCATCTTCCTAATATTTTGGGAGCTTTTATCTCTTATCTCAAAAGTTTTTTGTAACTCATCTAGCTACCCCAACCTATGGGGAGGCCCTCACAAGGTGTTTGCAAGTTGTTCCCTATAAACATTTTGAGGGCCAATAGTGCCCCGAGATCATGTTCAATCATTAAAATATATTCATGAAGTAGATCAACACATGGTTGTTGACAAGGCCCATGGAATTTATGGTTTTTCTTATGAATTATATCAATTTATGTGGGATATTGTAGGTCCAAATTGCACGAAGTTTATCTGGAGGTTGTTTAAACCAACTACCTTGGAAAATTCATCAATCAAGGAAACACCTAGTTCATTCCTAAGGAGAGGGACCCAAAGCTCATTACCAATTGGCATCCAATTTCCTTTTTGAATGTATCTTACAAGACAATTGTTAAATCCCTTTCTCTCAAGGTGAGTTTATTGGTGTTTCTCATTATCTGCCCAAAGAAAACTAGTTTCAATCACAATAGATAAATTTTAGATAATGTTGTTGAGGTCTAGGAAGTGATGGAATGGGATTGCTCCTCATAGCAGAAAGCCTTGTTCATCAAGATTGATTTTGAGAAGGATTATGACATAATTGAATGGCCCTTTATCCTTTCCATGTTTCAATCTTTAGGTTATGGGGCAAGGTTTGTGTAAACATTTAGTATGTCATTTCAGGATGTTGTGTTAGGAACCCCTTATCCAACGAAAGCACAATTGATTACTTTCTTATAAGCAATTAAACACGGAATTATACCAGAATGATTAAGTAACTAGAAACTTGAGACAGCAAAGAATTTGAGAGACAATACACACTCTTATATTAAATATTACTAGAAGAAAATACAATAAGGAAGATGCCACTTCTTCCTCCACCTCAAAGGCTCGCCACACCTCAAGACCTTCTTCCCTCTCTCTCTTGCTCAACCAAAACCAACTCAAACAACCTGAGTTGTTATCCCCTCCTTGAATGCTTCAGCTGATCTCCTTGACCTTACTTGCTTGTAGATCTCCTTGACCTTGCTTCAATGCTTCAATGCTTTACTTGCCTTCTTGATGATTACAATACATGCCTCATGGGTCTTTAAATAGAATCCCATGCATACAAAAATAGAACTCTAATTACAATAATTAGACACGCAACTCGAGACTATAATTAGCCCCTTTAACATGCAAACACTCAGTTCAACTAACTGTTCGTGCAATGAACAGTTCTGGAACACACAGGCGACCGACGCCGGTCCCTGCTTGCCTGGTGCTGCCAACGTCGGCCGACTTCCTGCCGTCACCGGTTGCCTTCTGCACTGATCACGACCGACGTCGGTTACACTGCCGACGTCGACACTTCTGGAACTCAGCAACCTCTCCATGTCTACAACAGGTTGAAGCTTTTAGCTCCACACCCTAACATGTTGATGCTTGTATTACGATTGATAAAGTTATATCTAATTTTTTTGGTCTATCTAGATCCATTAGGCAAGGTTTCCCACTTGCTCCCTCACTTTATGTTTTGGTAGCAAAAGAGTTTAGTTACCTCCTTGCTTACTAAACCATTAGAGGTTTGTTCAAAGGAATTCCTCTGCCTCAGTCTCGTAAATTAAATGGTAAATGATCACTCTTGTTGATGACTTTTTTCTCACTCTTGTTGAAGAGGAGTCATTTGTCAACAATGCCATGGAAGTTTCAAACATTTTTTGCTTAGATTCCATATCTTATATTCAATGGAAGAAAACCTAGTGTTACATATCGTCTAACACTCCCATCCTAACTTGGTTACAAAAGTTCAAGTAGTATTGGATTCACCCTGAAGAACAATTCAAATTCCTGGGTATCCCTTTTTCCTTTCAAGCATCCCCTTTAAATTAATGGAACTATGTGTAGATGATGGAGAAGAAAATTGATTTTTGGATCACTTTTACCAACTATGTGTAGTTGGTAAATTTCACATTTGATCTAGGGTCCTTGTAGCCACACATGTTTATTACTATTTTTTTGGGCACCATCTAAGGTTATACATGTTAAACTTAATTTGTATTCTCAAAGACTTTCTTTGGACCAATTATGAAGGTTCTAAAGGGTTTTACAAAGTTGCATGGGATATTTACTACTAACTTAAAGACATTAATAACATGGGCCTTCTAGATGTCAAATTCTAAGGCAATGCCCTATCTGTCAAATGATTCATTTATTCCATAAAAGGAATAAAGGCTAGGAATATTTTACTTCACCATTGTGTAAGTGAAGGTAGCCCTTTTGGTAGGCCAACTTGGAAAGATCTTAATATTCAGTAACTTCTGCTCACTTAGGTTCTTGTCAATATTAAAGGGTCATTTGTGGCTCAAAGTATCTAGAAAGCTTTGGAGTTGATCAAATCTCACCTAGTCTCAAATGGAGCTAGTTTCTAATCATGACTTTATATGAATTATCACTCCCATTGGCGGTCTATAATTCTCTCTTATTTTTGTGTTCCCTTTGCCATGTTTCCATGGATTAAGAGTCTATGGCTTTTTAAGAAAGGGATAAAGGTGCTTTCATATTTGTTTTACATAGTCTCGAGAGTGGATACCTTGGCCTATCCTATGAGAGAAGTTTTGGCTTTCTCCCAATGACTTGCCTCAATTTTTGAGGTACAAATACAAAAATCCTTCTTGGATGAACATCTTTACAAAATTGGAGTTCAAACACCCACCAGATGGTGGATTTACTGGAAGCAACCTATTGAGACCCCCTTCCACCAATACAAACCCTAAATTACTTATAAGTTGTTCTCCCCTCAACACATTCAAGTGAATTCGTTGAATGTTTGTTGAAAAGTAATTAATCTACAACACGGGGTTTTCAAATTTTGGAAAGTAATTATTAAGCCCACACATGGCCATTTCCTTTGGTACATCTTGCATCAAGAATCTCTTCTTGGTAGTAGACTTATCCATCTAGGTGTGGATTACCCTTATACCCTTTGTGTCAATGACCTGAGTCACTTAAGCATCTTTTTTTATTCTACAATCGTGCATAGTCGGTGTGGAGTTGGATGCATACCCCTTTCAACCATTTTATTTAGAATTCTTCTCTTGAAAACATGGTTCTCTTAGGGGATTCGACCATGTTGCCTACACTAAAAAATCAAATGACATATATTTCATTCTGAAATTCTTTTTCATTTATGGAAAAAAATAAAGAATGCAATATCTAATCATTTAGTTCTAGATGTTTTTTTTCCATTACTAACAAAGTGCAAGTGATCTCAAATGTCATGTTACATATTAAAGTGCAAGCAAAGAATGTCTCTATTGAACAACTCCAGACTTCGTTGGACCATTGGGGAAGTGCCCTCCATGTAGTTAGTTGGCTCCCCCCTGATTCTCCCCACCGACAGCGACCTTCTCAAGGTTATGGTTTTGGAGCACATGGTAGGCATTGTTCACGTAGCACCTGTCAAAGTGGTTCAATGTATTTATTGTGGCCTCATCAACACACAATTCTCATGGGGACGAGTTTGTATTTGCAGACACTAGTGGGTCGAGGGCTCTGTAGCAAGGAAAGTTTCCTCGACTATATTTAGCCATTTCCTCGCCTAAGCAAGAGTTAGCAAATAAAGAAAACAGGGACAATCAAAATTATGGGTGGGAACGGGTTCCTGATATAACAAACCCACTCACTAGTAGTGGTTTAGAGTGTGATGACAACCCAAATGACCCTTCGCTTTATCCAACTTCATTGATTGTTCTCATTCCCTGTTTCTTGTGTTATGTCATCTTAGTGCTCTTAAGGCTTTATATATTTTTAATTTTAAAATTTGTTCAATTTTTTCAATTAAAAAGTTAATTTTTTTAAAGGTTAAATTAAATTTTGATCGATTTGAAAATGAAGTTATATCATACCACTCATTTTTTTATAAGTAACAATATATAATATATTATATCAATAGAAAATATTTTTCAATAAAAAAAACTCTAACCATAGATAAAATTAGGTCCCATGTTTGGAATCTTTATAGAGCCTATCATCACATAAAAGATCCAAGCCCGTACTTGGCAAAAGAGAGGATACTCATTCTTTTACAACATATTTATGTAAAATGGAGGAAAAGGAAGTATAAGGTCGGTCAAAAGGAGATAAGTATGGAAAGAAGAAAACCTTAAAAAAATTTAAAATTAATAAAATAATTAATTAAATATTTATATTGATTTATTATTAAATTAAATAATTTATTAAAATTTTTATAAACAAAACTATTAATTTAGAAAGTTGATTAATTGACAATTTATTTATTTTATAATCATTTATGAATATAAAAGTTTTAGTAGTTGTTTTTTTTTTTTTTTTTAAATTTAAAAAAAGAGTGTAACTATGTAAGCATACCAATGTAATATGGATTGAGTAAGTAGATCAATGAAAATTCATCCTACCACGCATAAATTGGAAAGACTTTCAAACCATTTACTCATGCTTACTAAACTTAAACCTCAATGGTTCCCATACATTATTTTTAATCAATAATATTTTATTTGAAGTGTTATTAGTTTTTATATTAAATATGTAATAATATCATTTTTGAAAAAATAGTTTTTAATTTTTTTTTTTTGGGATAAATAATAATAATAAAAAATAATGTTATGATTAATCAATTTAAAAATATTAATTATAATATAAATACTTTTTATTTTATTGCGTAATAGGATAAAATATCATTTTTTTTCTTTTGCCGTTAGATGTATGAATAAATAATAAATTCTAAATAATGGGCTTGGTGTATTGGTGAGGTACAAGTATTTTGTACTCATCAATCTAAGTTCCATTTCCCTTGAGTATTTGAGGACTCTTTCAACAAGTGGTCATGTAGATACTTTGAGGTAGGGGTCACACTTCTCCTTGTGGATCAAGCAGAACACAATAGGGCATTTCGGATGCGAATCATTCGACGGACATTATGGACCTAGGCCCACCCACATGTCCCACTTCGATGAGGTGTTCTCCCATTACTCTGGTTCAAAGCTCCGGCATATCAAAAGCATTTATCCCAACATTTTGTACTCAAAGGCTTGGTGTATTGGTGAGGTACAAGTATTTTGTACTCATCAACCCAAGTTCCATTCCCATTGAGTACATGAAGACTCTTTCAACAAGTGGCTATGTGGACACCTTGAGGTAGGGGTCTCACTTCTCCTTGTGGACCAAGCAGAACATAGAGGGGTGTTTCAGATGCGAATCATTTGACGAACATTACAAACCCAAGCCCACCCACATGTCCGACTTCAAGAAGGTGCTCCCCCATTACTCCAATTCATAACTCCGATATATCAAAAGCGTTTATTCCAATATTTTAGTACTCAATGGCTTGGTGTATTTGTGAGGTACAAGTAGTTTGTACTCATCAACCCAAGTTCCATTCCCATTGAGTACATGAGGACTCTTTCAACAAGTGGCCATGTGGACACCTTGAGGTAGGGGTCGAACTTCTCCTTGTGGACCAAGCGGAACACAACGGGTCATTTCGAATGCAAATCATTCGGCGGACATTATGGACCCATGCCCACCCACATGTCCCACTTCGAGAAGATGCTCCCCCATTACTCCAGTTCATAACTCTGATATATCAAAAGCATTTATCCCAACATTTAGTCCCTATGGCGATGACCTAACGGTAAGAAAGGTGGGCTTTACCCATGAGGTCCCGTGTTTGAGTCTCCTTTGCCATTAGTAGTTGACTCCTCAGGGGGCACTGCTTCCCATGGGTCTAGAAGGTTACCCCAAGTCAAAAAAGAACCAATTATCGATTAAAAATAAAAATAAATAAATTCTAAACACACCATTTTCAAGAGCTTAAATGGTGTGTGCTTACGTGGTATTATTTGCAGGGGTTTAAATTTGGGAGAGTTAATAATATTCTATAATTTTTACCTTTTTTTCTTTAAAATTGTTAAAATTCAATATTTTGTGAGTACTGTGAAATTAGGTATGATGTTTTAAGTTTCTGCAAAATCTATTTCGCTATACATATCCAAGCTAAAAAAGAGGATATTCATTCTTCTCGAATATCCCAATTGTAAAGGTTCTCACATGAATTGACTATAGTTTCAAAAATATTATAATATATTCATGTTGACTATTCACTGGTTGACATAAAATTGTATATAAAAATGTTACATATACAAGGTCTTTAATTGTTGACCACTCCAACGTACCGGTGTTTTAAGCTTTTCAAGGATAAAATGGAGGTAACATAAGTACAAAATAGGTCCCTTGAACGTGAGGTACAAAAGGTGCGTTAAATAGGAGAAGAAGAAAACTCTCATAAGATTAAGATTAAATAAATAAATTTAATTAATTATTAAAGTAATTAATTTATTAGAAATTTAATAGACAAAACTATCAATTTAATAAGTTAATTAATTACATAATAAATTAATTGTATAGTCTCTCGATAAAAGTAATTGACCATTAATTAATTAATTTTATAAACATTTAGAATTATAAAAAAATTGAGTAAGTTTATCTCTTAATGTTTTTTAGATCAAGCTTCCAAACATCATCTATGTTGAAATTGTTAGGACATTTCCCTAGTTTTGTGACTTCACTTAATGCTTTTACCTTCTAAGCATCATCTATGTTGAAATTGTTACGACATTTCCGTATTTCGTGACTTTCCTTATTATTTTACCCTTCCAATGATTTTCAGCGGCTGAAATTAGCTAGTGTTTTTTTTTTACCCATCCTCTTGGATATCCATTGTGTGATCTTTTATTCTTGTTTGAAACAATGTAACTATCTTATCCATGTATAGGATGCCATAGAGACAAATTCTCATAGGTGCATTTTTTGAGTATCAATTCCTTATGGCCTTTTGCACTTCTCTTAGGCATTTCTTGGGGTTTTTTATGATTTGGAGCAAGTTTTTACGCCCTTCTTCTACAAAATTCTAATAATTTCTCTATAATAAGAACACTTTCTTCTTCACACTTTCATCTTCAAATCTAGTAGTCCTCTCTTTTTGCATTTGTAGCCACTTTTTTATTTTTGAATCCCGCTAATCTCTCTTTTCTAGGGCGTTATTGGTAAATTTGTCTTCATTCACTAGGTGTTATGTGTCAATGATCATAATAGCTCTAATAAACAAATTGTTCATAACTTTATATGTTTATGACAGATGGTGGTGGGAATTGTGTATTTTCCTATAATCTTGTCTACACAGAGAGATTGACTTTTTTGTAATGAAAACATCTAAGGGTAGATAATAGTTTTCTTCTAACTTTATATGTTTATGACAGAGGGTGGTGGGAAGTGTCTTTTCCTATAAACTTGTCTACAGATAATGATTTGACTTTTTTGTAATGAGAACATCTAAGGGTACATAATGGTTTTCTTCTATTTCCATTGTGAATTAAATGCACCTAGATCGTGCATTGAGTTATTTTAAGAAGACCTAAAGGGACTCCTCACCATGCAACGAGTCTACATTGGTGTCATCCATGAAGTGATTCCATCATTTAGGTTTAAAAGAAGCATATTCTAATTCACCTTCTCAAACTTCTCCATCAGATAAATTTGCTACTATCAATGATAATGGGAGAGGCCATGGCTATACTCCATTTATTTGTTCATAAATCTCCCTGAAGAAGCTAAAATATGTAGCCCTAAAACAAAACTCCACTAACCATCTAGGTTCCTTATCTATGATCTTTTGAATCACTTTAACTGCTTCATCTAAGGGGATCTTGGTGAAGAGAGAAACCACATTAAAGTTGATTGATAAGTTATAGGGTGTTGAGAAATGTTTAAAAAATTAATGGAGGAGGTGTTTCCCACTAATGGTTCAAACTTCTCCACTAGGTAGCTCACTAATATGTAGAAGCATCAATAGTGATTATAACTCCTCTAAAGAGAATTCATGGTTTGTGAAAAACTCAATACTTAATATGCAATTTAAAAAAAGAAAATTGAAATTCTTTAAACTCACATTATTAGGGAGTTTGGCCTTATGATATGGATTTATAAGTACAAACAAAATGATTTGAATTCAAATACCATGCTTGAGAAAAGGCAAGAATAAATTCTAAAAAAGTGCCTTGTCTAAGATCCCAATTTAGTCTTTTGGTGTGGATTGTTTAGAGTGGCCTGATCTAGCTAGGCAAGCTTAAACCTCTACTTGAGAGAGGCACCTATAAATTAAAAATTGTGCCCCTAAACTAAAACCTCAGTTTGATCTTTCTGTATGGGATTACATTTACAAGGGAAATGATTGGAGTTCATTGGTTCCTTCAGTATATAAGTTTTATTTGATATTTTCATCGCATTTCAAGCACAAACACAAGATGTAGCCACATGGTTGCATATTTACCAGGAAACAAATAATGATAAAAATATACCATTTTTCAAAGAGCAGCTTATAGCAGTATGAGGGTCTTGGAAAGCACTAAAGTTGTGTATACACATTTCTAAATGTGGAAAATTTTAAAAATTACAAAAACTTGAAATAAAGATTCAACAATACATACACATGTTGAGGTAAAATGCATTAAGAGCAAATAAGAATCGAATGCTATTAACAAATGCCTATGTTACTAAATTCAATAAATTATCACAAAAAATTCTCTAATATCTGGGGTAGAACGTAAAATTTTAACCCTGAAACAACAATTCTGAAAAGGTCTGGGGTAGTAAGGCTGATAAAAATTAAGTAAACAATCAAAAGCAAAAATTCCCAAACGATTAAATCTCAGCAAAGCAAAATTCACTTTAAAGTTTAAAACCAGTTTCCACAATGTAATCATCATTGGATATAGAGGCTTTACTGTTTTAGGTTTATTAAAACACCTATAAAAATTGAAATGTATATAGATTCAAAATATTTTGATGCAAGCATGCAAACCTTAAGGCAGATAAAAGAAACTCGAAAATATCGCCATCGAAGTAGGTTAGAAAATTGAAAAGATTATCATCATAGTAGGTGGTTTATTACTGACACTTATGATGGCAACCCATTCATGAGAATGGCTTAACATTGAATTTGTACTAACATTTCCTCATGCCGGCATAAAAACATGTCCATCAGGTCTCGCTATCGAAAAATTCAGAAACCAAATTAAATTCATAGATACATAAAATTATACCTATTTCCTCAATATCTTCCATCTATCAAAAAATTAAGTCACTGCAAAACATTCATCCAGAAAATAAATGGAAGCTATTCTGTGTTTAAAATGCATAAATACAATTGGCCCACAATCAATGATCCAAATTCGTAGACATGAAGGGAAAATCATCAAAAAAATCAAGACTTTTGCTGTGTTATATACAATTGAAGAAAGTATTTACAAAGAATAATATATTTTGCATACCAAGGAAAAACAATCTCAAGTGATATCTAAAATACACTTCAATTTATGTCATCCATCATGCCCAATCGCATATATAAATAATCAATCATTGCAAAATGAGTTGTTTCTTTCCACACCCAACTCCAAGCCATACAAAATACAAAATAGTATCCTGCTTCACAAATCCAAGGATTAAAATTACAAGGTGATGCTAGCTTATTCACTAAACATAACCTTGCGTTGTTGCTTTTGATACTATATTGACGACCAAAAGTTCAAGTCAACTGGATCTCACTTAAAATTCGTCAGTTTCGAAAAATGACTGCAGCAGAATAGAATAAGAATCAATTGAGGTCTTCTTTTTGCACCTAATATATAGATTTGTTTTCATGTTACGAATACAACTCTCTCTTGTAGTTCATTTCTCAAAACGTCTATATGCTTAATACATATTCTCATCTGAAAACAGGGGTAGAAGAACTCTGGTCTGTCAAAAGTGGTTGACGATTGCTAGTCCTTGGCAGAAAATAATCATCGTCACTGTCATAATAAATCCTTCTAGGTGACACCATGATGCGAAGGATTATAGCAAACAGCAAAGAGAGGGCCTGCAAAGCAACACATAGTTTTCAGTATTTGGTCAACTAATTTTGAAGCTCACATCAAGTTTCCAAACTGGACCATAATGAAAAATCTACAGAATATTATCACTGATATTATTAAGTAAATCAGTGAAAAATCATCCTATCGCACATAACTGGAAAGACTTTCAGACCATTTTTTCTCAAGGATGATATCACATGAAGCCATGAAGTGAATCTCAGCGTAAGGAATATTTGGGCAAAAGAGCAAGAAAACATCAAGAGAAAATTAGAAGATCCTGTTAAATGTATTTTGAGTTTAGGACACAAACTAAAACCTATCGATACCTTTTTGTGCAATATATAGTTAGTGAATGTTTGGAATCATACAAAAGTGACGCTGAGGGTCAAATATTCTCCTAAAAGTTAAATATGCGAGAATATATGCTTCATATATAACCCTGTATTGGGACAGGAACTTCAGCTACATACCATGTATCTCAATACCACATCCTTATGACATTGATAGGGCCATTATACTTAGCACTGCTGCATCGTCTACCACAAAAGCATTTAGATTTTTAATCAGTGCCTTCATTGACAAGGTAACATGTGACTCAACAGATGAATTTCTGTGATGAACTTGGCACAATTATCAATACAACATGGACATCATTTGCTAGTGTGGGACCAGGATTGAATCTGCTGATTGCCTCTTCGACAACATTATAGGATTTTCAGCTGTTACTTCATAAGCTACAAAGTTTGCTATTACTTCCACACACACTTTGCTAACACAACTTCAGATTTAGGATCCAACATGCCCTTTAGCAAGCAGGTTACTGAACTTAGGCCTTGAAGATAGATTGATACTCCATGTAGTTCCTTGTCCTCAATAGTTTCCATATGTTTGTGCCCATTCAGTTTATTCTTCATCATGTAAATGTTTGTGTTAGTAAACATTGTGCTCTGATGTCATGATAGGAAATACACATGCGAAATGGATGATCTCGCATGCCAAACCATCTGGCACTTAATAAAAGATCTGCTTCTTATTTTCGCCTATCTCCTCTACTTAAGATCTCCTTACTTTTCAAGATGAAATAAGAGTGATGAAATGGATCGCAGGGCAAACTTAGGTAATTTGTTTCACTTTGTTTTTATTTAGAATCCATTTTTTTTAAATCATAGGAGACTTTTCTATCTTTTGATAGGCAAGTTCCAGGGTACACATGGTTTTTTATCTCTGTTTTAGGGGTAAAGGCACCCCAAATGGAAAGTGCCCCGATCACACATAGGACATCCCAATTGTGCGTTGCCCATTGTCATGTTATGCTAGGTATATGTGCATACCAATAAATCCAGGATTTGGGCCTGGTATGTGATCAATTAGATCAATCTGGCATAGCTACAAAACAATATGAAGAAAACATCAATTTGACACAGTTATGCCCAAAAGCATCATGTGCTAACTAACTGCTCCCAAGTGTCAACAAATTCAAAGGCTTACTTGAATTGTGCATTGTAAGCCTCCCACCAATGTGTTACTGATATGGGCATCTTCAATGTGGCATAGATGATCTTCTCAGCATCAATGAAGTGGTCGATGAAGAAGTACACCTTGAGTTGTTGAATACAATCATCCAACACCTGAATGTCAATCTTTCCTTGGGAAACTAGGATGTCAAGATTGACTTGTACCTTGAAAGGGCCCTGATGCTAAAACGGGTGCAATTATACGAATAAGAAGAGGAAGTTGAAGTCGGAGCACCCAATTGCATCATGAGCTCACAAAACTGGCCAAAAAGAGTTGTGCGTTGTTCTTCTAAAGCGTCCTTGATGAGTTGTTGGATGTCTATAGAGCATCAAAAGTTGTCCAAAATAAGCAGTGTTATTCCTCTAGAGCATCCTTGATGGGTTGTTGAACGTCTATAGGGGAATCAAAAGTCATCTTCTTGGAGTCAACCATCTTATGCTTGTGGTGGTATTCATCCGAGTAGTTTGAAACAAAAACAAGGTGTATTCTTTCCATCTATTGCCGTGTATGAGTGTTGATAGGAATTAACAAACTCGTGGCTTATACCAATTCAAGTAAAAAAGCTTTTGGCTTGCTCTGATAGCAACGATCTACGCCACAAGGCCAAGGAAGATAACATGGAGGACAGAACAATTACGTAGCTAGTAAAATATTGTGTTATAATGAAAATGCAACATAATTTAATGAGGCAAACCATCACATATTCATAGAAACAATGAGATAGCAAAATAATGCTCTTATATTCACTATGAACAGGGAAAATACATGTGTACAAAGATCCAAAAGACTAACAATGAGAATTCCCGTGATTAGAAAATAGGGGGAATTGAGATAGTTGATTTGTCTAGTTGGAATAAAACTCTCTCTCTCTCTCTCTCTCTCTCTCTCTCTCTCTCTCAACCTAGAGGTTGTGCCTAAGTATATATACAATTACAAGTGGTTACAATCACGAATGGTTCAATTTTGTAACAGTCCATAGTTTGTCTTTCAGCTTATGTGTCAGTTCGGCTTCCTAATGTACTTTGTTTGGGTTGGTCTTTTGATGCAACAGTATCAAAGGGAGTTGCAACAGGGGTGGTGCCAATGTTGCATGTGTTTTACCCATTCATGTGCACTTCAAACTATACCGCAAATATTGAAAGAAACACCCTAACGCACTAGCACACCCACCATGAAAGGAGGATGTCATCCTTAAACAAGGATGTCTCACCCGAAGTGCAAGAGAGTTTGTGGACAAAATCACAGGGGGGTTTGCGGACAACTGTTCAGCCTTTTTTTCAATTTTTTTAATGCATATACAAAGATTACATCCTCAGCTACAAGTGGCTACAATGCACTACCTCCAAACACACATCATATAAAACTACAGCTTGCGTTGTAGGCCCATACACATTCTACCATAAAAATACTGCACGACACGTTATGGTCTACTAATATACTCATGGAAATAGCATTATAATGCATATATAAAACAATAAATCTCTATTTCCATTAATATATGCCAACATACTACTAAATAGGGCAAGGAAACAAACTAGACTACAAACTTGCTCCTTGAGCCAATTAGGAAGTGGCAGAGCTCCTAAGGCCTTCTCCCCTTTTCTATCCCCTTATAATGTGCCTTTCATACACACATGGATGTTCATGTCAACTTGCATGCATCCTCCTTATGACACATTGCACATGAATTTTGTCCTCTAGTGACTCATGCATCTCCCGTTGATCTCTGCAAACCAGCACCTATCACATATAACAACCAGGGATAATAATCTCATCCAATCAATGGTCAATTCTTGGCCTTTGTCCTTTAGTGATGAATGTCAGTCGATGCTCACACTCGGAAACTCAATCTATCTCTTTGGTCTCATTCTTCCTCTTTCTCCCCAATCCTCCTTGTTTGGTGCTCTAATCTGTCTCTAGCTGCTCCTTTCTTCAGCACCAAGTTTTCCATACTCCGACACTCCCTCAGATGGTCCCCTTGTTTCCCTTAGTTCACCTCCAACGCTTGCTTTGTCTCTTATTTCTTCCCTCCTTTTGTGTTGAACTCCATGCACACTTTAGCACCCGTCCTTTGGCATCCCTGCCAACAACCAACTAGCGTGGGAGTTGGCACTGAGTATGTTGTGTGTAGAAGCCCCTCTTGGCCAAGCAGTGACCTTAGGAGTATTAGTTGGGTAAAGCATCGGCCTATGATGTTGTTTTGTGAGTTAATGCCAAGTTGTATGATGGATGGCGCTCGCATGAGTCTATCTAGACAGTGAAAGGTAGAGCACAAGGGTTCGAGGTTGTGCTTGGATGACAAAGTGCCAAAGTAAAATATCCAAAGAAAGGGCAGCAGCTCCATAAAGGAGGAGGTAGCACATCACCACTCCATGACTACAAGGAACAATGTAAGAGAGGGAAGCTTTCTCATAAAGGCAAAGGCATCAAAGAAGAGATGAGATAATCTCCAATGGGAGGGAAACAACCCAATGGAGAAGGTAGAGCAACACCACTCCATCAACCTTGTGTAAAATATCATAAGGGTAACCTAAGAAGTTTTACGAAAGACAAGCACTCCATTGTTTGTTTCCATTGCCAAAAGAGGTGCCATGTCTCCCATGAAAGTTGGAGTCTCTATCCATGTTAATTTTGTGGAATAAGTTACCATTGTGTACCCATGTGTTGGAAGAAGCAATCCATCACCAAGGAGCCCAAGTCCTTCAAAAAGAAACCAAGTTGTTCACACCATTCTCTAAGCCAAAGAGAAAAGCAAGTTGTAAGGAGCAAGATGAAAGTAAAGTGTGACAACCACTCTTCAATTCATCTTTAAAAGCAAGGCAAGAAGAAGATGTTGTCTAAAAGTACGGGCAAAACATTATTGCACTCATTGCAACATCGGTGGGCATTAACATGCAAAATGTTGGAAACTTCATTCTCAACTTGACACAAAATGTAAGGGGTAGTCTAAGAAGGAAGAGACATCTGAAATCAAGAGGTATAGGGTGGGCATTAACACGCAAAATGTTGGAAACTTCATTCTCAACTTGACACAAAATGTAAGGGATAGTCTAAGAAGGAAGAGACATCTAAAATCAAGAGGAAAGAAGTATTCCATGCTCTTAAAATCCAAAACGTAGCAATAGAAAAAGAACCCTCCAATGAAGAAGTCATCAAGGAGGAGTGTAATATCCCCTTTCTAACATTCATAGCATGATGTTGTCGTTAGCCTATTTCCCTATGGTCCCGTTGGCTAACCAGGACATTAAAGGGACTTAGAGGCCATTTGGCCTAGACAGTTTCAATTGCATATCTTTTTGAGGGGTTTGAGGCAGTTTTGGGCATACTTACTATTTATAGTAAGTCATGAATGGACATGGCTGGACTTCTAGGGGCAGTGACATGTCAATGGTAATTGTTTAAATTCAACAAGAAGATTTATTTATCATTGATATGATTTATTGGGCATTAATGAAATTATTTTATAAAGTTAAATTTAAATATTTAACTTTATTAATGTGTATTCTATAGTTTGTGGGAATCATTTAAATAAAAGAATCCCCTTTATTTTATAATACATCGGATACATAAGTAACATAAAGGGAGTTATGTTTTATCCCACATTGACAAAACAAAGGAATGCACTCTTGTGAGAACTCTATAAAAGAAATAGAAGAGCTTCCATTTAGGGAGTTTTGATGAGATTAATGTTATGCTATTGGATTTCCTGGAAATCAGATTTTCGAGCTTGGAGGACGAAATCCCTCTTTGCTGGCATTCTCTTCGTTGTTGAAAGACACAGTCCGGAGGATTGATGGTGTTTTCATTCAAGAAACACATTGGGCTTATTGGATTTACAACAAAGAAGGGCAGAATAATGATTTGCTAAACGAGTCGTGAATAGTGTTTTTGCTACAGTGCATGTGAATAGTGATTTTGCTACAGTAGCTTGTGAATAGTAAAATTGTAACAATGCCATGAATAGTGCGTGAACAGTGTTTGCATCAAGTTTACTTGTTTATTCTTGCTGATTAGAGGTCTGGAAGGCTGTCATTTCATCTGTGGATCACTACAGCACTAATTTCCAGGCTTCTATCAAATTTTCATATCTAAGCATTGTAATTTTTTAATACAGATTTGAATACTTGTCACAGCCCATAAGGGAATTGTATGTGCACATTTATATTGCAAATTAGTGTTTAACAGCAAATAAGGAGTTTCAGGGTTTGCATGTATAGTTGTATGTTTGTCAAGTGTTTGACAAAATGCCATATTGATCATTAAGCAATTTAATTGATATGACAGTAGTTCGCAAGTTTCTTTCATTGGAAAAATAGGGGTGGTTATTACAGTGGTATCAGAGCAGAAAATCCTGCCATCCTGAAGGGTTAAAGAATGTATAAACAGAGACATGTCTGGTTTTGATTAGCAACCTTTCACTCACCATTACAACACAAGAAGGAATAGAGCAGTAATAAATACAGGGCCAGAGGAACAAGGGGTTCTAGAAGAACATAGAATTACAGGAGAACAAAACATTGACAATATGGGTGAGAGAAGAGACCTAGGTGAGGAGAGATTTCTAGAGTTATTGGACACACTAGTTCAGGGACAACAGTTAGCAGAGCAAAGAGCACAACAACAGAATCAACAATTGGACCTATTGACACAAATGATGGCATGCCAATTGGGTATTGACATGAACAACTTAGGAGGTGGAAATAATGGTGGCATTAATCAGAATGGACGTAATAATAGACAAAATGGTGGAAACAATGGTGGAAACAATGAAGGTAATAATGGTGGACAAAATGGAAATGGAGGTAATGGAGTGGGAAATGTAGGCGACAACTTGGGCCATGTAGCTCAACCCACTAGAACGGTGAGCTCTAGACCGCTTCTACCTACCTTCCCACCTAGGGCATCGGCACAACCTGCCAATGAACCTCAGATCACAGATTTGCAAGATCAGTTTAGAAGAGATTGGGTGAGTGGAGGCCCTGAATTTCAGGCAGCTATATCTTTACGAGACTATATTGATGTAAGGATGAGACACATGCCTCATGCAAGAAACAGGAACCAAAACTTTGAGTTACGGGAGAAAGTAAGAAAATTGTCTCTACCTTATTTTGATGCTTCTGGGAAGACTACAGCACGAGCTTGGGTGCAAAAGGTGGATACCTATCTTCAACTTAATCCTATGCCCGAAGAAAAAGCCATTAAATATGCTGCTATACACCTTGATGGAGTTGCACATGAGTGGTGGCACCATGGCATGGTGACTATGGGACATGATCAAATCACTTCTTATGTTGAATTTACAGAACGATTGATAGAGTGGTTTGATAGGAAGGATCCAGAACTGCATTTTAAGGAGTTGGCACAGTTGAAACAATGGGGACCATTGGAGAACTATATCTCTAAGTTCCAGAGACTTTCAGTATTATTCACGGATATATCACCAAGGAGACTTATGGTGCTTTTCATGGATGGATTCGCTGATCCATTGAGAGGGTGGATTAAGGCCCTCAACCGACCTACACTACAAGAGGCTATTAAGAAGGCTAGGGACATGGAGGCTTCTAATTCAAAAAGCCGATTTCAGTCTAAGAGTTTCCTACAGAAAAAAGAAAAGGATAAAAGACAAAATGAATCACATCCACCACGAGCAGATTCAGGGAGACTTGACAGTGATCAGTTGAATGAGCTCAGAAGGAAAAAAACTTTGTTTTCATTGCAGAGAGCCATGGGACCCTTCGCATAAGTGTACGGTTAAGGCGAAGGCAAAATAGTTAGGAGTATTTTTTTGCTGAAGAATCAGCTTCATAAGACTCAGAGCAACAGTCAGATTCAGAAAGCAATGATGAAGAAGAGACTATGGCAGACGAGGTTAGAGAAGTTAAGATCATTGCCCGACTTACCAGCACTAAACCGTCAATAACCTTCAAGGTAAGAGGTGTGATTCAAGGGCAGCGCGTTGTTTCATTGATAGACACAAAAGCCACCCACAATTTCATTGATGCAAGCTTTGTGAAGAAGCGAGGACTTCAGACTAAGGAACATGAGGGATTCAGAGTGATGGTAGCTAGTGGAGACAAGCTTCTTAGTACTCGGATGATTCCTGATCTCCATATGCGGATTGGAGACTATGACATGGTAGGCAAGTTTTATGTTGTTGATATGGGAGATTATGATGTCATCCTAGGCATGACATGGATGAGATCTCTAGTGGAGTTCACCTTCAATTTGGAAAAATTGGAAATGAGATTTGAGCACCAAGGTCGAAAAGTGATTCTCAGAGGGTTATCAGATGGGGGACTTAGAGTAGTCTCACTTAAGAGGATGGAACGTTTGTTTAGACATGACCAGATAGAGTGGGCAGCAAAATGTATGATCATGCCTACAGCTACAGAGCAACAAGTTAAGAAGTACCATCCAGACATTCATGAAGTCATATCCAAACATACAAAGGTGTTTGGAAGCATTCCACCAGGTGTTCCACCAGAGAGAAGAATAGAGCATGTGATTGAACTGGAGGAGGGGGCGAACCCTGTGATTACCACCCCCTATCGTCATCCTAAGGTGCATAAGGATGAGATCGAGAAGGCAATAAAGGAGTTGTTGGAGATGGGACACATTAGACCTAGCAAAAGTCCATTTGCCTCAGTAGTGGTCTTAGTAAAGAAAAAAGATGGGACAATGCGTATGTGCATAGATTACAGGGCTCCCAACAAAAAGACAATCAAGAACGGGTACCCCATTCCGAGAATATATGAGCTAATAGATGAGTTACATGGTGCATGCTGCTTTTCGAAGATAGACTTGCGCTCTAGGTACCATCAAATTAGAATGAGAGCAGAGGATGTAGAGAAGACAGCCTTCAAGTGCCATTATGGCCACTTTGAGTTTTTGGTCATGCCATTCGGGTTAACCAATGCTCCAGCTACTTTTCAGAGTTGTATGAACCAGGTGTTCAGGAGTCAATTAAGAAAATTTATGCTTATATTTTTTGATGATATCCTGATATATAGTAGGGCATGGGAGGAGCACTTGCAACACTTGGAGGAGGTATTGAGCATACTTGAGAATGAGTCCCTTCATGCCAAAGAATCTAAATGTGAATTCAGAATGACAAAATTATTGTACCTTGGGCACATCATTAGTGCGGATGGAATGATGGTGGACCCAGAAAAAATCAGAGCTATAATTGAGTGGCCTACTACTAATCTTACCCAACTCAAGGGGTTCTTTGGTCTATGTGGTTTCTATAGGAGGTTTGTGAAGGGGTTCTCATAGATAGCAGTTCCACTTACGGATTTGACTAGGAAGGGAGCCTTTGTATGGACAGAGGCAGCTCAGAAGTGCTTTGAGCACTTCAAACAGTTGATGACATCTTGTCCGGTATTAGCACTTACAGACTTCTCCAAACCATTCGAGCTTCAGTGTGATGCATCTGGGGATGGGGTGGGTGCAGTCTTAATGCAGGAAAGACATCCTATTGCTTTTGAGAGCAGGAAGCTAAAGGGAGTGGAGAAGAGCTACTCTATATATGATCGGGAAATGTTGGCCATAATGCATGCATTGGCCAAATTTAAGTCTTATCTGGTTGGAGGTAAATTTGTGATTAAAACAGATCATAACAATATAAAATATTTCATGAGCCAGAGAGATCTTAATGATAGGCAGCAGAAGTGGATCACCAAACTACAGGCATATGATTTTGACATTGAGTATGTCTAAGGGAAGAAGAATGTAGTGGCCGATGCACTTTCTAGGAGACCACATGTATGTTCCCTGGTTGAGATTTCAGCAAACTGGAAGGAGAAAATAATAACTGAATATGCTAAGGATCAGTGGGCAGCTGATTTGATAGAGGGATCTCTACAAGATGATAGATATGTGGTGGTTAACGACCTTATCCTATACAAGGATAGGATTTATTTGGTACCTTCTTCACACATCAAAGGTACTATCTTAAGGACATTCCACGATGCGCCTATGGCTGGACACCCCAGGTGCTTCAAAACATACCGACAAATTCGTGAGAGGTTTACTTGGAGAGGACTCAAGGATGATGTGTAGAGATATGTTAGAGAATGTCCAGTTTGCTAGCAGAACAAAGATGAGCATACTCCTCCAGTTGGATTACTACAGCGTTTACACATCCCTGACAAGAAATGGGAAAGCATTTCGATGGATTTTATCACAGGCCTATCCAAGGTGCAGAGTCGAGATTGTATTTATGTGGTGGTGGATAGGTCAACTAAATATGCTCATTTCTTTGCTATTACATCTACCAACACAGCAACACAAGTGGCAGACTTGTTTTTTCGGGAGGTGTTTAGGCTTCATGGGATGCCTAAGAACATAGTCAGCAATAGGGACAGTAAGTTTTTGAGCTTATTTTGGCAGGAACTTTTCAGATTGAGTGGCACTGAGCTCACTCCTAGCACTAGCTATCACCCACAAACAGATGGGCAGACGGAGATTGCTAATAAGTGGGTTGAGGGGTACTTGCGAAACTATGTATCAGGGCAGCAGAAGGCTTGGATCAGATGGCTTTATTTAAGTGAGTATTGAGATGGCTTTATTTAAGTGAGTATTGTTATAATACTACCCATCATATGACGATCAAGATGTCTCCGTTCATGGCGTTATATGGGTATGAAGCTCCTCGCTTCACAGATCTTCTTTTTGGAGATAGCAGGGTATCGAGTGCACGGAATTGGTTACAGGACAGCCAAGATATTTTGAGATCACTTAAGGAGAATATTCAACAGGCTCAGAATCAGCAAAAATTATATGTTGACCAACACAGGTTGGAACGTACTTTTGAGGTTGGGGATATGGTATACTTGAGACTTCAACCCTATAGGCAGTCTACACTTAAGAAGAGTGGAGCAGAGAAGTTGAAACCAAGATTTTATGGGCCATTCAGAGTTGCTCACCGCATTGACGAGGTGGCATATGAATTGGAGTTACCAACAGATAGCAAGGTGCATAATGTGTTCCGTGTCTCCAGGCTTAAGAAAGCGCTTGGTCATAGTGTTGTTCCATCTGCAAATTTGCCCCCTCTAGATGAAGAGGGTAAGTTGGTATTGATTCCTGAAGCCATCATTGATACCAAGGAGAGAACACTCAGGAGGAGAGTCATCAAGGAGTACCTAGTCAAGTGGAGGAAACTAGCAGTGGAGAATGTTACTTGGGAAAATGAGCAGATATTACAGCATTCAGAGTTGAAATTGCTTGAGGACAAGCAATTTTGGGAAGGGCGGACTGTAATGTCCCCTTTCTAACATTCATAGCATGATGTTGTCGTTAGCCTATGTCCCTATGGTCCCGTAGGCTAACCAAGACATTAAAGGGACTTAGAGGCCATTTGGCCTAGACAGTTTCAATTGCATATATTTTTGAGGGGTTTGAGGCAGTTTTGGGCATACTTACTATTTATGGTAAGTCGTGAATGGACATTGTTGGACTTCTAGGGGCAGCGACATGTCAATGGTAATTGTTTAAAATCGACAAGAAGATTTATTTATCATTGATATGATTTATTGGGCATTAATGAAGTTATTTTATAAAGTTAAATTTAAATATTTAACTTTATTAATGCATATTCTATAGTTTGTGGGAATTATTTAAATAAAAGAATCCCCTTTATTTTATAATACATCGGATACATAAGTTACATAAAGAGAGTTATGTTTTATCCCACATTGACAAAACGAAGGAATAGACTCTTGTGAGAACTCTATAAAAGAAATAGAAGAGCTTCCATTTAGGGAGTTTTGATGAGATTAATGTTATGTTGTTGGATTCCCTGGAAATCGGATTTTCGAGCTTGGAGGACGAAATCCCTCTTTGCTAGCATTCTCTTCGCTGTTGAAAGACACAGTGAAGAAGATTGATGGTGTTTTCATTCAGGAAACACATTGGGCTTATTGGATTTACAACAAAGAAGGGCAGAATAATGATTTGCTACAAGAGCCGTGAATAGTGTTTTTGCTATAGTGCGTGTGAATAGTGATTTTACTACAATAACCTGCGAATAGTAAAATTGCTACAATGCCATGAATAGTGCTGCTATAGTGCATGAACAGTGTTTGCATCAAATTTACTTGTTTATTCTTGTTGATTAAAGGTCGGCTGCCATTTCATCTGTGGATCACTAAAGCACTAATTTCCAGGCTTCTTCTATCAAATTTTCATATCTAAGCATTGTAATTTTTGAATACAAATTTGAATATTTGTCGCAGCCCATAAGGCAATTGTATGTACACATTTATATTGCAAATTAGTGTTTAACAGCAAATAAGGAGTTTCAGGTTTTGCATGTATAGTTGTATGTTTGTCAAGTGTTTGGCAAAATGCCATGTTGATCATTAAGCAATTTAATTGATATGACATAGTAGTTCGCAAGTTTCTTTCATTGGAAAAATAGGGGTGGTTATTACAAAGAGCATCCCATAGAGGTGTCCTCACCGCTATCACAAAGAAGTAGACATGGTAAGAAGTCATTCCTTGGAAGGATATTTGCAAAGTTTGCATTCACATATATGAGCAGCACTCCCATTTATTAGCACTTAAAAATCACCTCCAAAATTGTTTTATAGTTTCATTTGTTGATGGAAGCAAGAATGGGGCTAACTCCACTTGTATGAGAAATTAAGGAGGCATTCCATTCATCAAGGGGAGCATGGAGTAGCCATCAAGTCCACTTGGGAAGCATAAGCAAAATGCAACCAATGGCATCAAGAGGTTATATCATTTACAGCTATTCACAATCTAATGTTGATATGCAAGTCATGTATGACCTCACTATTTGTCGTAGCATATAAGGAAGGTAGAAGAGAAGCATTCCAAGTTGAACTAGCACTCCAAGAAAGTAGTAGGGAAAGCACTTCTGGAAAAGAGAAAGCAGACAAGCACTAAAAGTCAAGGATCGCAAAGGTGGCACAAGCTGATTTACATTTCTCCAATCAAATCCAAAGTAGATTTGAAATGGCATCAATTGAAGCATGTTTTCTCATCAAAATGGTTGTAGTGTGCATGTCAAGATAACAATGATTGTAGCATGGGTATATGAGTTTGATTCCATCATTATCATGGTTGTAGCATGCGTTTGGAGCACCAAAATAAGTGTAGCATGTTACGCCCTTAACTTATAGCGAGTATGAGGTTATGTGTGGCCGACTTGTGACTAACATAACCTTTTACTTCATCATATCACAATTCTCTATGTTTTCATATTGTTAATAGAGTAGGCCTATGGATTAACCATAGCCTAAGTAGGTTTTTATAAGAAGTAGTAATTAGTACTTGAGGACCATATTACAAATCATGTTCTTATTGCATGGTTGTGGGGGTTGCCCCTTGAAATGGATTAGTCTCATATTTCCAATATTTTGCTTTGTTGTCAACTTTTGGTGTGGATATGCTCCATTTTGCTCTTATTATTGTGATTTATTGTTGATTTGCTCTTAATATTTATATGCACATTCATTGTTGTGAAATGAATTGATCTAAATAATCTCATTACAAGTGGTATCAGAGCTTCGATTTAAGCAAGGTTCTATGATGCATCTTTTTTAAATCTAGTGTAACAATTGTTTTGTGGGCTAAAGGACCGAAAAAACAAAACTTATGACGCAGAAGGAATTCATTTTTTTCATCGACACAATATTGCTAGAGGCTTTTTAATTAAAAAATATTAGAAATTTTTTCACACCCTTATGCAAAATAGCAGTCATTCGATTTGTTTCAGGGAGTCGATCTCAACTGTATAAGCCTCCAGTATACTTTTTTTCAAGATTTTTTCACCCTTTAGCAATAGCAACCATTGGATTCATTGTGAAGATATAATTGCAACAATATAATCCTCTAGTACACTTTGTTTTGACCCCTAAACCCTAACCCTAAATCGAGAACCATACACCCTAGTGTTCGTGTATGGCCTTTCCACACCATAGAGACCGCAAAAAAGGGCTAGTCACTCCAAGAAAAGTGCCTAGCAAGAAAGAAATGAAGCCAAAAACTTTTGATACAGAGTTTCTGTGTTGGTAACCCAACTCCAGGAAGAAGCGCAAAGCATGGCTAAAAAAAAAAGATATAGATGAGGTCAAGGTGACTTGGACACAATGAAAAGAGATTTGAGCAACATTAATGTGTAATTGGCAACTATCATGACGGCATTAGCTAATATGCAAACATTTCCACCGTCCAATAATTCTCACTGGGCCAATCGGGTTCTCCCAACCAGAACAATCCAAGTTCAAATACGGGTTCACAAAACATGATACCAAAAGTGGAAATGCACAAGTTCGATGTTAAGGATTCGTTCACCTACATCAATCAAATGGAGAATTTATTTGATTTACATTAGACCCCATGTGCACACAAGGCGGTAATGGCAAATCTATATGTGGAACCGAAGCAATTTATTTGGTATAAATGGTTATGCACTCCGAAGAAAAAGAAGGGCCTTACTGCTACCTGGTCAATGTTTGTTGATGAACTACAGATGCACTATTGCAATTGTAATAGAGAACTACTTCAGCCAATTTGCAAAACTGTAACAAATAGGGACTATCAGATTATATTCATTAATTCCAGAACCTCTCCTTATGCATAGAGAACATCATAGAAGACAACCTGAATGACTTGTTCTTGTGTGGCCTCAAGAATAGCATCCAACTCAATGTTAGCATGTTTAATCCAAGTTCAAAATCAGAGTGCATGGTCTTCACACGCAGGGCAAAGGAAAGAGATCTAGTCAAACGGTGGGCATTCACTATTAGCAGAGATAACATTACTCCAACACAATCATTCCCGCAGCATACCAGATTGACTCCTCAACAAATTGAAGAGAAACAAGCAAAAGGATTATGTTTCAACTAATGACAGCAAAACAAATATATGTGATGAGAAGAAATTGTTGTACATTGAAGGTGCTAATTAAGAAAAAGAGGATGAGGGCATAGCAGGCAAGGTTGATGATGAGAAAGAGGAAGAATCAGAAGATACCCAACCATCTCGGTGCCATGCACTTTCACACATTAGCACTCCACAAACCCTCATCGTAGTGGGTTTCCTAAAGAAATAGAAGGTGATAGTGTTGATTGACTCAGGGAGTACACATAACTTCATCAGCAATAAGTTGGCAGCAAGCTTGAACTACTTTGTTTATCCATATCCAAAATTTTAGGTCATGATGGTAGATAGTGGCACAATCAGTTGTTCAAAGAAATGCCATAGGATCAAAATTGCTATATGAAATTACAGGCTAGACTCTCCTCTGTTTTTTATTCCCATGTTTAGGGTAGACATCATTTTGGGAGTCCAATGGCTCACAACCTTGGGAACGATGGAGATGAATTTCCAAGAGTTACTCATTCGTTTTCATTATGAAAGCAAAACATTTGAATTCTGTGGATTGCGTGCAAAGTCTCCACAACTGGTTAGTTCTCACTAGATGCAAAAAATTCTCAAAAAGGGAGCAAATGGGTTATAACACAACCGTTTTCATTAGAAGTACAACCAACAAAGATGACTACACAACCATATTTATAGGCAATTGTTGATAACCACTAAGTTCTTTTTGGAGCAATGCCAAAAGGACTACTAGCAAAAGGGATCATAATCGTGCCATTCAACTTCTACTAGGGAGTCAACTGCCAAACATCAAACCTTATAGGTACCCATATGTCCAAAAGAGTGAGATTGAAAAAGGGGATGTTGGAAGCTAGTATTATCAGACATAACCAACCTGCATATTCATCTCTAGTGGTAATAATGCATAAGAAAGATGATACCTAGTGGATGTGCCTTGATTACAAAGAACTTAACAAATCCGTAATCAAAGATAAGTTTCCTATTTCGATAATTGATGATTTGCTAGATGAGTTACATGGTGTTGTCTACTTTACAAAATTGGATTTTTGTTCGAGTTTCTGTTAGGGTGTGGAGCTAAAAGCTTCACTGATGCAGACACGGAGAAGGCCATTGGAGGGGTTGTTGAAGGTTGCTGAGCGTCAGAGCAATCGGCGTCGGTCTGATCAGCCGACGTCGGCAGGACAGTGAAGAGAAGCAACCGACGTCGGTCATGGGTCGGCCGGCGTCGGTCACCTCCAGGCAGACAGAGACCGACGTCGGTCGCCTGTGTGGTTCGACTGCGAGCTTATTACGGGCAGTTAGCTAACGAACCAAGTGTTTGCATGATTAGTGCTATTTTTAGACTGAGAGCTGCGGATCTAATTATTGTAATTAGATGTCTAATCATTGTTTGGATGAGATCTATATAATAGACTCATGGTTGTATTGGAAAAGTTGTTCTAGTTTGAGTTGAGCAAAGTTTACTCCTTCTGTGTGTGAAGTAAGGGTGTTCCTCCTAGTTCCCTATCAGTGCCAAGCTTGGTACTGGTTGGAGAATCATAAGGACTTGGTGAGGCAAGGACAAGGGTTCTTCAGGGTGTAGAGTGATCTACATGGTAAGTAAGATCGTTGATCTGCAGGTGTATGTGTGTGCAAGGTCAAGGTTCACAGGTGTGCAGAACCGTGTTTGATTTGCAGGTGTGCAAGATCATATAGACAGCAACACAACAGGGAGCAGTATCAGGCAGGATCTACTTGGAGTACAGGTGTGTACTCGGATAGAGCAGAGAGGAAGGCAAGGGAGTTCCTTCCATAAGTATGGTCTGTTGAAGTGCAGGGTATTGCAGGTTCATGGGAGATCTACTTGAAGTACCTTGAGTACTTGTGGAGTACGTGGAGTACTTGTGGAGTGCGTGGAGCACTTGTGGTGTGCGTGGAGCACAGGAGGTGAACACCAACTCTGTATTTTGAGTTGGGTGTTGGGACCTGAGAGGGAGAGCTTTGGGGAGAAGAATTACTGTTCACTTGAGGTGTGGCGAGCCTCTGAAGAGGTGGTGGAGAAGAAGTGGCATCTTCTTTATTGTATTCTTTTCTGTATAAAGTGTTAATACAAGTTGTGTATTGTCTCTCATATCATGTGTTATTCTGAATTCTAGTTACTTGGTGAATCTGGTTTATTTCCGCATATTAAGTTGCTTGGTTTGGTAATCATATTGTGCTCTTTTGGTGGAGCAAGATCCTGACAGTTTCCATCAAATTCATGTTAGATATCAGGATATGCATAAGCTTTCAGAAATCACGAGGCCACCATCTACATTTCAAAGTTTGATGAATATTGTCTTTCAACCTTTTTTGTGGAAATTTATCTTGGTATACATCCTAATATACAACAAGAAATGGGAAGCACACTTGCAGCATGTGAATCAAGAACTGATAACTCTAGATTAGCATCACCTTTACGCAAAGCCTTCCAAGTGCGCTTTTGGAGTGAAAGAGGTGGAGTACTTGGGTCACATTGTTTCGCAAAGTGGACCCGCACAAAATCAAGGCCATGACATAATGACAAGTTCTAAAACCCCTCAAGAACCTTCAGGGCTTCATAGCACTGACAGGTTACTATCACCGTTTTGTGAAAAATTACGATAGCATAACACCACTCAATGCTTTTTTGAAGACTCCTTCCATTGGAAGGAAGCAGCCACTAGGGCATTTGAGAAGCTGAATAAGGCAATGTGCACCACTTCAGTTCTAGCTACCCCAGGTTTTTTGAAGACTTTCATTGTTGAATGTGATGCATTGGGGTATGGAATGGGGAAAGTACTCATGCAAGAAGGACGACCCATTGCATTTGAGTCATCAGCTCAAAAGTAATAATTTCCTAAAGCCTATCTATGAGAAGGAGATGACAACTATTCTTCAAGCAGTCAATGTAGACCATATCTGACTAGTACACTTTAAGGTGAAGACAAATCACGATAGTCTAAATACTTATTGTAACAAAGGTTGTCATCCAAAGAACAAGGTGACCAAAAATGTTGGGAAATAACTTTGAAATTGTATATAAGAAAGGAAAAGATATGTAGAGGCAGAGGTACTATCCATGGGGGTTGAGTCCACAAAGGCACTACAATGTGCAATATGTCCATATTGCAGGCAGATTGGGTGGATGAGGCAAGATCCAAATGCGAGAATGACACCGATACATAGGTTATGATTCAGAAGCTCCAACAAGATTCTAGTGTCTCAAACAAATTTGTATGGAAAGAGAATGCCCTATAGTACAAAGATAGGTTGTACTTGTGCAAGAATTATTTCCCTAAGCACAAGGTTCTTCCAGAGTTCCATGCATCACCAGTATAGGGGCATTCAAGATTCTTGAAAACTTTATTGTAGAATCAATCAAGATTTCTTTTGGGAAGAACTCAAGGGGGATATCCGAAAAATTGTGGTTGAATGCATAATGTGGCAACAAAATAAGGGTGAGACAATTAAGACCCCAAGTCTTATCCATTCCTAGCCAAAGGTGGGAGGAGGTTTCCATGGAGTTCATCACAGGGTTGACCAGGTCTGAAAGGTAAAATGTCATCATGGTAATTGTGGACAGGGTCACAAAATATACCCATTTTTGTGCCTTGTCACATCCATTTGTAGCAAGTGCAATAGCACATGCTTTTTTGGGCACAATTCAAAAGATACATGGGACTCCCAAGATCATAGTAAGTGATCATGATCCTATCTTTATCAATAATTTTTGGACTTGTTTATTTTCATGTTTGGGTACCCAATTGGCTCATAGTTCTTCATATCATCCTCAATTTGATAGATAAACAGAGGTGGTCAACAAATGCCTAGACTATTATCTCCATTATTTTGCATCAAATAAACAGGGGAGATGGGTTTATTGGTTTCCACTAGCAAAATGGTGGTATAACATTCACTTCCATACCTCATCCAAAAAATTTCCATTTTTGGCACTATATGGGGTACCAACCACCATCCATCACCTCATCCTTGAGGGTACAACCAAAGATTTGGGCCGTTGAAGAACACATTACACCAATAGGAGGTACTAGCCAATCTAAGAAAGAACTTAACCATGGCATAGAACCGGATGAAGCAGCAAGCAAATCAGCACCATAGAGAAAGGCATTTTGAAGTGGGCGAATGGGTCTTTGTGCACCTAAAACCATACAAGAAAATGTTCTTTAAGCAACTAAAAAGTATTACAACCTTTCTCATAAGTATTACGGCCCTTTTCAAATCCTATAGAAAATTCATAATGTCGCATACAAACTGGAGTTACCTTAGTCTACCCACATATATCTAGTATTTCATGTCTCCTACTTGAAGAAGGTAATTGAACAGACAATATCCACCCAAGCTAAGTTACTAGAGTTGGATGGGGCAGGCAGAGTCATTTTGGAACCTAAGGAGATCCTTAAAGCATGCACTAAAAGGTTGCGAACAAAAAAGATTAAGGAATATTTAATCAAGTGGAATGAAGCATTCCTACAGAAGCATCTAGATTTAATCAACATTGAAAACGATGTTGTTTTGAAGGGGAGGGGCATGCTTCACCCTTAACCTATAGTATGTGTAGAGATGTGTCGCTGACTTGTAGCTAATATAACATTTTTCCTTGTCATATCACAATTCTCTATGTTTTCATATTGTTGGTAGTGTCAGCCTATTAACTATTGACCAATTTTCACCTCAGTGCAATTTGTTCAACCATTTTCATGGAGAGCCGAACAGCAATTGCAAGAACAGGGCATTTCAGAGGTCCAAAATTGCAAGTCAAGGAGGCTAGAGTGTTTTGGCTTCATTGTAGTGTATTCCGGGTTCTCCATAAGTCAAGTCTTGGTCCCTCGTAAACCCAAATTACATTATCAAGACCAAGTCGGGTTCTCTAAACGACTCAACTTATAAAAGTTTCATGAGTAGAAGTAATCCAAGTTTACGAACCCGAATTACTCCTTTCAATGCTTTGCAGGTTTTCAATGATGCATGACTTCGAGTTTTCCAAGGAGCAAGTCTTATAACTTTTACAAGCAAAAGCAATCGGAAAACCCGAAATGGTCTTGATAATGTTTCCCCCAAGTGTCCCTTCAGACTTTTTCGAAGGGCACTCTGTTTACCCAAGTGTCTTTTCGGACTTTTCTGAAAGAAACTTTTCTTTCCAAGTGACCCTTTGAAAAAGTTCCAAAGGGCACTTTTTAGCCCAAGTGTCCCTTCGGACTTTTCCAAATGGCACTTTGTTATCCAAGTGACCCTTCGAAAAAGTTCCAAAGGGCACTTTTTAGCCCAAGTGTCCCTTCGGACTTTTTCGAAGGGCACTTTGTTATCCAAGTAACCCTTCAAAAAAGTTTCAAAGGGCACTTTTCTTCCCGAGTGACCCTTCAGACTTTTCCGAAGGGCACTTTCTGCCTTCCCCAAGTGTCCTTCGGGAAAAATTCCCGAAGGAACTAAATGTTGCCTTTCGGGCAAAATCCCCGAAAGAATTCCTTCGGACAAATTGTCCAAAGGAATTACTTCGAAAAAATTGCCCAAAACATAACCCTGATGGATCCCCATGACGTGCCGCAGGACATCAAGTTTAATACAGCCAACTAGCTGTTGGAGTGCAAGACAACGTGCCGCAGGACGTCAAATTCAGGGTGGCCAACTGGTCGTTGGCGTGCAAGACGACGTACCGCAAGACGTCAAATTCAAGGTGGCCAACTAGCCGTTGGGATTCACAGGCATGACATGCCGCAGGACGTCAAATTTAGGGTGGCCAACGAACCGTTGTAATTCAAAGATGACGTGCCGCTGGACATCAAATTCATGCCTAAAGTCTTCAAGCAAGAAGTAAAGCCATTCAGAGCGCTCGATAGGGTCTTAAGCAAGGGTTGTGCAAATCGAGTTTCCCAAAGAACTTTGCTTATAATTTTTACAAGTAAAAGCAATCGAGAAGCCCAAAAAGGAAAAGACAATGCTTTGCGGGTTTTCAAAAGAGCTTTGCTTATGACTTTTACAAGTAGAAGCAAACAAAGAACCCGAAGAAGCAAGTAGAAGTCACTTGAAAATCCCGAATGGGTCTGTAGTGCAAAACATGAGCTCTCAGGAAGAATCCATTGATTTTGCAACGATCCGAGCCATGTCTTGTGGAGGGTCATCTCACCATTGATTTTGCAACGATCCTGGCCATTTCAAAAGGGCAAATCAAAGAGAAGGACAAACTCCAACTGAATAAGAGAACAACTGGAATCAGTTTCACCAGAATAGCGGCTGCAAACCATTTTGGAGGCTTCTATTTTGGCGTCCAAGAGTTCTCTCTTCTCTCCCTCTTTTGCTATAAATAAGAGCCTTGGGCTCTTGTTTTATCATCCACAGATAGTACGATGAAGCCCTGCTGGAATGTTTTGCCATTTTCTTGCCTTTAAGCAAAGAAGCATAAGTCTATTTTCTTTCTAAGTTCTAGGCATTTGTCTGGGCATGCAAGAGACACAGAATGACAAGTGATGTTTTATCCTTCTGTTCTCTTTCATATTTTTTAGCAAACAGTTGATCCAACAGGTCATGGAGAGTGCATTCTAGCTGTATGAGATTTTGCACGTGTAACCTTTTTTCTGGACTATACAAGTTGTCTTTTCCAGTTATTTACCTTGTGTGATCTCATTCATTTTGTCTCTACATTGAAATACTTATGTTGGAATCTTCTAGAGCTTGAGTTATAGGCTATATTCTGTTGTATTGTGCATAAGTATAAGGCATACATATGGATATTAATTCTTGGTGTATCACCATCTTAAACTAGGCTTTTCATTTATGCAAACTTCTAACTCTTTTCAGTCATACAAACCGGTTCAGCAGTCTTATTGCACAAAAGCTAATATAGAAAGCTAGCCCTTTCAACCTAGAGGTTTATTTCCACTTATAGGCACACCCACAGGCCTGAAAATGTCCCAGCGTTGCCCAAATCTGGAGGAGGCCTGAACAGCCCTCTTCTAGGGTGCAAGATTTGGAGACAACAATTCTGGCACGCCCAATGGACCCGAATTATTGCTAAGTCAAGACGAATGCTAGTCTTGACAGGCCTAAGTAGTAGAAATACCCCTAACACAATATTTGGCAACTCCAAAAGGGTGTGAATCCCTGGTTCTAGACCAAGTTTTATACATTATCCTATATGGTCCTCACAAGGTCCTTAAGATTTTCTGACCAAGCCCCTTTAGCTGAAGTTTTTCTTGAAGAACAACGCCCTGAACCACTCCTAGCCCTATTAAATCCTTGGCAAGGAGGTTTTGGAAAAGCAAAAGAGGTTGAAGAAGCTCAAGGGGAGGAGGAAGTTGAAGAAGAAGAAGAAGAAATAGAGAATCATAGAGGAAGAAGAGAAATGGGGGAACGGGGAGAGATAGATAGACGTCAGCCCTTCCTTGCTTTTAATACCCAAAACCCAATAGAGCTTCCTGCATATGACCCCATCCCTCAAAATACTACCAAAAATCTTCCTAGTTTCAATGGAGAGGGTCCTATTACCCCATCTGAACATATTAGAGACATCTCTAATTTTTGCAATTTCCACAATGTTACTAGGGCCAACATAGCCATAGGTCGTTTGCTATGTCTTTAAAAGGCAAAGCACTTGACTGGTATAGAATGTTGGAGGGGGGCTGCATTACAAGTTGGGATGGTTTTGGAGACCTATTGGTGACAAGATTTGAAAATAAGAGTGATCATGCTTCCCTAATACATCAGCAGAATGTAATAAGAAGAGGTCCAAATGAATCCATACGAGATTTCAATGAGAGATTTCAAATAACATGGTATAGACTACCACCAATCATGAGACCCCCTCCTAGGTTTGCGTTCCCAACATATCTCAAAGGGATTGGTACTGATGTTATTTGCAGTCGATGGGAGGATTCACTCTTCCAAGTGCATATGAGCTAGCAATTGAGGCTGAGAATACCCTGATTTAGGCTGGAAGACTCCCTCCAAGATTTTCCATGCCTTTGTTGTCCCACAATTTGGTTGAAGCTCCAAGCATGTCACAGGTTCCCAATGCCAATGTGAAGCCAAGAGCCTTTCCCAAGAAGGGATAACCTTGTGGACAAGGATGAAGAAATCAGATCGTTGAGAGCTCAGCTCAAGCAAGCTCAATATCAGGGAAGTGATCCTCCTAATGCACAATATTATCCTCAACAAGGATATAGAGCTCCATCCCAATACAATTATCAAGGGAGAGGAAAAAATCAACAAGGTTACAGCAGGCAGCCCAATGCATATAATCCAAATTCTACTCCTCTTGTAAAGGTTGATGTTCCGGTTCATGCAAACCTAGTGCAAAGAGATCATGTGGACCAATGAGGGCAGCGTCAAGGTCAGTTTACACATGATGATGGAGGAACCAGCTACGCTATGACTACACAAGAAAAAGCTACTCCTTACACGACAGTAGAAGAAGCATGTCCCAGCCAAAGGCATAATCATGGAGAAGGCAGCAACCCAAATGTGGGGATGATGAACTTTCAAGAAAAAGATGATTTTGTGTTGACTCAAAGCATGTCAATTGCAGCTAATACAAAGTCCAAGAAGAAAGCCTTGGGAGAAGGCCAGGAGCCACGAATAGTTCCAAGTGATGCCTCTCCAAGGCTACAAAACGCCAATCAAAGTGTTGCACCCCCTACAAGCCATGTTCCTCAACAAAATTCAAATGCAAATGCAGCTGCCAAGATTGTAACACGGCAGGCAACAACTCCTCTATTACCATCAAAAATGTAGGAGAAAGTGAATACTCCATCTCTAAATATTGTGGACTCATTAAAGAGTACTAAGACAAGCATATCCCTTTGGGAGGTTCTACATATACCTGGTCAAAAGAAGCTTTTGTAAGAGCAGTTAGCAAGCTTGCAGGTGGCTCCTCAATCTTCAAGGCATCATAGTGTGGCTCTCACAAATTCTCCAAATCATCTTTTGGAGCCTTCCACTAAAGCTGAAAAGCCTCCACCCTTCTACCTCACGCTCATTGTAGGAGATAAGTTGGTCCACAATTGTATTGTGGATAGTGGAGCAAGCACTACTGTTATGCCTAAAGTAGTCGCTGATAAGCTAGGTTTGAACAATGAGCCACATAGTAAAGGCGTGTTGCAACTAGATGGAACTCCAACCAAGATGGTAGGATTGGTCAAAGGTCTGAAAGTGTTTTTACATGGCTGCCCAAGCTTCCCTATCATGCAAGATATTGTGGTGGTGGACCTTCCAGCACACTTTGTTATATGCTTGTCTACGGACTTTACGGCCAAGATAGGAGGATACCTTTCTGCTGATTGGTCCTTTCTAGCTTTCAAAACAAGGTATGGAACCAAGGTAACCATAAGAACTCAGCCCTTAGCAAGGTTTCACATTGAGTCATACTTGGAGACAATGACAAATCAAAACTGTCTAATCAGCAAAGAGGAGGAAACAGTCCTGAATAGTGGAACATCTCCTCTTGAAAGTATTTCCGACCTCTATCTTGACAAGTATAGCACCAAAACACATGGCCTTGATCCTTACACTTTCATTGAGAAAACTGATTTGGGAGTTTACTGCATGCATGAAAAAAACGTCCCAATTCCTTCACTCACCAATGAAGATCATGAGCTTGATGGCTTGTGGAAAATGTTCTTTGATGGTTCAAGGAGCAAAGTAGGTGCAGGAGTGGGTGTCATGTTGGTTTCCCCATCAAAGAATCATTACTACTCTTCATATAGGTTTCACTTCAGCTGCACTTGCAACGTGGCAGAATATGAAGGCTTAGTTCATGGTCTCCAATGGGCAAATAAGAGAGGAATCAAGCTTTTGAAAGTCTATGGAGATAGTGAGTTGGTCATTCATCAAGTAAGGAGTCAAGCTACAGCCAAGAACCCCTTGCTCAAGTCCTACAAGCATAGGGTATGGGATCTACTTGACGATTTTGATGCCTTCAACATCCAGCCCATACCAAGAGACTTGAACAAGCACGCTGATAGATTGGCTGCAATTGGAGCACGTTTTGACTCAGTTGTTGATGTTGAACAAGATAATGATCAATCTCATATCAAGATCATTGTGAGACCTTCCATTCTAGATAATGAAGTGTCATGGCAAGTGTTTGAAAGTGATGAACACATTGCACACTTCTTGCAAAATGAGGCAGACTTCTCTTCAAGAAATCAAAAGAAGTTGCATGATCATTATGAAGAGCAGATTATACGGCTGAAGACAAATAAAATACCCAAGGGGCTGATTACCTTGGAGAGTGTCTTCAACGAGGATGATCAAAAGAAAAACCAAAGAATGAGCATGTCAACAAAAGAAGAGAACTATGAGAGAGTTCTGAGTTTCAAGGATAGACTTTTAAAAATTGGCAAGGCTTGTTCTTCGTTGGAAAGGCAAACATTTATTGCATTATGCAAAGAGTTTCATGACATCTTTGCCTGGGAATACAAGGACCTAAAAGGGTTTGACCCAAATCTAGTTCATCACACCATTGAGTTGGAGCATGGAGCTGAACCGGTAAAGCAAAAGCAAAGACCTATCAACCCCAAGGTAGAAGAACTCATGAAGAAAGCGCTGACCAAATTGATTGAGTCTAGGATTATCTTTCCTATCAAGCACTCAACTTGGGTAGCCAACCTTGTGCTAGTTCGAAAGAAGAATGGATAAATCAGACTTTGTGTGGATTTTCGTGATCTAAACAAAGTGTCTCTCAAGGATCATTACCCACTCCCTTCCATGGAACAAATTCTGCAAGTTGTTTTAGGTTCTCAACGTTTCTCACTTCTTGATAGTTATTCAAGTTATAATCAAATATTGATAAATGAAGAGGATCAATTCAAGACAGCCTTCACCACCAAGTGGGAAACCTTTGCCTACAAGAAGATGCCATTTGGTTTATCCAATGCTGGAGCTACATTTCAAAAGACAATGGACATGGCTTTCAAAAGTTTGATCAATAAGTTTTTGCTTGTTTACCTTGATGACATACCGTTTTTTCAAAAGACGCCGTTGATCATATGGGACATCTAAGGCAAGTGTTTGAGAAGTGTAGAGAGTACAGCATATCCCTCAATCCAAAGAAATGCATCTTCGTTGTCCATGAAAGTAAGCTTTTGGGTCATGTTGTTTCAAAAGAAAGCTTATCTATTGACCCCGAAAGGATTGAAGCTATTCTAAGCTTGTCTTTGCCTCAACACAAGAAAGGACTGCAAAATTTTTTGGAAAAAATAAACTTTGTAAAGAGGTTTATCCCAAACTTTGCAACTGTGGTAAAGCCTATCACAGCGATGCTAAAAAAGAACCAAGTTTTTACTTGGACAAAAGAAAATAAAGGCAGCTTTGAGGCAATCAAGAAAGCAATTGCAGCCTCTCCCACTCTCTTAAATCCGAATTTTGCTAAGGATTTCATTCTTTATACTTTTGCTAACCTGGACACAATCTCAACCATGCTTATGCAAAAGAATGGCGAGGATGTTGAGCAGCGAATTGCTTTCTTCAGCCAAGGCTTAGAAGACTACGAAGTGAGATATTCTTTTGTTGAGAAGCAAGCTTTAACCATCATTAGAGGCATGAAAAAGTTCAGGCATATGATTTCCAACAACAGGATCCATGTCATGGTCTCCCATCCTAGCACCAAGGAGTTTCTCCTAAGCAGGGATCTCAATGAGAAGAGAGCTAGATGGATCACGAAGGTAATGGAATATGACATTGACATCAAGGTAACCAAGCTAGTAAGAGGAAGAGGTTTATGTGAGCACTTAGCATCTGACTTTCAAGAGCCAAAAGAGCAAGCCTTGGTGAATCAAGTTCAAGACCAGCCAGCTGATCAAATGCAGAATCAAGGTTGAACACAAGACATCATTGATTTTCTTCAAAATGGTGAGTGTCTCAATGGCTTGAACAAATCTCAAAGAAGGTATTTTAGGTTGCAAGTTATTCCTTATTGTCTTGTGGCTGGCATTCTCTTTAAGAAGGATGTGAGCAATGTGTTGCTAAGATGCATTAACAATGACCAATTTGATATGCTACTAGAAAGGTTCCATAATGGTGCAGATGGTGGTCACTTCACTCCTAGAACAATCGTTGCAAAAATAATGAGCGCTGGTTACTATTGGCCTAGTCTTTTTAAAGACTGTTGTCATTGGGCTAAGGTTTGTCCTCAATGTGCTTTCTTTATTGGCAAACAAAAGCTTGTTGCCCTTCCATTGAATCCTATCCAAGTGGACCAGCGTTTCATGCAATAGGGCCTTGACTTCATTGGCATGATCAACCCTTCATCAAGTGCTGGACACAAATGGATATTGATTGCAACAGACTACTTCACAAGATAGGTAGACGCTGTTGCTTTGAAGGAAGCAAATGAAAATGCCATCTTGAAGTTTTATGATAGCATTATAACAAGGTTTGGAGCTCCTCATGTCATCATCTCAGATAATCCACTTACTTTCATAAGTGCTAAAACTTTTGATTGAACAGCAAAGAGTGGAGTTCATTTGAGCATTGTTGTCAACCTGGAGTTGCACCCTGAGTCGAAGACGTGCTGAAATGGCCAATCCTCTCCCCAGTTGAAACAATGGGATCTTCTCACGAGGGTGGGTGCCTCAATGGTGAGAAGAACCTCCAGACAAGGCTGGTTCCTGTAAGATGTATCAATGGATCTCTACTCTATGCTGCGAATCTACCATGGAAAAGGGAGAAAGAAACTTGAAAGAAAAATCCTACCTAATGACGGTGATACACCAAAATATTGATCCACTCTACTTGGAACCTTGAACACTAAATCAAACAAGGGAAAAAGAAGACCTTTGATTTCAATTTATCACTATGCATAAACATTTCATGAGAAGGTTCGATCCAAAGACCAAAACGTGAGGGAAAACGATGGAGAAAGGTCTAATACAAGACACTTTGCAACCACCTAACATCCACTTACAGCTTCAGCAAAAGACATATAGAACACTGAACATGACCTGCATAATATGATGAGCTAACAACTAGGTACGAATCAAAATTTGGGAAGGGAGAGAAATCTACCACGTATGCAAATTTTTGAATGAATGTACACTATTCCAGCACTTGAAATCTGAAAGTACAATCCTTCTATTGATTGAAGAGGTTACACAACTCACCAATCGCAGAGTCTAATCTTACCAAGAGAGGAATACAATTCAAGGCTGAAAAGCCAACTTATATAGAAAAGTATACAACCAAGACATTGGCGCTGAAAATAGAAGAGGTCAACTTGGTCCAACTTGTGTTATTTCAGCCTTCAAACAAAATCTATTTTTGTCTTATGCCTTGCATGAAAAGCTCTTTGACGTGGAAAATGATGGAGTGCCCATTTCATAATCCTTATTTAGAATAAATATTAAATTCTTCAAGATTGATCAACGTGCATGGGTCTTGTATGATGCAACGCCAAAACTGGATTTAGAACTCTACTTGAATCGCTGGAACGTTGAAAGATTTCAACAAGCTAAACAAAAGTGCATGCATGAAAATTCTATGTTGGCGTAGAAGGGATGAGGTGGACCCAAGTTTGACAAGTCAAACTCTTGCATGGAAAGCCATGCCACATCTTGGACTAAGAACTCCGCTTGAAGTTGAGCTAAAAGTGCCTGAAAGGCTCGGAATGCATGAAAACTAAGGAGAAGAGCATGGCTTATCAACTAGTCAACCTAAGTACGAGGTTTGGTCAACTCCAACTTACTCCCTTTTGTATGAAAAGCTCTTGAAGATTGAGAAGCATGCATAAAATCTTACGTCAATTCCTTGGACAACCATCGGTCTCTTGCTCTCGTGCATGTATTCCTTCGGCCAGTTCTGTGGAATTTCTTTTGGCTTTTCTTTTTGTCCCTGTTCGTTTCCACAGGGTTATTTGCCATTCATTTCCTTCGGGCCTTTGTTTTTGTCATTATTTTGCAGACAAATTGTTTGCGGGAATTGTCTCTCTTTCATTTCCTTCAGACAAATTGTCTGAAAGAATCGTTTCCTTCTTTTGTTTGGTCCTTTGTAATTGTTTCGGGCTTTACTTTCTGTCCATTTCCTTCGGACAAAAAGTCTAAAGAAATTTTGTCTATTCCTTTCTTTCGGAACTTTTTCTTGAACCATTCATGTTCATTTCCTGTGGCTTTTGTCGACTTTACTTATTCCTTCAGACTTTTGTCCGAAGGAATTTCTTCAGACAAAAAATCCAAAGGAATTCGTTTCCTTGTTGATTTCCCCAAATTAATTCCTTTTAGGCTCTTATGTCTTGCCTTTGTCTTGTCTATTTTCCCCAGGTTTTTTCTTTCTGCCGAATTTCTTCGGGCTTTTTGTCCGAAGGAATTCAAGGAATTCGTCTCCTTTGGCTATCTTTTCATGCTCTTCGAGAACTTTTGAAAGGTCCACTGTTTATGTCTCTGCCCTCCGCAAGGGCTTTTGTATCTCCTATGTGCCCTTCGGAACTTTTGAAGGGTCCTGCCACTGACCAAGTGCCCTCCACAAGGGCAGGTGTCCTTCGAAACTGGGTTTTTGGAAGAATTGAAGGGCACCCGAGCTTTTTATAGGGCACCCAGACTTTTTGAAAGGCACCCGGGCTTTTTGTGTCCTTATTCCTTCGGACTTTTGTCTTGTCTTCTCAACTATGCTCTTCCTCTTTTCTTTTGAACAAAAAACCCAAAGAAAAAGCCTTGAACGATTGCCACTTAGTCATTTTTTTGGACTTTTTGTCCGTCCTTTGAGAGCTCTTTCTCTCGGACAAAATATCCAAAGAAATAGTCCACCTCTTATACCCAAAAAATTCCTTGGAAAGACAAAACAAATAAACTTACAGCTTGAATATCTTGGCTGTATTTGCACGTTTAGCTGTAATCAAGCAAGCTCCTTGGAAACATCTGCATGACTAAACTTCACCTGGCTGTAGATGGCCACTTGGGTGGCTGTAAAAGCTCATTTAAGGACCCCAAAACTGATTCACAAGACCAACTTGGCACCATAGCAAAGTTCCGAAGTGTAGGGGTGACAATTTTGCCCTGTGGGGGCAAAAATGTCAACAAGTACCTCGTCCAACTACTACCCTCAAGGTAATGGGTTGGCTGAGTCTACCAACAATAACCTCATCAAGATCATCAAAAGGACGTTGGAAACCAATCAAAGAGCATGGCATAGCAAGCTGAAGATAGCCTTATGGGCAGACAGAATCACTCCCAAAAAGTCAATTGATAATTCTCCCTTTGTACTTGTTTATAGGAGAGAAGCTAGGCTATCCATATCACAAGAGCTCCCTGCCTTGGAACTTGCACAACAGCTGGAATTACTTAAAAACACTTCCATGGAAGTCAAATTGACAAAATTAATACAGCTACAGGAGGCCAAAGATGATGCACACAAAGCTTTGGAACACCATCAAGTCCTCATGAAGAAATCCTTTGACAAAAGGGCAAGGGCAAGAGTGTTCAAAGAAGGTGACTTGGTCTTGAAATGGGATGAAGATAAAGCAAAACTAAGCAAACATACAAAATTTGATACCTTGTGGAGTGGTCCTTACATCATCGGCAAATGCAAGCAAAGAAACTACTTTCAGCTGTCCAAAATGGATGGAGAAGAGCTGCCTATTCCAGTGAATGGAATCCACTTGAAGCCTTGATTTTGATCCTTGCTAGCCATGTCTTGTATATACTTTGTTTTGGTGTGTTTCCTTTGTTGTGTTTGTTTTCCCTAAGTGCTTTATAGCACAGGTGTGTTTTCCTTCCCTTTGTTTGGTGTGCGTCTCTACCTTGTGTGTGTAAACAACCCAGGTAGAGTGTTTTTGAACCAAAGCTTGTTCAGTTCTCTTTGAAGTGCCTATATGCGTGGCTCCATGTCCAATGAAAGGATTTAGGCGACTGGTCTTTGACATAGCAAACATGCCTCCCCTCAGAATCGCCAAGAATGTTAACCAATTTTCACCTCAGTACAATTTATTCAACCATTTTCATGGAGAGCCGAACAGTTGCAAGAACAAGTCATTTCAGAGGTCCAAAATTACAAGTCAAGGAGGCTAGGGTGTTTTGGCTCCATTGTAGTTTATATCGGGTTCTCCATAAGTCAAGTCTTGCCCCCTCGTAAACCCGAATTACATTATCAAGACCAAGTTAGGTTCTCTGAATGACTCGACTTATAAAAGTTTCATAAGTAGAAGTAATCTGAGTTTACAAACCGGAATTACTCCTTCCAGTGCTTTGCAGGTTTTCAATGATGCATGACTTTGGGTTTCCAAGGAGCAAGTCTTATGATTTTTACAAGTAAAAGCAATCGAAAAACTAGAAATGATCTTGATAATGTTCCCCCCCAAGTGTCCCTTCAAACTTTTCCGAAAGGCACTCTGTTTGCCCGAGTGTCCCTTCAGACTTCTCTGAAGGGCACTTTTCTTTCCAAGTGACACTTCGAAAAAGTTCTGAATGGCACTTTTTAGCCCAAGTGTGCCTTCGGACTTTTCCAAAGGGCACTTTGTTATCCAAGTGACCCTTCAAAAAAGTTTTGAAGGGCACTTTTTAGCCCAAGTGTCCCTTCGGACTTTTCCGAAGAGCACTTTTTTATCCAAGTGACCCTTCGAAAAAGTTTCGAAGGGCACTTTTCTTCCCGAGTGACCCTTTGGACTTTTTCGAAGGGCACTTTGTGCCTTCCCCAAGTGTCCTTCAGAGCTTTTCCGAATTATACTTTCCCAAGTGTCCTTCGGAAAAAGTTCCCAAAGGAACTAACCGTTGCCTTTCAGGCAAAATCCCTGAAAGAATTCCTTCGGACAAATTGTCTGAAGGAATTACTTTGGGAAAATTGCTCGAAACATAAACCCGATGGATCTCCATGACGTGTCGTAGGACGTCAAGTTTAATAAAGCTAACTAGCCATTGGGGTGCAAGATGACGTGCTGCAGGATGTCAAATTCAGGGTGACCAACTAGCCGTTGGGGTGCAAGACGACGTGCTGCAAGACATCAAATTCAGGGTGACCAATTAGCCGTTGGGATTCAAAGGCATGACGTGCTGCAGGACATCAAATTTAGTATGGCCAACTAGCCATTGTGATTCAAAAATGACATGCTGCAGGATGTCAAATTCATGCCTAAAGTCTTCAAGCAGGAAGTAAAGCCATTCAGAGAACCCGACAAGGTCTTAAGCAAGGGTAGTGCAAATCGGGTTTCCCAAAGAGCTTTGGTTATAACTTTCACAAGTAAAAGCAATTGAGAAGCCCAAAAAGGAAGAGACAATGCTTTGCATGTTTTCAAAAGAGCTTTGCTTATGACTTTTACAAGTATAAGCAATCAAAGAACCCGAAGAAGCAATCAAAGAACCCGAAGAAGCAAGTAGAAGTAAAGTCACTTGGAAAACTTGAATGGGTCTGCAGTGCAAAACGCGGGAGCTCTCAGGAAGAATCCATTGATTTTGCAGCAATCCGAGCCATGTCTTGTGGAGGGTCATCTCACCATTGATTTTGCAGCAATCCTAGTCATTTCAAAAGGGCGAATCAAAGAGAAGGACAAACTCCAACTGAATAAGAGAAAGCTGGAATCAGTTTCACCAGGATGGCGACTGCAAACCGTTTTGGAGGCTTCTATTTTGGTACCCAAGTGTTCTCTCTTATCTCCCTCTTTTGCTATAAATAAGACCCTTGGGCTCTTGTTTTATCATCCACAGATAGTATGGCGAAACCCTGCTGGAATGTTTTGTCATTTTCTTGCCTTTGGGCAAAGAGGCATAAGTCTGTTTTCTTTCTAAGTTCTAGACATTTACCTGGGCATGCAAGAGACAGAGTGACAGCAAGTGATGTTTTATCTTTTTGTTCTCTTTCTTTCATGTTTTTGAGCAAAGAGTTGATCCAACAAGTCATGGAGAGTGCATTCTAGCTATATGAGATTTTGCACATGTGTAACCTTTTTTCTAGACTATACAAATTGTCTTTTCCAGTTATTTACCTTGTGTGATCTCAATCATTTTGTCTCTACATTGAAATACTTATGTTGGAATCTTCTAGAGCTTGAGTTATAGGCTATATTCTATTGTATTGTGCATAAGTATAAGGCATACATGTGGATACTAATTCTTGGTGTATCACCAATCTTAGACTAGGCTTTTTATTTATGCAAATTTCTGACTCTTTTCACTCAGACAAACAGGTTCAGCAGTCTTATTGCACAAAATCTAATACAGGGAGCTAGCCCTTTCAACCTAGAGGTTCATTTCCACTTATAGACACCCACAGACTTGAAAATGTCCCAACATTGCCCAAATCTAGAAGAGTACTGAACAACCCTCTTCTAGGGTGCAAGATTTGGAGACAACAGTAACCATAGCCTAAGTAGGGCATATGTAGAAGCTAAAAGTTAGTACTCAAGGATCAAATTACAAATTGTATTCTTATTGCATGGTTGTGGAGATTTCCCCCTCGAAGTAGCTTAATCTCATATTTCCAATATTTTGCTTTGTTGTCAACATTTAGTATGGATCTACTCTATCCTGCTCTTATTATTGTGATCTGTTGTTGTTAATCTACTCTTGATATTTGTATTGACATTTATTGTTGTGAATTGGCTTGATGTATCTAAGTGTAGATTAATATTTGTATTGACATTTATTGTTGTGAATTGGCTTGATGTATCTAAGTAGTTTCATTACATAGCAAGCACTTGAGGCATCACAATGACTGTAGCATGGATATATATTTCTATTTCAACATCACAGAGTAGTTGTAGCATATATTTGGGCATCACAATGATATGGAAGTATGATTTCAGTACGTATGTAGCATTCCCACATTAATAATTTTGGTATGCACATATGAAGCTGGAATAAATGTGGCAAAATTGTGGCATGCATTTTCAGTTGTTGTTTGTGCATGAGACATGGTTGCAGCACACTTTCCCAATCTGATTTTGTATGATAGCAGTTGTATTATGCATATGATGAGCAACTACAAGCATGGTCTTGAAACAAAAAGTTGCTTCTGTGTTGGAATTGAAGAATCATAACATTTGTTCAATGATATCAAGCTGAGATAGCACTCAGGGGAGTAACATAACATAAATAAGGCTGCTGATTTACTAGAAAGGCTGCTGCTTTAGTATGGTTGTGAACAATAAGTAAGAAATGAGTATGTACTAAAAAGTTGCAGCATAAGTCTAAAAAATTACACCGATGCTTTTGGCAATGCCACCATCTCAAACAGAGATGCAAGATTTTACAAAAACAAAAGGTCGTATTATCTATAGCTAATTGAGTAAAAAGAATGTTTGAAAAAAGCAAATATTGTGAGCAGCTGATATTAGATTCTATGAGTCTACTAAAAAAAGAGTAAAAGGATGCTGATAATTAAATCAAGCGACTAACAAATACCAAATGCCAATCGCATTAACTATAACCAACAAGGAAACTGCACTTATCATCAACAAGCTTTAACTAAGAGAGCATATTTCATGGCCTGCTAGGACGGACTTGCATTCATTATCAACAAAAATGAAACGTGATATTTCTTTCTGTTGTATCCGTGAAATAAGCCATAAGTTGTAATAACGTGACAGTAGAGAGTATTGTAAGTTAGAGAACATTTCCAATTAGAAAGAGATAATAATGAGAACAAAGGATCAATAACTTTTCCCAACTACAAACACAATACAATACCGGGTGAAAGCTTCTTTATATTCAATGAATTCACTGTTTACCTTTAAGGCATTTATTACTAAAACTTTATGTACGTACATGAATAAATCAATGCATCTCCTAAATCCATATTCTCCTCAACACATTGCACCAACACACTGACTTATATAATTTTAGCAAAGATCAAGGTTTTTAACCACCAAAGCAAAACTCGTAAACACCACAACCCAGTAAAATTATTTACCATGAGTGTTTGAAGTGCAACCTCCATCCCATTCTATGAATAAAAATTAGAAATTATTAAAAGTTAGTTTGCAAAGCAGAAAAAAGATTAAGAAACTCGAACATCTTTGTAAAGGAATATATCCCAGAGATGTCAGCTAATTTGCATAAGAATGGAAGATAGTGAACAGTTGCGGATATAGAATCAGAGCCATTTGGACTCTCCACCATGCATATAACTGACTCACAAAAACAACTATGTTGACTTATTCTTTCTGTTGTGCAATGCTCTTTAATAGCCATGACGGAATAGTAAGTTAGACTCCATATTGGAGATAATTATCCGAGAACTATCAAAAGCAATTACAAGTTGTTTCTTTCCATTCTGCAAGTATCTAAATTGGTAGATGGTTGTGAACAATTAATTACCAACTAGTTAAAAAAATAGAGGGGTTTTGTTAGTGGTTAATGGTATAAATGAATCATGAAACATGTTGAATTTGGTTCAATTAATGCCACCAAATACACTTACTATTTTGTATGATTAAGTTAGGCAACTTGATGTGGTCCACTTGGACGAACTCATTAAACGGAGTCAGATTAAGACAAATCTGTACAGCACAAATAGAGCTTACAGATGGGTTTGACTTTGTACCTAGACGAACCCACCCACATAATACAAATTAGAAGACTCCAATGGATCCAAGGAAGCTAAAATGCTTGGAATTCCATATTTTCAAAGGTTCTTGATGATTGCAGATCTCTGTTCAGTCCAACTCCTGAGTTTATGTATAAAAACACCCCTTGGAGATCATGTAATTCATCTTAGTTCAGTGATTCGGAGTTGTAACATGTCGATACAAATGAGTATAATAGGAGAGAGAGTCGTTGAAGAAAGTTGCAGAGCAAAGAAACTACAGGCAACCAATGTAGAAGTACTGTCAAGTCCCACAATGTTCTTGGAGACCTAAGAGGGTAAATTGGCTTTTAAATCTTGATTGGAGATAGCGGCATGGGGTGGGGCACAACCCCACCCTACTGGAGTTCTCCCATATTGGGTTTCTCCAAGGTAATCTCTTATGCTAGTGATGTTTTTCTTATAGGTTTTAGTTTTTACTAGCTTTAAATTTATAAAACTACCCACAACAATTTCAGCTCTTAAGTACCACATTTCTAAGGCAGTTTATTGTTTTCTTAAGCAAATTACTCAAGGACACAAAGCATAATTCACCAAGACAATCACATATGAGTGAAGACTCATGTTGATGAGGTAGCTATGAAATATTTATGTTAATTATGGATCAGATTGGTATTAGAGCAGTTGTGTTCCTTGGTTTCTGTGGTTTTCTTTTGGTGTGATTGGTTTTCCAAATCAATTCCCTTGATCAAAACAACTAATGCAAGAGTAGGCCAATTAATTCCTTTACAACAAGATATGTCCACAAAGAAGTAGAATAAAAAAGTGTGAACCATGGCCCATGAAGAAGAGAGACTGCCTCAAGGTGATGAAGCAAGATTCATCAAGTTAAAAGAGGATGTGGCAAGCATCTTCCACTCCACAGGAGCTTGATGGATGGAAAAGGTCGTGGAGGCCCTCATGGGGAAGCTAGGAGTTTCCCCGGATATTCCTAAAGCAAATGAAGAGCTGAACAGATGGCAGGCCCAAGACCATGAAAAGGAGCAGCCCCGTGTTGTCCAAGCACCCCCAACTCGACCTTCATTCAAAGAGGAGGCCAAAATAGAAATTCATCAATACAAAGGTGATGTAAATGTTGAAAAACATGATCATTGGTTTGCTCAGCTTGAGGTACAATTCAGTTCGTATAATATTTGTGAAGAACAACAATTTTCTTTCGCAACTTTGAAATTGGCTAGTTATGCATTCACTTGGTTTGGCTTTAAATAAATTACCACCAATTTCCCAATGAGATGAATTTAAGAAGATAATTAAGTAATTCTATCCTATTTGTCATGAAGAGGAAAGGTCTATTAATTGGTAGTACTTTAGGTAAAGACAAGATCAAAGTGTGCAAGAATATACAAGTGAATTCCAAAAGAAGGCCACCCAAATGGGTAAAGATGTACAAAATTATGACATTTTGATGAAGTACACTAGAGGAATTCATAGTCATCTAACGAGGCCTATATTGCTAGCCAACCTTAAAGACATAGATGAGGCATGCTCTCAACCCATCATCTTGATATAGACAAGAAGGGTCCATCATCCTCTTCATATGCACCAAAATAATGTGGTGTTTCCAAGGCCAAAGACAAAAAGTTAGTTCCAAGTCAAAAGGGAGAGGTAAATGGAAAGGTAAGCATAATGTTATTACTACTTAAGAAAAGAAAGAAATTGAAAATCATTGTGGACTTTGTGATATGAATGGTCATAAAAATAATAAATGTTGGAAACTACCTCTGGAATTGCATCCTAGAAATCACAAAGAAAGAAGCCATGACTTCCTTTGAAGGGAAGGAAATAGGGAGAAACTTCAATGTGGACAAGAAGGTTGCTTGCAATTCCATCTGAAGAGAGGTATGCTTAAGTAGCAATGAGGTTAATGTTACATGTGACTATACCAAACTCTTTCATATCAAGATTCAAATTAAGAAGAGAAGTTTTGATGCCAATGTTACATGTGACTCTACCAAACTCTTTTATATCGAGATTCAAATTAAGAAGAGAAGATTTGATGCCCTTTCTTATTGTTGTTCGCAATCGAATTTGATTTCTAACAAGTTGGTAGACAAGCTTGGGTTGATTGCATATGATCATCCTAATCTTTAATCATTGAGTTGGGTGGAACAAGTAGAGGTAGGCAATGCAAAGTTAGGTTTGGGATAAATGAACATTTCATTGATGAGGTTGTGGTAGATGTTGTTCCTCTTAATGTTTGTGTTGTTGTATTTGGGATGTATATTAGAGATGTTATCTTCTTGAGAAAACCAACAAATACCACTTGGTCAAAGATGTGAAAAGCTACATTATCAATGCACACGAAGGTAAAGCAAACATCTCCTTTGTAAGTGCCAATCGAGACAAAAGGTTGATCAATGCTAGTGGAAAGTTTCATTTCCTTCCTTAGAGAGATGAGCAAGATAATGTGGTGGTTGAATACAAAGAAAAAATTAAATGGAAGATTTGTTGTAGAGTTTCAATTTTCCAAAAGCCCAAAGGCATGCCACCCAAGAGAGTGGTAAAGCATAAGATACCAATTCCTACTAGATTTCCCCTCTTCTCAACATTTGTTTCTATCAGTAATCACTAAGATACCAATTCCTAAAGCATAAAATATCAATTCCTATTAGGTTGATCGATGCTAGTGGGAAGTTTCATTTGCTTCTTTCAAGAGATGAGCGATATAATGAGGTAATTAATACAAAGCAAAAAAGTAATGGAAAAGTTGTTGTAGAGTATTAGTCTTCCAAAAGCCCAAAGGCATGCCGAGATTGGTAGAGCATAAGATACTAATTCCGACTAGATTGAACTCTTCTCGACATTTGTCTCTATAAATAACCACTAATAGAGGTAAATGAGGTAAAGAAAAAACCTCAATCTTTATTAGATTAAAGAATAATTCATCCTATCACTTCTCCATGTAGTTCTATTGTAATTGTACCTAAGAAAGATGGATCGAAGAGAATTTGTACTAATTATGGGACTTTGAATAAGATAAGCATCAATAACAGGAACCCTTTTCCACATATTGATCATTTGTTGAACCGACATTGGCATGCTAAGTACTTCACAAAGTTAGATTTAAAACCCAAGTATCATCAATAGAGAATAGAGGATGGGTGAAAAATGGCATTTAAGGCAAGTAAAGGTTAGTATGAATGTTTGGTGATTCCTTTTGAGTTGTGTAATTCTCCTACTACTTTCATGAGGTTGATGAATGAAGTATTGAGACTATTCATAGATTCTTGAATCATTGTATATTTGGATAATATATTAGTATTTAACAACACTTACGATGAGCATCTAATGCTTTTGGGACAACTTTTGAAAGTTTTGAAGAAAAATAAGTTGAAGCTCATTGAGAAGAAATTTGAATTTGCACAACAATACTTAGTCTATTTAGTATGTGGTTGGAGAAGGAGATTTGAGATTTGATTCAAAAAACGTGTAAGGCATTGAAAGGTGACCCAAGCCTTCCAATGTAGTCGAGACAAGAAGCTTTGTAGGGGTTGTCCAATAATTGAAATTTTTCATCAAATTATTGTCCACAATAAAGGCAATTGTGCATGCCATAACATCAAGTGGTGGACATGAATACGTCATTATGCCACAAGGATCTTTCTATTGCAAGGAGGTCATTTAGTTTGTTATTATTCATAGCTTTTTCATTACGCAGATTTGAAATTGTGCACATATGATAAGGAAATGTACGCACTTATACAAGCAGTTAAGAAATAGAAGCACAATTTCATGTGAAAAGAAACCATTGTCCATACAAATCACAAATCACAAACCACTCCAACATTTGCGAGTAGAATTAAAATTGCGACAAGCAAACACTATAGATGGATGGGTTTCTTGCAATAATTTCATTCGGTCATCGAATATAAAACAGGTGTGATTAACAAGTTAGGTGATATGTTGTTTAAATCGCCTTTGATTTTAGCCTTGGACACTACAATTTGGCTTGAAACATTTGTCCATGAGACATGGTGAAGAATATGAACATGATGCAAATTTTAAGGGGCATATCAGCTTTTGCAAGAAGCAAAAAGTGCAAATTATGATCCCTAGGAAGACTTTTATCTCCAAGAATGTTTGCTCTACAAGTTGGGAACGCTTTGTGTTCCAAAGGAAGGAAAAGTTCAGCTAGTGAGGGAGGCTCATACTTCAAAATTTGGTGGTCACTTTGGAGTGGCAAAGACCATGGGACATTTGTAAAGGTGTGTGTTTTGGCTGAAAATGCAAGATCGTGTTGAAAAGTTCATAACGACGTATGTTTTGTGTAGCACAAGCCAAGTAATATAAAATTGGGGTTGTACGTGCCACTACTAGTTCCTTCTAGACCATGGGAGAACACCTCCACAGATTTTGTAGGGAGCCTTTGTCAAAGAAAGGGCATTATTACTTGTTAAGTGTTGTAGACCGGTTTAACAAAATGTGTGTTATCATTCCATGCCATAAGACTCCTAAGGGCAATGATGTAGCTTATTTATTTTTAACTAATGTTTGTGTTCACTTTGGCTTTCCTAGTTCTATCATTTCAGAAAAAGATTTGAAATTATTGGTAAGGTTTTCAACAAATTGTGGGAGAAAATGGATACAAGACTGAAGAGATCAATTGCTTTTCACCACAAATAGATGGTCAAGCCAATGAAGTCAATTGGGAAATGGTGCAGCTCTTAAGGGGGTCTAATAGGAAGCACCTTGAAACTTGGTATAAAAATTTGGCATATATCCAACACTCATACAATATGGAAGTTCAGTCATCCACTAATATATCTCCTTTTAAAACATGTTTTGGTTACTTACCTCCAAGTCCATTTGATGATGTGATGGGACAACTGCAAAGGAAACGGGTACAAGGGGATTCCGGAAACCACAAAGTTGAGAAATTCATTGAGAATATAAGGCAAATACCCTCCCAGTGCAAGAGAGGTAGAAGGAGTCTCAAGTTAAGTGTAAAGCAGGACACGAACAACATAATATTGAGCACAAGTTCTAAGTTGGGAACAAATTCCAAGTTGAGAACAAGATGTATCTTTCTTTAAGTAAAAAAGAATTCAAGGTAAAACAAAGAAGCTAATATTGCTCAGGTTTGGTCCATTTGATGTTCTTGAACAAGTGGGAACTAATGAATTCAAATTAGACCTGTCTAGATATATGAATCTGTATTTTGTTGTTAATGTTGAAACCTTAGGTCTCTTTGAGCCTTTTATGTTAAGGTGGTATTTGGTTGCCTTACATTGAAAAACTTGCACCTAATGCTCAAAAAGAGTTGGACAAGGATGTTTTGCAAAAGAAGATGATAACGTCAAGGAAAGGAAGAACGAAATTTAGAAAGTGGGGCTGAAAGGTAAATTACCAAGCAATGTCAAGCGGTATTTCAAAGAAAAAGTGGAGGAATTGTTCCCTCATCTTTCGAGTCCTTGAGTTTTTGGGGACCAAAAGCCTCTCAATTAGGGGGTGTGATATGAATTGGATCATGAAACATATTGAATTCAGTTCAGTTAATGCCACCAAGTAAATTTACTAGTTTGTATGACTAAGTTAAGCGGCTTAAGACACTTTCATAGAGTTGCAAGCTGGAACAGAATGAAGTAGATGCAGAAGGTTTTAAAGTGATACGGACACCTTGGGGCCTTAAGTAGATGAAGAAAGTTCACACTTGATGGGTTTGGCTTAAGACAAACTCATTAAGCATGTTGGGCTTGAGACAAACCCGTACACACAAAACAGAGCATAAATTTGGATTCATACCCAGCTGAACCAGTCCACATGAGACAAATTAGCATATGCCAACAGATCAAAGGAAGCTCAAGCACTATTATTTTACATTTTTCGAAGTCTCTTGATGATTTCAGATCGCTATTCGATCAGTCAGATTGCTGAGTTTGTGTATAAATACATCCCTTGAGTGTCATGTCATTCATCTTCGTTCAGTGCTTGGAGTTGTAGCATGCATGTGCTACTGAGTAGAGAAGGAGAGTGACTTTGAAGCAGGAGGATTTGGGTTAACTTGTAATTTTTCATCAACCAAAAAGATTAAATGTAGAAATAAGCAGTTTTCTGTAGTTTGTGCAAGTCTTTGCTTTCGCACAAACCATTGTGTTGTTTTTCACAACTTGCCACATGTTTTGTTACTTCTGTGTAGTCTAATCTATGCGTGCAGCCCAAAATTTGAATAAGGAAGTTTGCAAGATTTGCAAAGTATTTTGGAGGTCTCAACACGCAAGTTCGCTTGTGATGCCTTGCAAGGAAGCGGTAGGGTGCAGCAGTTGTTTGGAGATCGTCTTGCGCAACCCTTGCGCATGGATTCTTTTGAGCAGTTTTTGTTTGCAAACCATTACAGCTTAGCTTTGGGAAGTGCAATCTCCGTCCAACTTGTTTAGTGCATAAGTCTTGTGAAGTCGTAGGAAATGCCCCCCCCCCCCCACACAACTCCCGCCTGGGCACACCTCCATTACGGGGACGTCCTGGGCACACCCAGAGACGTCCAAGAGACATCCGGAACAGTGTCGAAAATGTCCGACACTGTTCCAGACGTCTCTAGGCATGCCCAGGATGTCTCTGCGCGTGCCCAGGACGTTTCCAATGGGGTGCGACGACTTGAAGGCAAAAAAATAAAAAATAACTCAAAAAACTTTTTTTTTAAAACCCTGAATCGCTGCAAACTCTTTATACACCAAAGTCCGAACAAGTATGTAAATAAAATAAACATTTAAGTATAAGTTTACATTTAGATAGGGATATCTAAATGTAAACTTATACTTTAAGTTATATTTTATTTTTATACTTTCAGGATGTTTGAAAGTGGTTTCGGACCTGTAGGAAGCTATAATGCAAATTCTAGGTTTTGGAGGATCCTATCATATTTCAGACTTAGTCAGACTCCAGGGTTTCAGGGTTTCAAACTTAGCCATATTTCAGGGTTTCAAGATTTCAAGGAGACATCATAGGAGTTATAAAGGGATGTATGATAGAATAGTATGAGAACATCTCTCACAAAGTGCCCCAAGCCGATCCCACCCCATTCCCTATGCACCACGTAAGGCATACACTCTAGGAGATTCATTGAACCGGTGAGCCCCTGCGAGAGAAAGCATCAGTAAATGATAAATTTGAAAAATAATGGGAGTGGCATTCATGATTTGGAGGGCAATCGAGATGATTTATTCTAGATTTGAATGTACATTTGGACTTTGAAGTAATGAATGAATGAATATTATATATTTTTAAGTGTTATCTTTTATAGACAAATATTTTCATTCTATGTAGTTTCAAGTGTTTTACTAAAAAAATGAGTAATATATATGTGTGTGTGTGTGTGTGCGTGTACAAACGTACCCACAACGTATCCAAATCAAGGTTTTTGAAAAATGGCATACCCACGTATCTGAGACGTCCCCATGCCCAAACCCGTACCCCTACCCAAACAACATAGTTGTGAAGTGATTTAACGTTGAAGAAAAGAGTTGTTGTAGATTCTAACCATTGTAGCTTTAATGCCTGAAATCACGGGTGGTTGTTGAGCACATTTAATAGCTCTTGTGTTGTGTTATAGGCATGATGCATTACAAATCATTGGGACTAGGTTTGCATTTAATGATTTTAGTGGGTTGTAGGAGCAATAACATAAGTGGGTGGGTCGTGTGTCTATATAAACACATCCCCTACACCTATGAAAGCATTCAAAAAACCCTTGAGGAATCATTTTGAAAACCCATGAGGAATAGTTCAAGTGTGCCCATTAGAGTGTGTCAATGAGTAGAGATATGTGCACAGATCTGGGGAAGGACTAAAGGGTCGAATCACATCCCTGCGAGGATTTGGGGTAACACTATGGTGTTTTGTAGGCCTACAAGTTGTGTGTGTGTGTGTGTTGTGTTGTAAGCCAAATTTGTCTAAGTGTGTAATCTCTTTTTTTTTATTAATAAATATTTGTTATTGTATTTCCGTTGCATTGTTGTTCATGGGTTGCATAGTATAAAACATCTCTTCATTGAGACCCTTAACGATGATTGCATCATTTGGTATCAGAGCAAGGAAACAACTCTAAGATTGAGAGAACAAGGGTTTAGAATCCTCCATTCTTGTCAGAGTGGGTAGAGAACGCAAAAGCGAGAATGTGGTGCAATATGCATAGGTTTGCAAGAGGCACAATAGTAAATTTGAGGTTGTGAGAAGTAAATATGTCACCGCAAAGAGGGGGAAGAGTGGGCACAATAGTTTCAAATATCACTGGACGACTTGATGAGATTGCATAAATGTTGTGAATAATGCAGACAAGGTTGGCTACAATGGAAGAATATAGAAGAAGAGGATTTGTTCTGAGGGATGACTTGAGAAGTGTAGAGAGCGAGGCAGAAGCACAAGACAGATAAAAAAATGGGGCTACCACATAAGCAACTAGATGGGGGGAAGGGGGGGCGGGGGCGAGGCGGGGGGGGAAGAGCGGCTTATCAAAGCAATTTCCAAGATTGGAAGAGGGGCAGAAATGAAGGTTTCATGTTTTTCTAAAACATTGAACCCAAAGGAGCTAATAGACTAGCTCACAGAAATGGAGAACTACTTCAAGTTTGACGAAGTAACAAATGAGCGCAAGACAAAGGTTGCGCACACAAAGTTGAAGGGGCATGTCACTCTGTGGTGGAAGGAGGTGCATCTGGAGAGAAATCGCAATGTTAAAGATAAGATTACCCATTGGAAAAGAGTGGTTGCGAAGTTGAAAGGCAAGTTTTTGCTTGAAGATTATCAATTGGATCTATTGTAGAGGTTGCAAAACCTGCGGCAAAACAAGTTGAGCGTGAAGTACACAGAGGAGTTTTACAAAATCACTATTTGAGTTGGTCATAGCGAGATGGACCAAGAGAAGGTGGCACGGTGCATTAACGGACTGTGATGGGTTATCTAAGATGAGATTAGCCTAGTGAGATTGCAGATGGTAGAGGAGCGTACCAATATGAGCTAAGAGCGGAGAAGAATTGGCACGCAGGCAGAGTACTACAAGACCCAGAAGGAAGCTTGACAGTGGTAAAGAACAACTCGCACGTGAGTAGGGGAGTGAAGAAGGTGTGAGTACTGTGCGAGTGCAACAAGCTAGAGGAGCATCTTCTGCAAGAGGGAGAAGTAGCTTCAATAGAGGAAGAGAAAGAAGGTTCAACAAAACATGCTTTCGTTGTGTGGAAGTAGGACACCATGCATATGAGTGCCCTCATGCGCACGTTGATGGCAAGAAGAGAGGAGGTGGTGGCGCACAAGTCTTACAAGCAAATGTAGAGTCCATAGAGTCACCTATGCATGGAAAGGATCATGAGCAAGGAGCAAGTTTGCTTGTAGCAAGAGGAGTCTTGAAGGTCGAAGGAAAAAGTGAGGAGGTGAGTCAAAGAAGACATCTTTTCCGAACCCAATGCAAGACAACAGGTAAATGTTGTAGATTTGTGGTGGATAGTGGAAGCACAAATAAGCTAGTGTTTGCGGAGATAGTGATGAAGTTGGGTTTGGTGTGCAAGCCACATCCAACACCTTATAGAGTATCCTAGTTGTTGGAGAGTCATGACAACATTGTGTAGGAGCAATTGGAGGTGGAGATGTCGATTGGCAAATACATGGACAAGGTGATGTACGACGTCCCACCGATGGACACATGTCATGTTTTATTGGAGAGGTCGTGATATGATCACAAGATGCTCTATGATTGGAAGAGTGAATATTGTGCAAGTAAAGAAAGATGGACAAAGCTATATTTTGAGTCCATTGAAGAAGGATGGAGAGGTTGCCCACCGAATTCATTTGTTCATGTGCTAAAGCAAGCACTTGCATGAGGTGAAGACAATGTACACAAAGATGAAGAGTTGTTGCCCAATGCAGATAGAGGAGGTCAACCCAAGGAGAGCAAAAGTTGGTGCAACATTGATGAATAGTGTCATAGGTGAAAGAGGACGGTTTTTCACGAAGTTCACAACTCCACGGACTGGAAAGCAAAAGCTAATTTTGCATAATGCAAGGGCACACCAAGGCCTTTGGCAAGGGTCGAAAGGGTGGTTTTGTCACCTAACCTTAGTGTGTGAGTGACATGCTCACACATTTTCTTACCCAAGGTGTATGATGCAGGAGCATCCTTGTAATCTTGCATCAACCAAAAATATTAAGTGTAGAGATAAGCAATTTGCAGTAGTTTACACAAGTCTTTGCTTGCGCACAATCCGTTGTGTTGTTTTGCGCAGCTTGGCACATATGTTTTGTTAATCCTACAAAATCTATTATATGCGTGCAGCCCAGAATATGAAGAAGGAAGTTTGCGAGCTTTGTGAAGTATTTTGGAGGTCTCAGCACACAACTTCACTTACATAGCTTTTGATACCTTACGAGGAAGCGGTAGTGCGCAGCAGTGTGTTTAGAGGGGTCTTGCGCAACCCTTGTGCATGGATTCTTCCACACAGTTTTTGTTTGCGAACCATTGCAACTTAGCTTTGGGAAGTGTGATCTCCATGTAGCTTGTTCATTGCACAAGTCTTGCGAAGTGATATGACCGTTGAAGAAAAGTGTCATTGCAGATTCTAATTGTTGCATCTTTAATGCTTGATGGGTGGTTTTTGAGCACATTTAATAGCCCTTGTGATATGTTATAGGCGTGATATATCATGAATCATTGGGGCCATGTTTGCATTTAATGATTTTAGTGGGTCGTAAGAGCATTAATGTAGGTGGGTGGGTCGTGTATCTATATAAACACATCCCCTGCACCTGAGAAAGCATTCATAAAACCGTTGAGGAATAGTTCAAGTGCAGCCATTAGAGAGTGTCAGCAAGTAGAGATTTGTGCACAATCTGAAGGAGGACTAAAGAGTTGAATCACATCCTTGCAAGGACTTGGGGTAACGCTACAATGTTTTGTAACCCTGCGGGCTATGTATGTCTCTGTTGTGTTGTAAGCCAGAATTGGGCACGCGTAATCTCTCATTTTCTGATTAATAAATATTTGTTGTTGTTGTTGTTGTTGTTGTTGTTGTTGTGTTTCCATTGTGTTATTGTTCGTGGGCTGCACGGTACAAGGTATCTCTTCATTGAGACTCCTAACCGTGACTACATGAGACTTGTGGAAGCAAGTTGAAGCGCATTGTAGAAGTTTGGTCAAGTCAAACAACGTTCTTGGAGGCCTCAAGAAGGAAAATCAAAATACGCTCCTAACTCTTGGTTAGAGATAGTAGCACAAGGAGGTACAGCCTCACTCTTCTGGAGTTTCCCCTGTTGGATTTCTCCAGGGCAATTCCTTGTGTTTATTCTGTTTTCCTTGCATGTTTCAGTTCGTGCTTGCCTTTAAATCATGTATGCAACCACCCACAACAACTTCAGCACTTACGCGTCACAATTCTAAGGCAAATTACTGTTTTCTTAAGCAAAGCACTTGAGTACAGCAAGCCTAATTCACTAAGAAAATTGCATATGAGTTAAGATTCATGTTAATGAGTTAGTTATCTAATGTATGTGCTAATTATAGATCAGTTGATGATAGATGATTGTCAGCTAGTGATAACAATTTCAAAATCCATATATTTGTAATAATAGTCTCGCATGCATAATATCTTAAGGTAAAATTCAGTCCTCTCTGAATCCATATGCCTTGGATCGATTTGCAAGGTTTGACAAGCTTGGTCAAAGGGTTGAAACCTGAAGAAGTACAAATTTGAACAAAAATAATATAAGGTAAATGGAAAAAACAAACCCCTTGTGGACTTCAGGGCGGTTGGGGGAAGGGGTCTCATACACTAAATTGGTTTCTCACTTGGCAGCCTAAACATCAAATTTAGTGGGTATAACTAACATTTCAGGTTCTCAGTTATAGTGCTGCAGTTCCCACTGAGTCCGTACTTCGATAAAATCAGCAAAAGTTAAGATTACTGTTTGCCCTCAAACTTCTACAGTTCTACCTTTCATTATGAAAATAATTATTTTCATGTATTGCAGCAACATAAGCATAGTAAATGTTTGGGAAGTATCTCACCTGAATAACTACTATTCCTAGACCAACCAACTCGCAGGACTCTATATTGTCTTCTATGAATTTTTTGATATGTTCAAACTCTCCAGTTGGATCATCTGGAATGGCCTGTAAAGCAAGAAGTACTAGACAGATTTAGCTTTAAAATATTATGCAACATGTTCTTGAAAATAAAGATTGCTAACTTTATTCTTGCACAAAACTTTCAGAATGGCGCACCTTTTCCCATTGATGATTGAAGAACATGACTCCCACAATAGCTGCTTCGAGTAAAATAAGAAGACAAATGAGAACTGTGTACTGTTGCATTATTAAGGGTTATAGAGAGAGAAATTTGTAGCAAACAAGGGAAAAGGTTCACAGTACAGATAATTTTCAAACGAACAGGACAAGCCAAATAGTTCTCACTATATGACAAACCAATCGTTTCTTTATGTAACAAAATGAGAAGTAAATAGGGTTGAGGCCAGAGATTAAATTCTTCGCATCATTTGTTAGGCTCACTTCTACGAAATCTGTTGTTTTCAAACACTCATATTTTAGGGTCCATTTCTTAACAATAAAGCTTTTGCCCATCTCAAAGCAGACGTGGGAGGGTAAGTAACTATGGATATGTTAGCATCTTCGCTTTCTCTAGTACTGCAATTTCTTGATAACTTCGCATGCTAAGGGGATCTTGCAAATAGTTTCTTCCTAGTCTTTTGCATTACAGATGTGCACTGTGGGTATATAACCCTTCCATAGCATGTTTCCTCAGGGAATGTTTGCAATATGCTACTGTGCTACAAAATACACTACTCTATATTCACAGGTCTTGGTAAAAGCTACCTTTAAGGATCTACCGTTCCTATCACCATCCCTTAGACATTCACAGCACAGCTCCTTAATGGCACCAAAAGCACCCTAAAATTAGCATTGCCCAGTAGGGTTTTAAGTGGCTTCTGTCAGCCTAAAATGACAAAGGATCAAGAAACGATTGATCCAGTGATTTGGCTGCTTTAGACAATTCAAAGAAGATGTCTGTGCTTGGATTCAGAACCGACAAACAGGCACTGGTACTCGGTTACATGTGAGTACAACAGATGTTTGATGGTGATGTCTATGCCTACGTATAAATAACCGTGCTATAATCATTGTTTCCAGATTAATTATTACAGCTTCAAAGGAGCAGCAGAAAAAGAGTCCAAATCTCTTGAAATTCCACTCAAAATAATACAATAATGTGGCTACCCTTGGTGCTATATTCCTACAAATTAGACTCAAAGATTTGTAAACATCTTATTCATTTCCCATGTGGTCTGAAGTCTGCTTCCTTTGAGTAGCAATGATTATGTAGCATCTGATCCTTTATAAGATCCCATAGTGATTACAAGGCAATTACATCATGCAATCTAGGAATAGATCCAAGATAGCAATATGGTAGTCATCTAACGTTCGTTTGGTTTTCATAAATATCCTTCACTCATGAAACTCGAACATCATCCAAAATGCTGATTAGTACATTCTTCCCTAATATTGGAATTTTTTCTGCAGTATCATAATATTTTTCCGGATCAAATGCTTGGAGAGCTTAATACTAGAGTAGTTTCATCTATGACCCATCTAGTTGTGATCTAAAACAATTGCAAGGTCTGAAAATCTTCCCTTATTTAAAACTCTTCTGAATCTTGAAGTAATGATCTAATGTGTCCAGTAAAGTTACATTTCTACATCTAGTTGATTGTAGGCTGTATCCTATCTATGTTTGGCAGTAACAGGATGAAGTGGATTTGGTCCATATTGTAAACTGTTTTTCGTATGCAAGGTCATCAGCTTAGTCCACTAGAACTCCATTCTCTTACAAGTTACACGTAGAACACTACATAGACAACATTTCCATGGGTGTAACAGACGTATATCATGGCCAGCTGGGGTTTCATATCGGCATCTCTGCCCTTAAATAGATTTGGTCTATACGGTAAACTGTTTTTGGTATGCAAGGTCATCAGCTCAGTCCCCTTGAACTCCATTCCCTTGCAAGTTACACATAGAACACTAAAGAGACCACATTGTCATGGGAGACAGCTGGGGTTTCATATCGGCATCTCTGCCTTTAAGTAGCTGATTACAATCTACGTAAGCGTACATCTTTATCAGAATCTCCTTCGGCAAAGTAGCCACAACTGAGGGATTCATTTCGTCAAAGTCACCCAGGATTAAACCTGGCCCTCACAGCATTCGATATCTTTAGGGACTTATATAGTTGGATGGGGCAACACATACCATCATGGTCACCAATTGGACTACAGCCGCTTCCATGCAGGTCCTAATTTTTAAATCTGAATAAACAAAAAACTAGCTATGCCAGGATACACAGCAAAGACAGCACCAATTGGTAGTTTCTGCAGCAATGTGGCCAGAGCAAGAAACCACACATAAAATGATGCCAATTCCCATGAATGTATAGATGAACCTGTCATTTGTTTAAGCATCTAATATCATTATGTCAGATAACCACCTATGTTATAACCATTAGAAAATAGGGGACCACAAAAATAGCTTTACCAACCTACAAGCTAATATCAGAGTAGTTATTTACCATGGGGCTGGAAGATCAAGTCCAAGTGCAGCACTAGAATTCACTGAATTGGGTATATAGTTATGAAGAGAATCCCAGTGATGAAGCATCCAGACTGAATAAATGATCATTGCTACTCCAATAAATGTTTGAAAAAAATTCAAAATGTTTAATACGTAGGCTATGAATCCTCTGCATCCCATGGTGTTGTCACTGGCCTCGAAAATCAAAGATCTGTTACATGAAATCACACCAGATAGAAATAAAAATCAGTTGAGATTATTTTTTTCTTTTTCCACATCAAATTTGAATTTAGGTTCATCGATTGAGACACACGAACCCGACAGGAGGGAATTTGAGAACTGAATTCAAAATAAGCCTAAAAGTCCGCGAGATGTTGGCTGGCCTGCTGATCTGGATGTCATAAATGGGAAAGAAGGCTGTGTGAATTGCTAGATGGATGAGGCTGCCATGCGCTATGGCTATATTTGGAGAGATGAGCTGCAAGGCATTGCAAATTTTAAATCAAAATGTGTCGTGTTAGGACTTAAAAATACAGAATTCGAAGCCACGTGTCTCGTTTGTTAATGTGCCATACGACCTAGTTGCCTTCTTCCTCAAGGTATCTATGTTTTATAATGTGTTGTTTTTTTTCCCCTTTCCTCACTGGAAAGGGCTTTCACATCAAAATGCAACCTCCCCGCCAACATTAAAATTAGACTTTAATTACTATTTTAATATTGCCCTCTGACAAACGACAAGTAAGGGTGGATAAGATTATTTGATTTTCATGTGAATTTGAAAATAATTATTAAATGCACATTCTATAAAATAGACGAAGTAAACTCAAAAAAAATTAGTTATTTAGAAAATGCTTTTAAAATTGTATGGATGTTCTTAGAAATGTAGGGTCGTTTTTAGTAGAGAGTAAATAAATAGAAATTATTTTATAATTTTATTCGTAGGATTTGGGTTTTGAAAATTCGCTTGCATTTCTGAAATTTGTAAGGATCTTTAGAAAATTGATTTCTTTTTTTAGAACTTTAATAAAGTAATTGATTTTACAAATGGATAAGGAAAAGTTTTGTTTTGGGTCATGTGCTCGACATTAGCAGTGTTTTTAAGCACCAACTACTTTTCAAACCTTTCAACAATGTACAATGTCGAAAACAACAAACCATGTATGATGCAGTCTAGTCAAGCAATCTAGTGTGATGCAGTGTCAACTCTATCATGACTTCCAACGCTATAATGAATCCTTGATCTCTTCTAAAATGCAATAATAAATGTTTCATATAACCTTAGACTTTTGAATCTTTGCTCTAAATGCTTTAGTGGATTGCTTTGGGATATTCATTATATGTTCTAAATGCACTAATGCATATGTGTATTTTGAAACTTCTCACATTTAAGTTGGGACCTTAATGGCATGTAAGCTGACACACACGCAAGGATGCTAACAAGTAATAAATCACAATCCATGAAAGACCTAAAATAAAGGCCCAACCCTAGAACCGTACATGGTATGTTTTTACGGAAATCTCCAAAAATTCAAGGAAATAAGAGGGAGAGGGGGGAGAAAGCATGAGAGATAAAAAGGAGAACACGACTATAAACAACTAGAACATGAGGAAATGTGCCAATAAGAGCCTAATCTTGACCAATAATCAAAAAATACACATGTAACCTAGAATAATGTAATTTTACGACTAATAAAAATTTTCCGACCAATTTTAAGTGTCTACATAATGCTCCACTTTGATGTGGGTGTGTGTGCATATATATCAAATTAAATCAAGCATATGGTGGATACAAATTTTTCTGCTCCTAAAGCTCTTGCGACAACTCCAATACTTCCGTAAAACCTACAAAGACATGAAAACATGGATAATTTCCAAATCAATCAATAATATGTGAAATCTATAAAAGAAAATTGAAACTGATACATGTGTTTGGTTGGAGCTATGATAGTGACCCATGTATGATTCCCTAACATATCTGAATATTTTAGAATCTATGTTTAATCTTGTTTGCATTTCTAAGTACAATTTGTAGTGACCAAAAATCAAGACTAAACCAATATCATATAATATAAAAGAGTAAGGTTAGGAAATTTTGAGAATGTATACAACAGTAGAAATAAATGACATTTCCCAGAGATGTCTAGGAATAATCAACTTGTAATTACCCCCATCTAGTGACAATCTAGGGCTTAGGAGGAACTCACTGAACAACCACACTTAATGAATTAATGGGTTATTGCATAAACATATATTGAATGATAGAGATCAAAATATATATCAAATTACAATGAGATAAGAGAAAGAAATAATAAGATAATGGACACAAGATTAAAACAGAACTATAAAGTTATATTAAACAATAGTTGTGTATAAGATTCAAGAGATTGGATGTGTGATGTCTATGTATTTTATTTATATAAGTTTTCATTAAATACTTACAAATAATAGAATAATGTATTAATATACATGCGAGGAAGATGAAGCATGTATTGGACCATTGTAAGAGTTGGTAACAACTACTTTGTAACTAATAATTAGTTTGGCATCTTCTGGTAACACAATTGTGCATTGTGTAAAATAATACGAACATTATCAAAGTTGTGTGTATCATAGAAGAGGATTTAGGACTTTATAGTATGACCACGTGTGCTTTGGATGATGTTGAAGCTACTAGTGAAGAAAACATATGTTGCAGAGCAATGTCATTATGATGAAATTTAATAGATCATACCTTTCTTGATCAATCACCCATCTTTAAATAGGAATGGTCCTCATTGTGTGCATTTGCGATACAAAATGTGGAAAGAGGTTGGCAACCTACACTTATGTTAAACTTTTTCCCTAGGAAGGTATTTAACCTGCTTTGATGATCTCAAAGAGAGGGATACTTTATTGACATGTTTGCTTGACCCTAAATCAATTATTTGATCTATTTTTAGTAGTGCACTATAATATGGATTGATCTTTGCTTATTGAAGTGTCTCTACAACATTTGGAGTGTCCAACAAAGATATAAAAAAATGGTGCAAGAGTTTTACATTAAATACTAGATGTGAAACAAGGTAAGAAGGAAGATTAAGCTCTAAAGTGTTCTATGTTACTTGCTTAGTGATGGTATAGATACCCACCAAAGTGAATGAATCTTCTAGTAAGGTCCTATAAGTCTTTCCTTCTACAAATGAAGCCATACTTGACCACAAACCTGAAAGGTGTGTGGCATGCAATATTGATCATGTTGTTACTTGTAATTAGTGTTTGCCTACTGAATAATGGCTTGCACTTGTTGTTGAATGTGCTCAGTGAACTTAATAGCTTTGTTAACTTCCTGTTGGTGGTATAGGATAAACTACATTAATGTGTGCTAGAGGTTGGAAACCAAAGTAGCCCTAAAAAGTGTTGGGTACAATAAAGTTGTATAAAGTAGGGTTGTGTAAAGTTTGATTATAACTATGTTGAATGGCAAGAATATTTTCACTCCATATTTGTTTCTTCCTTGAATTGTACATTATTAGAATATGCACGACCATCTTGTTTACTACTTATGTCTATTTATTAGTCTGAAGAAGGAATGTCATAGACTTGCTCAACTTTATGGCCATTATAGACCAAAGTGATTTCTAAAAATTACTCAAGAATATTGTATCCCTATCAGATACGATAGTTTAAGGGATTCCAAAGTGGATCCATACATGTTCAAAATACAATTGAATTGATTATAGGGTTGAGATTGTTTTATTACAAAGTGTGAGAACTTTCATCTTTAAGAATTTATCAACTACTACATAAACAATATCATTATCATGCTTGGTAGTAGAATAATTTGAAATAAAATTCATGGAAACATATTCCCATAGTTTTGTTGGAACACATTGAGGTGTGTACTTTGCTTCTTCTTGATCGATTTACACATGCGCTACAAAACCTGATGTAATTGGAAACATATAACCTAAGGTGTGGCCAAAAGAAGTGATCTTGTAACACTACAAGGGTAGTTTCAACTCCAAAGTGTCTTGCAACCTTACCAAAATGAACTTCCCATATTAATGTGTCTCTCTGCCTTGTGCCATAAACACAAATGCCAAAGATGATATAAGAGTCCATCTTGTAAGTGGAAATCTAAAACTACATTAATGCAATGTAATTTTTATAAGTTTGCAAAGTTTGTGTCATATGAATAAAGTTAAGATGAAATGTTTGCTTCATGCCCACATGCATTAAACACATTAAGTAGAGCTTAAATTCGTGATCAACTCAAAAAAATTGATATTGGATCAACACTTCCCTTCTTAGGCTTGATGTTGCAATGGAAGTGCCAAAGATAAGAAGACCATTTTTGATGTCATTGTTGCAGCTTGTTCCGAGTCTACAAAAACTAAATTGGTTTTGTGTTTTTTATGGATCATAGTCTCCTTTCCCAATATATAATTCTTCCAACATTTACATTCTCAGATAATAGCATAAATCTCATGATCATATGTGGGATAGTTCCTTACTAGTGTAATGAATGTCTCACTATAGTAAGTATTTGGGTGACTATGTTGAGTGAGGATTGATCCAAGTACATAATCAAATGGATCAATTTAAATCTCAAATGGGTGATGAAGATCAAGTAGCGTAGGTACTAAAATAGAAAAGTGTCTACATTTTAGTTATTTAAATGATTTTTGTTGTGAAACTAACCAGATGAAGCTTACTTTGGCACCACCTTTGATAATGTAATCATTTAAAATTGACACTTGAATGCTAAGAGTGTTATTTAAGACCACTCATCCCTATATTATCCCTAAACCTATCTTAGGGCCTTTTTAAACACTTATTCAGTCTTTGTGCAGGTCACACTCATCCCTAAACAACCCTAAAGTAGTTCCAAACCCTCGCTTTATCATCCTAGCCCCTAGTGCCTTAGGTTTTGCCATATGGACACTAATGATATAATTTGGATAGTAGCACCAATTGTGCTAGTGTTCCAATTTGGGTGTTATTGTCCTTTTTCTGCCTTTGGCTACCAATGAATATATTTTCAATTCTTAAGACACCTAGGGTTGCCATAGACCTATTTCAAACCATACACAAGCACTAGATCATGTAACATCCCTGTTGGGATCTACCTAATTTTTTTTTAATAAAATCATATGCAAAAGTAAACTACATCCCAAGAGTCTAACAGAGATGATAATAGTATTCACGTGCAAACATGACATCAACTCATATTACAACATAAAATACAAATCTCCAATATCATGAGAGAAAGTCAACTCGATATAAAAGTGATTATAACATTTTGAACTCAACTTATCCAAATACACAATTACCACTGTCAATGTGCATCAATGTATAATTACAAATCTTCATGATTATTTTATAATAATAAGTACAATACAATATGATATACAAATAAGATACTTGGATACCCTAAAGCATAGCTCCTGAACTTCAAGTATCTGTGGCAATCTCAAGTGTCATCTCGATAAGTAGTACTATTGTGGGGAGGGAGAGCATCATTTGAGCACTTTTCTACACCAACCATGGACCAATGATCTCACACATTAATCACATCAAGAAATGGCTCTCCCTTCATGGATGGGTAGATAGTGATGGCACAGGAATTCAGAGAGACTAGCAAGTACTCATGTGCTATATGATTTATAACTAACTAAACATGCAGTGTATCATAGAAAACTCAATCTATTACAATATATCACACATGCATGTAAATCATACTCATGAAATGATAATGTCTCACTAAACTTACTTTGGCCCAAAGTTTTACAAATAGTAATATAAAAGCGATTTATAGATCTATCAATTTTATACACACCACTTGATTGGATTGCCTTCATATAACATTGTAATGCCAGTAAGCTAGTGAAGTTCATCTCACTCCTTACTCCGCATTAGCAATACATATTGGTCAAATACAATTCAACCACAAGATTCAACAACTTACATCCTACTAGAAAATGCATCACATGACACACCATACATAGGAGTAGTAACAACATACATTTAGTCTGTCAAACATTTGCATGAATATTTCATTATATTATATCCCATACTAGAAATAATGATTACAAATATACCACATGAGTAAAGATACAACTTAACATTACAATTCAATAATATAATTGGTTTTCAGTTATCTACACCCTATGACAACCCATATTATCACAGTCTAATGTTCTAAGACTTAACTACCAGTTTTCCACAATCAATTATATGAAATAGTTTCATATACATAAAAACACAAACGTTATACAAGTAACTATATATAACAAAGCAGGTTATCATTCCACGGAACACAATAACATACCAACACAATATTTTCTAAAATCCTAAGTTTGCATGCACACAAACACAAGTTTTACCAATGGTAATAACACACACTATTCACAGTAATAACCCACGTGTATACAGTAAAATAGTTAGATGTAGATATGAGTTTAGGCACAATAACTATAGTAAGTACCAACCAGATACAATGCACTTTTATAATGCAGTACCTTATGATATCCCATACTATCATAGGTTCCCAACTACATAACAACACATACTCCAAACTCATGATTTTTAAGACTCGACTGATCCATGCAGATGATAACAAGCAAACTGTATACAAGCTTATCAAAGGATCGCATCATGTGCACATGCATCCCAATGCATCATTATGCACTTAAGTGTAACCAAGTATTTATACATAATAATATACTCATAGTATGTAATGCCTATAGTCCATACTAAAAACAGACAGTCATATTAATAGTAGTGAGTCAAATAATTCATAAACTCATTATGACTTTTCATTCTAATGATTCAATTACTATTAGGAGACTATCCAAGCGTTATAGTTCTTGATTCCTATGTAGTGGAATGACTTATAAAATCAACTAATGAATTACAAGTATAATCTCTACCTACAAGCATGTGCACCACATGTAGGTATTCAAATGCTATGCAATTTCTAAACCATGATCTAGTGTTTTTAATCGTAACTACCAAATAAAATAATCAACTCATGAAGTAGTTATGAATACATGGAAAACACTTATTATAAGTAATAGATCCTAACTTTGTCTTCCATGAAAACACAAGTTGTCTAGTTTATCAGTCGCTTTATGTTTGGGGTTTACAAGCAATCATGTGCTAAACTATTTTATTTAATTCTTTCATTTTCGATTAATATCTCTCCCAAGTATATTAACTGAAGAATTCCATACCAATTTTCTAATTATGTATAAACCGTAGTTAGAAAATGATATTATTAGCAACATACTAATCATCATGTTATCCTTATATCAACGTCACAACACATATTAGTGAATAATAATGATAACACTGGAGGGAGATATTATTATTACACTTATGTCATAAATTTAATTTGTCAAAGAAACTTTACTATTATAACATTAAAAGGCACTCAGGAGTTGTCCTTATTAGTATAAACCATGATACTCAAGGGGTGGAGATCCAAGAAGTGTCTAAATATTTGTTGTAATAATTAGCTCATTGGTTGGTGACCTTTAACTTAAACGTTGGGACCCACAAATACTATTATAGCAAAGATGGTAGATATTGACATTTCACCTAAATTTTACAGAGAATGTTGTGTCGCAAAAAACTTGATGCATTTAAATGATTGAAAATAAAACCTTAATATTGTTGCACTATACAATATCCAATATTGGTTTAAATGATTGGTTAAGATGATTTTTGATTACACACCAACCCAATAATATGACAATTTCATAGCTATGTTGTAATGTGAAATTATTAAATTATAATTATGTTGTAATATGTTGATAATATGGCATTGCTATCCTAATTACTTACTTTGTGTAACCACAAGAATATTTCATATGACGTTGTAGATATAATATGAAATAGAGTATTTACTCACAAATATTATAATCATAATATATTCGATGCCATCACTATATACAAAATTATTATACAGATATGAATATTATATCTATGAATATTATAACCAAGTATACATAATATTATATGGATATGAATATTATAACCATGTATCCACTAATTTCAAGAAAAAATAGATATGAATACATGGAACACTTAATTTTAGTTTGAGACCAAGTATTATATCGATGCCATGGTATAGATTGCAAGGAGATAGAAATTGAGCCCATAAAAATGGAGTTGCAAGGTATAATCGAATAGTATAAGGAAAATATTTAGTTTGGTTGGGAAAAGCAATGCCAAACAAAAATTGAACCAATATATATATATATATATATATATATATATATATATATATATATATATATATATATATATATATATATATATATATATATATATATATATAATCTTAACTTTCCATAGTAGATACTATATATACATAGGTTGTATATTTATATAAAATAGATATTTTACTAAAAGTTTCCTTTTTATTTCTATTAGGAATGTCTCAAACTGAGATTATAAAACAAAATTCTTATCCCTCTAGATGCCATGACTCCTGGCTATTATGACACCATAACATGTAAATTATGTTTGGTAGCAGCTAAATCCATTGCCTAACCCAAAGGTAGATCAAGATTGTTTGAATATTAATCCAAATAAAAGATTGTTGGTTATATAAGACCAAAAGGAAACTAAAGAAATCATTCAAAAAAGGAGTTGTTTTATTAACATATTTTTATGCATATCAAAGACCATTCAATCCAAGGAAAATCATTCTTATCCATATAAAACGACATCTAAGAGAATAAAAAATTATGTTTGTAAGAGACCAGATTACAGGTTCAAGTAGTACGTTGCCTTAAAAGATAAATTTTGATATATCTAAGACACCCTAGTAAACTCTCTCTCTCCTCAGGCTTTAATTGACACATAGTCCGTGTAATATAATGTATATATAATATTGAGTTTTTAAGATAGGGTGAGTAGTGTTTAAAAAGATTTTGTTGGTTCCTATAACTCAAACTATACATTATTTTTATTATATTCTAAATGCTTCATCAGTTGAGTTAAATAAGTATATATACATTTTAATACGCAACCCAAAATAATTTTTGTTTCTTAAGTTTACTATCAATACAAGATTCATATTCCAAGATCATACAAATATGAATTAAAAGACATCACCTACCTAAGAATTTGTTGGTCGAGCTTCTGGACTTCTTCTTAACGTTGCACCCTTGTTCTATCTTCTCCAATACACAAACCATGCTAATTCTCTTTCATCCTTCTTTTAAATAGAAAAATAGATGCTAAATTCCTTCTCCAACTTTTTGTGTTTTTTTTTTTTTAATCTTTTTGTTTTCTGCTAATTTTAAGACATTTAATTATCTTTTTTTTTTTCTAGATTTTTAATTTATTTCTCTTATTTTCTCCTAATTTCAACATATTTTCTCTTTTTCTCTCTTTTTTTTAAATAGTTCCCTTTCATATATTTTAATATAAAATTCTAATTTCATATTAAACCCATTTTCATATTTAATTATACTTTAACAATTTAATGGTAAAATAATAACTCGTATTAATTTTATCTTTATTAAATTTGCCTTTACATACATTAATGACAGATTAGGCTAAGCATACAAGGGAATTCATTTTGTAATCTTACCTATTCAGGCAACCATAGAAAACATCAATTTAAATAAACACCATTACAATCATTTTAAAATGCATTTTCTATCATGACTATTTATCATGGTATGTGCAAGGTTTCGTTAGCTCTCTGTAGACCTTCAACATCCCATCTACATCACCCTCTTTGATGATGCTCTCCCTCCGACATGCTCGATGGATGAATTCTCTTACGTCTACCTTGCAAAACATAAGTAATTAGATCATATCACATGATAATCATAAAGTAATAATATATAACTGAAACAATACATTATCATTAAAATGTAAACTTATACATAAACTAGGTCATAATAAGCAATCATGATTATTATTTAACTATGCAACATTCTATTACGTTGAAATAACATAAATCTCAAGCTTGGTCATAAATATAACCAAATATGAATTTATTAATTACAGATATCCACGAATAATCTAGTAATTTTGTCTCATGAAGAATTAGTATGTAACATCTATCAGTATATATACATGACTTTTATCCCTTTATTCACTAGATAGAAATCAGATGCAAATAACACAAACTAACTCAAAATAAGTTATGCACAATCAAGGTTATGAATCCTTATTCTACCTTATTTCTAAATACAACCATCTACAGCCATCCCAAGCTCAGAATACTCAGATTTACAGTCTCAAGCTCCACTCAAAATTATTCAAACCAACATTCATACTAGCTTCACTTGCACTTGCACCAGCACTTAGGTGGGGAGAACTACATTGGGCTTGATCCCTCCTCAGAGTATTGGTATGTAGACAATTCTCATCACAATAGGGTGTTAAGGATGTCCAACCTATCCACTAACATCACACTTTATTATTTGTGCCAATTGAATGCCCTACCAACATGGAGGTTTAAGGTTTTCATACAAAATTAGTTAAAAAAATTCACCAATAGGGAATCAGAACTCATGCGCACAGGGACAAGCATGGCAGACTTAGACATAGGTGCACCTAAAAGCTCAAAACAGTTTTGCACAGAGGACATTGGCACCAAAAGAAGGACATTACTACCATTGATGCTACTGTCTAATTAGGGAGCCACTATACAAAAAAGGTTTTACCACCTAGATCCTATTTATGACACTTAGATCAACTCCTATCCCAATTTGCAGCCTCCAGATCTCTCATTTTAGTCAATTTATAGCTAAGTATTTATTTACATCATTATTGATATTTTTAGAAAGGTCAAACTAGGTCAATTATATTATGAATTAGTGGTTATATTTATTGCATATTTATACCCTAATTTACTATACTCTGACCCTTTGACAACCTAGGTCTTACACTCTATAACCCTAAAAAGTTAAATCATTTGATGAACCTGACTTACTTTAAATACTACCAAACCCTAGACCTAGACATTATTAGGGTTTATATCTTTTTATTTCCTATTTCTAGTTTTTGTGTTAGGGTTTTTAGACCTAATATATTATACCCTAGCAAGCCTCTTCCAAATTTCATGGATAAAGAAGATTATTTTCCTCCTCCTCATCTCCAAAAGGGTGATACTCACTTTCTCTCTAACCATTTCCATGCTATAACTCCTCTACAAGGTGAGGCAACCTATACTACTATTTCAAATGTCTATACTTAGCCTATCCATTATTCAAAACCTTCCCTTCCCATATCTTCTCTACAGGGTGTGTGCCTACATGTTTAATTAAAAGCAACTAGGGTTTGCACTTGTGAAACTCTATGTGATCAAATTATTAGTATGAGAAAGCTAATTATAGGATTACAAAATCGAAATAAACTATTAGAGGAAAAGATTACAACATTGAAAAACCAATTTACAAGACAAAAGCCTCTAGGGCACACTAGTGTCAATCGTGTATTTGCATCTTCACCTAGTCAATTAATGGCAAACAATGTTACATATTGAAATAAAAAATCACAACAAAGTGCATCTACAACTAGTGATTCAAAAAGTATTCAAAGATCAAATAGTAATTCAAGTGAAATTTTAAGGCCAATGATTAAATCTAATTTGATCAACCTACCTCCTCTACATCTATCAAAGAGATCCATATATCATTGTGCATACCATACAATGCATGGTCATCACACAGATTCATGTTTGACATTGAAAAAATATATATAACACATCATTTCTAATGAGTAACATATACAATATAATTTAGTTAAGCAATCCATAGTGATATAGGAACATATTAAAAAAGGATCAAATTCAGAAATAGTACAAAAGTGGTTACTAAAGCATAATTCAAAATAACAAAAGGTTCACAAAGCAAAATCAAGGTAAGAAACGGTACAAAAAACACATGTAAAGGAAGTGAAGGATACAAATATACTTCTCCAAAATTAAATCTCACTTTCAAAACAATATGGCTTTGGTCAAAGTATCTACAACAATTTTATTATCAAGGTCAAGGGTTGGGAAAACATGTCCAAGGCATCATTACTCATATTCTAGTAGTTGATAATGTTGGTAAATAAGGTTTGGGATTTATGGAACATACTAAAGCAAATCATTCAAAGATATAGTTTATCAAGGCAAAATATCCAAAAACATAGGAAATGTTACAAAAAGAGAAAGAACTTAAATTACAAATTTAAAATCTTGCTAAGCCAACAAGCATTCTCAAAAGAGGCTTTCTATCAAAAGAGCCTCCAAAGCACGATATGCCTATAATAACCACAATTTCAAAGGGCACAATCATGGTTAATATTGCAAAACACAATTCATAAAGGTTAACTCCACAATATGAGGCAATTCTCTATGTTCATCCATATAATAGAAGTCAACACTAGCATTTTAGGTTATCATGATTATTATGATGCTGACAATGAACAATACTCAAATTCATACTGCAACTCAATCCAACTACATCATATCAATCACACTACATGAGAGGTTACCATCATATTTATGACATGGGACACATTGATAGTGAGTCTCCCATGAAACTCATTGGTTAGTATGTTCCTCCCTACTTGTGCACAGTTTTATTCACTCTTGCATCTTGTATATAGTTTTATTTTCTCATGTTGCTTGTACATAGTTTATATCCATAAAATACAAAAACATTATAATATATTAAAATACAAAAACATTCAAATATTTACTCAAAAAATACCAACTATAGATTGCATGCATTGTCATGTTTACATTTCTTATATTTTCTACGTATTACATATGTTAGCTATATTTGTATAGTTATTTTTTATCATACACACACGTTTCACTTATTCTTGTCGAGTGTTCACAGATACTTACACAACCCAGGTCCACTACACAAATCTAGATTTGTTATTATCTACCCATTGGGGGCATATACACAAGTTCTTGATTTGACACATTTGCCCATTTGGGGCATCCTATACACAATTTTGATTTCCAGGTTACATCTTTCTAAACTCTACATAATAGATTTAGAACTCTTATATCTTGATATTGATCATCCCACATTACTTAGATTCATTGCCAACTACTACTACTTTAGACTCAGTTTATATACATCTTTGCTCATAAACATATTTGTACCACATATTCATGCATATTTAATTTCTAAATTTCATAATTTAAACTTGATTGTGTCTATTATGCCCTTAACCTATAGTGCATCTAGGGATATGTGTGGTCGACTTGTAGCTTACACACTATCATATTAGCTTATTACATTTCTCGATGTTCTTAGTATGGTCGGCCTATGGAATAACCATGGATAATTAGAGTATATATAGGAGGTAGTGGTTATTCTTTTATCATCATATTGTGAATTATGTTCCTATTGCATTATTGTGGAGGTTGCCTCTTCGAAGTGGCTCAGTCATAATATTCAATCATTTTTCTCTTTCACCAATTATTATTGTGGATTTGCTTATTCTACTCTTATTTCTGCCATATATAATTTTATTGTTGTAAATCATCTAAGTAATTTCCTTAAAAGTGGTATCAGAGCTTCAATTTGGGAAAGTTTTTGTGGTGATTTTTTTTTGGATCTAGCATCCTGAGCACTAGAAGGCCAACAAACATAACGTGTGATTTGGAAGGAATTGATTTTTTTTGTATCCATAGGTTTGTTTGTGAGGTTTCTCTTTTTTTTTTTAATATTTTTTCTAGGTTAAAAAAAAGTGTGGATTTTTTTTTACCTTGTGCAAATTAGTAGTCATTGGATTTGTCTTTATGAGATGATCACAATGGTATATTCTACTAGTGCATTTTTTTTGGTAAAATTTTTTCACCCGCATAATAGTAGTAGTTGGATTCATCTCGATGAGATGATCAAAATGGTGTATTCCATCAGTACATTTTTTGGGGGATTAAAACCCTCCTAGGGTTTGTTCATGGATGGTCCAAACACTCACAGACATGGGAAAGGACAAGAAACTCCAAAAACTCCTCACAAGAGTGATATGAAATTTGAAACTTTTGATCTATCTATTTTTGAGGTATTTCAACAACTTAAGTCAGAGTTGCAGGGCATGGTGAAAAAATATGATTTTGATACAATTCAAGGGGATATTATAAGTTTGAGAGGGGACTTGGATAGCATGAAAGATCATTTGAAAAATATCTAGGCTGTTGGCCAACTTGTCAGCTCAGCCACTGCAAAATAATCTTTCACCACTTTAGTTTGGTTTTCCTCCTCCAAACAATACCAACACCAATTATGACTTGATGCTGATGTTGTCAAAAGTAGACTTGCGTAAGTTTGATGGTAATGATCCACTCACTTGGCTCACTCAAATTAAAAATTTATTTGATCTACATCAAACTCCATGTTTGTAAAAAGTGGTTATGGCCTCTCTATATCTAAGATTTGAGTCATTTATTTGGTATCATTGGTTGTGTGCTCAAAAAAAAAAGAAAGGTGTCCTAGTTTTATGGTTGGTATTTTTATAAGGAGTTATAAATCCACTATCACAATAATGTCTCTAAAAACTACTTCAGTCAGCTAGCCAAGTTACTGTAGATAGGGACTATCAAGGACTACATTCATCAATTTTAAAATCTCTCTTTACATGTGGTAGACATCACTAAAGAAAATATAACTGACCTATTTTTGAGTGGTCTCAAAGATAGCATCTATTTAGGGGTTCCCATGTTTCATCCCAGTACTATATACGAGGCCATACCAAGGTCACACATAGTTGAATAAAAAGAGCTGATCAAATAAAGACCTTTCACCAATGTTCATGAATGCACCTTCCTAGCACCATCATTTCATCAGCCTACCAGAATGGCACCTCAGCAAGTGGAAGAAAAGTGTGCAAAATGTTTGTGTTTTAGTTGTGGTAGCAAATGAAACAAAGGGAATCAATGTGTTGAAAATAATTTGTTTTACATTGACAGTGCCAATGAGGAGGAAGAGTATAATGAGGCTTCAAAGGAAGGGTTAGAAGAACCTAAGGATGAATCTAAATATTTTCAACCTACTATTTCTTATCGTTCACTTTCAGGCATTAGTACTCCTCAAAATCTTAAGATGGTGGGGTTCTTGAAGAAATAGAAGGTGATTGTGTTAACTGACTCTGAGAATACACATAACTTCATCAATGATAATTTGGTTCCAAGTTTGAATTTTTTCATTTACCCAGCTCTAGATGTAGACACCGTAAATCTGCACACCTACATTTTCAAATGTCAAAATACCCTTGGACCTACCTTAGGACCCCCTTGGGACCAACCTACACCTATTGGGCCTAAACTAACCAATTTGCACTCAATTTCACCTAACTAAATAACCCTGACATTCAGGACCTATTCCTATGGACCCTAACTATCAACGGTTAGGGTGACCATCGATGATTAGCTTTGAGAATCCCTGACCGTCGAAGGTTAGGATCCACCTTTTAGCCAAGATCATGCAAGCTCCCTCGACCTATTTCTAAATATAACCTTGTCTAATTTGTGTTGTGAGTTTTTTCATGCACAAATTATATTTAGATGACCCACTTCCGCCTCTTACTTGTGCTTATAAGAGAGAGAGGCTTGGGAGGTCAAATGCATCTACAATAATTATCAAGAGCTCAGGTATCCAAGAGTTTTATTTTATAAGTTAATCAATGTTATCAGCGTTATCAAGCATTATCAAGCCATCATATTGAGATCCAACTCACCATTACCTCTCAATTGAGCTTTTATGTACCATTACTCTATTGGAATTAAGCCAGATTTCACCTACAGGCTAACTACACCAACCACCCACCTAACTGATTTCTGATAAGACAAGTACTTGTTTTTTACTATTCATGTACTTTTATTACATTTTGCAATTAGCCTAGCCTTTTCCCAACTCCTAAAATTCAACTATTAAATTATGTCATTCAGTTGTTGATCAAACCCAAAAATACACAGTCAACTGTCGATGATCAGACCCCAACCACCGATGGCCAGGCATAACTGCCAATGATCACCCCAACCATCAATGGTCACCTGTGGTAGAAAAACTAACAAGCTAATTTGAACTACTTAACCCCAACCAAATCTAGTTTTTTGTGTTTTTGACCACTCATAAACCTCTTTCAGATTTTTTGAAGCATACCTCAACCCCTTGGCGCTAGTATTAATTACTTTATCACTTATTTGATCATTTCTAGTCTATTTTCTTAATAAGCATTCTTGTGTTCAGTTTTAGTAATTTTATTTAATTGATGCAAGTACCTTCTTTCTAGTTTTGTGAATTTAATTGTTTGAAATGTGTGGATTGATAGCCCCTAAGGAAGCTCTCACTTATGAGATCTAGCTATTGCTAGGCAATCCACCCAACTATATGTCTAACAAATAAGTTTACTTTAGTGCTTTCATATCTACAAGTCTTCCTCCCAAGCCAAAGAGGAGCTCTTCATAATCTTCCCATATCAAGTTTCTTTTCTCTCTTTCTTTAGAACTTAAGTGAAAATTTACATGAAATATATTAACATGCCCAGTGGGACCTAGAGTCTTTACTCATGTTTTCTTTGCATTTGTATGTTCTTCTCTCTATATGTGCACATAATTGAAATTGAAATTTATTTTGGGTGTAAAATTAATTGCATCCATTGCTCATTTTTATCATTAGTTCACTTTGAATTAAATCACAATAATCTTATCGTAGCATCACTTTTGTTGCACACACTAGGTAGACCATTTTCATCAATCAAACATCAAAACAATTTGAGACAAGGCATAACTGGGATTTCATCACCTAGAAGTCACCTTACCCATTCCTGGAAATCCTACTTAGAGGTCATTACCAAGGGGAGAACCAACTCAGCTTTTTGGTTGAGTATAAACTCTAGATATCAATATATATTGGCTAAACACCCAACACCCTTATCGCTATGAGACTATGAAGTGAGGGGGTAGGCCCCAATACCAAGCCATATATTGATTCTAATACAAATTATTTTAAGCACCTAAACAAACCCAAACTAACCATAGATTGCTTCTATAGTACCCGATCTACAAGCTAATTTCTATCACACATTCTCATAAACTAAGGCATAATCCAAAAGCAAGATCAAAACTAACCTCTAGGCTTAACGTACTTAATAGTGTGTGTTTTGATTGCCTTGATAATTTTCTTGTCTTCTTGTTTGAGTGGTGAGTTTGTTCTTATTTTCTCTCCCCTTTTTCTTGTATGGTTCTCACTCATCAGTAATGAAGAGACCTAGTAGAACATAACCAATCACTTAAATCAAGCTCTTCTACCTCCTCATCTATGGAGTACATCTTCGAGGTAGAAGATTCACCTCATCCATTGGGAAGCCCTACTTCTCTTTGAGTATTTCCCCAAAGAGACATGGATTTTACCATTTGTTTAGACAACGGTCTAGTTGTCCTTCAGCACTATCTTAACACTCCCCTCACCATATCCTGGTTTCAACTCCACCTTAGGATCCTCCTTATGGCATTCCATCCCACCTTATGAAAGGTATACTTATTGTCATGATCACCACCTAGGCATCTTCATCTACTAACCCCTTTGACACCATAACTAAAAACCAACCTATCCAACCAACTGTTACCCTTATACCTTCTGCCCCTACTAATGACTCTTCTACCTTGGGGACAACCCAACCATTAACCCATCATGCTCCACTTGTTGTTGGATCACCCACCACCAACACTACCAACCTCCCCTCTATCAAACCTAAGCCATCGATCAATACCCCTTTACCAAGCTTAGGGGTATCCATCCCTTCTCCTTTACCATCCATTAGCACAATGGTCACTACCTCACCTCTTATCACTAACCCAACTACCACCCATGCCCAATCCATAGGGACTCCTCAGCATTTACCCATTGCACCCAATCTAAGTTACATCCCTAACCCACAAGGGTATGTACCCACTACCCAACCACCATCATCCACCTACCCAACCCAACCTCCAGCATCCACATTCCAATATGTGGCAGCCTCTCAACCATCAAACAAATTACTAATATGTTGCGCAACCTCAACCATAATATCAACATTACAATCCTTTTGGTGCACCACCTCAAACTAACCTAATGAAAATGCTCATGGATAAGATGACTAACCTTGAGTCATCCATTTTAGGGGCTCATAACATCATATCCTATGATCATATTTGTAATGAACCTAATCATCCTTTTGTCCCCATCAGACCTTACCCTCCTCAATGGGAGCTTCTTAAATTTACCAAATTTCAAATCAAGGAGGACCCCCAACAACACTTTAGGGCTTCTAGGCATGCATGTTACGTGATTTCTTATGATGATGCCCTTCTCCTTCAATCCTTCCCCATGTCTTTATCCTTCCCAACACTCGACTGGTATAGTACCCTCACCAAACATTCCATCTTTTCTTTCACCCAACTCACACAAGTCTTTGTAGATCACTTTTCCATTAACATTTCTAAGAAGGTCTCTATCATGGACCTCTATTCTATCAAGAGATTTGATGATGAGTCCATTTTCAATTTTGTTACCCATTGGAGAAGCTTGATTAATCAGCTTTCATTTTCCTTGCCTCAACCTAAACTTATAGAAATTTTCACTCAATCTTGTGCTAAACATATATCTTCTACACTGTGTGTCCAAAGCTTCAAAACTTTTGATGAGGCTTTTACCATGTCACATAAGCTATAAAACCAGGCCATAGATGAGGGTAAATTAAAGTTACAAAATAAGAACTCTACTTTCAAGACCAATGAAACCTCTTCCTCCAAACCAGGCAACCAAGCCGATATCAAAACCAAGGCCAAGGGAACTGTGAATACTATCATCCTTAAAACCACGCCTCCACCCAATGTCAATCAAGAAAATTATCCCATTACCTCCAACTAAAATACAAGGAACCCAAACTGAAGCAACCAAAAATAATTCACTCCACTTGGAGAATTTTATACCTTGGTTCTGGAGAAGCTACTAAAAGCTAACCTTATACAACTGCCACCCATCAAGCGTCCCTAGTAGTTTGTTTCTTCTTGTCTAGAACCTACATGGTATAATGAGAATGACCTCTATGATTTTCATTAGGTAATTAGACATGACATTAGCTAATGTAATACTTTCAAGAATGTTATTTAGAGTCTTATCAATAAAGGGGAAGTCATGTTGGATAATCCCAATGCCCCTCAAAATCAAGTTATTGGCATCTTTAAGAGACCTTTTCCCAACCATGCTCCTATCAAAGCCAAGGACAAACAAGTTAAATATCCTCATGATGCCCACATAGTCAATATGGTCCTCGATATGTCTATCATCCAACCTACCTTCTTTTCCCCCACTTCATCTATCGAGGTGGCAAAATCACTTTCCCTTCCTTTGAAGGCCCAAACCAAGGAGGTTATTTATTCCTTAGCTTTGCTCATAGAGGCTTTGAAATTGTTAAGCACCCATTTGGATAGCCAACCTGAACAAACAACCATTCCTAGCCCACCATCTCCCCTAGCTATAGACCAAGCCATAACTATCGACATCATGCCCAGGGGAGCAATTTTTTCACAAACACCCGCCATAAAACGACTACCCAACTTGAACTTACCTCCCTTGCTTGAGGAAACAAATGACGTTATCAACCCTCCTCCTCAACCCATAGGTGTCTCCTTGACACCCACTACCCTGGAGGCTAGACCAGTATACAAACCTTTTTTTAAACTTGTTCAAAAGTTAGGTATAACTACAAAACCAGACATAGATCGAACCACTTTTTAGCAATAGTTAGGGCTTCCCTCCATTAACAAACCTGAACCTTCTAGCATGCCTCTAACCAACCATCCATCATCTCTCCACCACCTCTTAAACCAGTGTAAACTTCTACCAACCCCTCACCTTCTCAATCAACCAAAACAATCGCCACATCACCAACCAAACCTTTTAAAACTCTTGATGCCTTCCATACTCTGAGTTTGGTTCACCCATCCTTGAAAGTAGACTTAACTTCACCCAAGTCTATACCCTAGTCTCGACCCACACCAACCAAGAGGATGAAAATATTGAAGGGCCGTATCTTAGAGCGTCACCCTTCCACTTTGCTTAAAAAACAACCCCCTTTTAACATATGTCACCCACTACCATTGATTGCACGAGCCCACTTATTATCTGATGCATCGGTCTTTCCCAAATTACCAATAATTAGACCATCAAACTCATCCACCCCAACTACCAACATACCCAGACCAAAACCACCAACTAGAAACACCACCTTACCCAAACCATCTCTCACCAAACCTATTACCACCAGCATGCCCATTTTACCAACCCAAACCGTGATCCCTAAACCTTTCTTACCTTTATTATAATTCTATACAACTATTCTTCAAATATTATTGTAGACCTCCTGCCTCACATTACCTCCTATCAAACCTTTTGATCCTCTTGGTTCGAAGCTAGCCTGGTATGATGACCGTCAAATCTACTCCTATCATAGGATAGCTGGGTATGACACAAAAAATTGTAAAGCTTTCCAAGCCATTATCTACCAACTCTATTATGAGGATTATCTTTTAGTAGATGACCTTCCATCCATTCCTCTACCAATATGACCAACAGCTAGTCATCAAGACATTCTTAATCCCCCACTCTCACCTTAGAGTGACAGAGAATCTACCCAACCCCCATCACACCTTGCCCCTATATTCATACCATTAATGCGGTCACACAATCACAACAAAAGGATAAAGGGAAGCCAAAGTGTCCATTCCATGGACATACCCACCAGCTCATCCTAAATCAAACTAGATCCAAACCTCTACGTCTGTAGCTAAGCCCAAAGTCACCATCTTAGGCACCTTGGAGGCTAACCCCTCTGAATCTATCAAGAGGGTCATTCTTAAAAAACTTCACTAGACCCCAGCTAAGATGAGCCTCTACAAGCTCATTTTCACCTCATCACACCATCGTCAGACCATGATAGAGGCTATGCAAGCTATTGAGGTTAGACCAGGAGACTCCCAACCTATAGAGGCCTTCATAGGCGATCTCCAACTCTCCACCCTTGTTACCTTCAAGGACTCATAGATACCTTATGTCCATCCCAAGGACCCATATCCTCCTCTTTTTATTATATCCCACATCAACCAAACCTGCATCAAATGGGTTATGATCGATGGGGGAGCCAGTATCAACATCATCTCTTCCCATACCTATGAATAACTCAAGCTATCGAACAATCTCATGTCCAAAACTTTATCCGTCCTTAGATCCTTTAATGACACTATGACCACTACCTTGGGAATCGTAGTCCTTCACATTCAGTTAGGACCTTGCATGCTCGTCAAACTCTTTTATGTGGTAAAAGTGAATTCTAGTATAATGTTTTACTAGGGAGACCTTAGATCTAGGACATGGGTTGTGTCCTTTCAACCTCCATCATTATATCAAGTTTGAACATGAAGGTCAAGTTGTTACCATACAAGCTGACCCTAGCTCTTTTGTAGTGTGTAATATGACCTATCAACCTAATGATGTTCTCCTACCTGCATCCAAAACACTAAAAATAAACACCACCAAGCCCTTACCCATGAAAGTAGAAGTCATTGCTTCCCCTTCCACTAAGGTATCTACTAGTTTGTCTATCCCCATCTACCAGATACCCATCACTAATCCTTTGGAACCCACCTTTTAATGCCTTATCCTTGGAGAATACCGCTTCCTCACCCTAGATGCCTTCCAAACTCCCCAAGAATATAGAAGGCTCAACCACCAACTAGGTTATGAACCCAACATTAGAGCCATTACCCCCTTAGGGTCTCTGAGATGTCAAGCCTACTTTATCTATGGGGGAATTGAAAATCTACTTAACACTGTCACCACTCCCTATTCACCTTAACCACTTACCTCCACCTTCTCTTATTTGGACAACCTAGACTTTTCCAAACTATACCTTCATAGGTATGCTTAGAAGGGATTTGGTTTAGGACAATATGAGCATGGCCCGCACACATTGACCTTGATTGAGACCCAAAATCCTCACAAGAAGCATGGCCTTGACTTTATTCTACCCAATAAGAAGAAATCCAAACAAACCACCCCTACCACTGTTGAATAAGAGACCCCTTCCTCACCAACACCCCCTCCACCTATGGGTGAGGATGAGGACATCATCCCACCTAGATTTTTTTTTCCATCAATATGATTACCCTCATCCCCCTAACTTTTCAAAAGGAAGGGTCACCCATATCCATCCCTTTAGCCCATCCTGAACTAGTAGGAGAAGACTCTCCTAGCATTCACACTGTCTAGTGCTAGGATGATGATTCCATTCTCACCTACCTTGGTGCACTTAATTCCTCCATCCACAAATCCTTACCTTCAAAGACCTCAACCATGTTGAATTAACCCACCATATATATTCACATAGGCACTATGGACAACCCCCATATTGTCAACCTAGGCCAAACTCTCACCCTTAAAGAACTACAAGAATTCTCTACCTTCCTCTATGAATGCAGTATTACATTTGCCTGGTCATATGCTGACATGCCCAATATTGACCCTACCATTGCCACACACAACATTGTGACTAATCATGATGTCAAGCTTTCTAGATAGAAACTATGATGTATGCATCTTTGAATAGCTCTCCTTGTCAAAGAATGGTTCCAACACCTCCTTTCTATCAACTTCATTCAACCCATTGATTATCCTCAGTGGGTTTTAAACATCATGCCTGTCACTAAATCCATAAGGGGTCTAAATATTTGTGTGTACTTTTATGACCTCAACCTTGGCTTCCCAAAGGATGACTTTCCTCTAGCTAGCATTGACCAACTTGTTGATCTCACAACAGGCCACGAGATGTCACTCATGGAAGGATTCTCGAGTTATAATCAAATTTTGATTGCCCTTGAAGATCGGCACAAAATTGCGTTTATCACCCCATGGGGGACTTTCTATTATAGAGTCATGCCCTTCGATTTTAAGAATGCTGGTGCAACCTACCAACATGCTCTGACCTATATTTTCCATGACCTTATCCATATAATCATTGAAGACTACGTGCATGACCTTCTCAAAAAGTCCAAACTTCACAAAGACCACTTAACCGTTCTCAAGATTATCTTTGAGTGACTTATCCATTATCATATTAGCCTCAATTCTAAAAAATGTATTTTTGGGGTCTTTTCAAGCAAACTTCTATGCTTCATCATTTCCCTTTGAGTAATTTAGGTTGACCTAGCCAAGATCAAAGCCATCCTCGAGATGCTACCTGCAACCAATATTAAGTAACTCCATAGTTTACAGGGGAAGCTCTAATCCATTCATCATTTTATCTCCCAACTCTCTGATCAGTGTCAATCCTTCCACCACCTCTTAAAAAAGGACATCTCTTTCAAGTGGAATGTTGATTGTCAAAAGGCCTTTGATACACTCAAATAGTACCTTCTATCTCCAACTATCCTCACACCTCCTAAGGATGACCAAAATTTCTACCTTTATATATCCACCACTGGCCATTCCCTAGGGGCAATTATCACCCATCAAGATGAATACCACAAAGATCAAGTTGTCTATTACATTATCTGCACACTTGTCGAATATGAGACTCTAAACACACATATCGAGAAACTTTACTTGGCTCTAGTCTTCATGGCCACCAACATTTACCACTACCTTCTTAACCATAATTTTTTTGTCATAACTAGTACCGACCCACTCAAGTACATGCACTCTAAACCATACCAAAACTAGTGTATGGCTAAGTGGCTCATGCTTTTACCTGAGTTTGACCTTGAGTTCCTCTAGTAGAAATCAATAAAGGGGAAATTTATTGTCAACAAATTAGCAGACATACCCCTAAAAGACACCCAACCTCCCCCTCTTGAATTTCCAAATGAGTCAATCGCAATTATATCTCAAGTAGATTTTACCAATCACATATCCATGTTTTTTTATGGTTCCAAATGTAAGCAGGGTGGGGGAGTTGGTATGATCCTTATCCCCCTTATTAGTGAACCACTTCCTTTGTCATTTAAACTCGACTTCAAATGCACCAACAATGTGGCTAAGTACGAATCCCTAGTAATAGGTTTCTAAAATTAGGAGTTAGAACAATCAATATCTTTGGTGACTCTCAACTTGTGGTCAACCAAGTTAATGGAATTTACTAGTGTAAGAATCAAATGATGTAACTATATAGACAACTAGTTACAAAAGTTTAAACACTACCATATTCAAACCACCCCATGATCTACCAACAAGTTTGTAGATACCATGGCTTCTCTTACACCTCAAATCCCATCAGCACCCTCAGACTCCAAACTATCAATCATTGTCCATCGCCTCACCAAACCTTCCTACACCAAATCAGACACTCCAACCATCTTTAGTGTGGAAGAGGTTTTGCCTGACCTTTGATATCAACAAACATTCAACTACCTTCACCTTGGCATAGTTCCCTCTGGTCTTTCTAGGAATGTTCATCAGGCATTTATTCATAGCACCTCCTATTACACCATTATGGGAAGAATTCTTTACAAACATGGTTTTGATGGCCTCCTATTCTATTGCTTTCATGATCTAGAAACCTCTCACGCTATCAAGGAGACACATGAGGGTATCTATGGGGGCCACTTTAGTGGGCTCATTGTGGCTAAGTGCATCCTTCACCTAGGCTATTACTAGCCCACCCTTAACCAAGACTATTATGATTAGGTAAAAAAGTGTGTCAATTTTCAACAACACTCTAATTTACATCAAACACCGAGTAATAGTCTTCACGTTTCTACAAAACTTTGGCCCTTTTCATAATGGGGTCTGGGCCTTATCGATGAAATCAACCCCCACTCTTCACAATGACATCATTCTATCATTACCACGACTGAATATTTTACCAAATGGGTGGAGTTATTCCTCTTATCTCAACAAAAGCTGAAAAGATTATCGAATTTATCACCCACCATATCATCTGCCATTTCAGTGTTCCCCATAAAATCATCACCGATAATGGTAAATCCTTCAAAAACAATTAAGTCCAGGGCCTTTGTAATGTATTTGGTATTAAACTTAGCTTTTCATCACTTTATCACCCATAAGCAAAATGGACAAGCTGAAGCCTCTAACAAAACCCTTAACAACATGCTTACCAAAATGGTTAATGCTTCGAGTCAGGATTGACACTTGCACATCCCTTTCACCTTATGGGCATATCATACTAGCATCCAAACCCCTATAGGTGCCACACCTTTTTCTTTCATGTTTGGAGCTGAGGTGGTATTTCCTCTTGAAGTCCAAACACCTTCTCTTCACATATCTTTGCATGATCTTATTTGAGAAAATGATTATCATCAAGAACATTTAGCTCAACTTGAGTTACTTGATGAGCATCATTTGGTCACCCTTTCCCATCTCCATGTCTATGAATAACGAATCAAACGTGCCTATAATAAAAACCTGAAAGTCTGAGAATTCAATATTAGAGATCTTGTTCTCAAGGAAAATCAACATGTAAATAATATGAAGAAAAACAAAAGGGGTAAATTTGCTTTCAATTGGCTTGGACCCTACATCACAACCCATAAGTATGGAATCAAGAGCTTCACATTGTCTTTTATCAAAGGCAAACCAAAACTTGAGCCTCTCAATGCTTCGCATCTACATCCCTTTTATTGTTAAACAAGGATCATTATCATCGTTTGTCTAACTTAAGTTCATCCTTGCAACCACATTCACTTCCCTCTTTTTAAGGGTAACTGACTGAAACTAAGTCATGTGATTATCCATCACAATTATAGCCTAATATTGAATTGTGGGTACCATGGCTCTATCCATAACATGATTCTCATAGTATTTCCCATCTCTTTGAGATCGATTCCTATGGTCATTGCCACCTATACCCCTTTTTCACTGATTGGACCTTCGTGTCAACCTAGTTTTATCTTCATAAAGGTACTCCCTTGAGCATGTATAATCAAGTCTATGTCGATCAAAAATAATATCAAAAGTTATAAACAACCTATGGGTCATTCTTAGCATTCGCAGACTGCTCCCTTGAAGGACAACTATTGAAAAATCATCTAAAATTACCAAACGTAAGGTGGACTCCTCCCTTGAAGGAAAACTATCAAAAGCATTTGTCAAAGCTATAAATTTCTTGAAAGCTTCCCACATCGATCAGCTTCCCCAACCCTAAAACAAAATCAAAATAACAAAAACCCCCAAGCAAAAATAAAAGAATTTTAAAAGCCACAATCAGCTCTCATAAATGCATTAATCTTGGAAAGTCACAATTAATTTTCCTCAGTAGACTTATCCATCGATCATTCTACACTTTATATATAAACATAGACTTGTTTATACTACCTCTTTCGAAACCTACAGAAAATGGCATACTAGTCTCACTAACAGTTCTAGTTTCACCCATTATCTCTCCACATATCATGTGCATGGGACTATGAGATTACTTGAAACAATGTGATCAAGATACCTATTTATCAACCTACGCATGCTAATGTGAAGCATTTGTAACGCTTCTATTCACTAAGCCAATCCTACTTTGGGTTTCAATTCGGTCCTTACCAATGAAAAGGCATCGTGTTCCTTTTATTATCTTTTATCATTTCATATGGATATACCTCTCATGATTCTTATCACTTTCCTACACATCTTCGCATCTATTTTGTTACCTAATTACTTCATGTATTTTCATCTTTAACTATATTCACATTCTACCTCTCTGACCGTGAACAACAAACATCACATCAAAAGCATGAACATTATCAACTGTGTCAACAAGCAACACCATCTATCTCTCTATGCACCAAACACAATGTAAGCATATCACAATAGACCATAAACATCAACCTATCCATTTACAATTATCACATCATATGAACCTATAAGCATATCATTACACCAATACAAGCATAAACCAAATCACTGAGCAAAACATCATAACATATACTATTTTCTATTCTATCCATATGTCCATAAACAAAGCCATTAGATTATCATATAACATACATCCATCAATAACACATCCTATCCTATCCATGCACAAAATCACAACATCATAACTATCTTTCTAGCATAATATGCCTAACCTACTAATTGGAACACTAACATCATACACCACAAGTCAGGAACCATAAGCCATAACCATAATCATAAACATGAGCACCACACGAACCATAAGCATCTATCATATATAGCATTGAAAACCATACATCATACACATCAAATCATAAAATAATAATACATGTAATGATGTATCATCTCTCTCATAAAAATATAAATCTCGCTACATCAGTGTGTAGGCCAATATCAAAATAGTACATCGTAATAATGCACATAAACATAATCATGGGCCTGTACTACTACCACTAGTCCCATTTGTGTCTACACTTGTACTTGGTGGTGGTCCCCTTAAGACCCCTGCCTGACCCACTGTACCAACCTACTGACTTGGAGTAGCTATCGAGGGCCCACTAGCCAAACTAGATCTACACTCTGCATATCTCATAACCTGGGGCAATTGGTCTAGCACCATTGCTTCATAATATCTGAGCTCCACTATGATGGCTAGGTACCGTGATCATGGTACTATCCCTAGTTGTCCTCCTATTGCTACATCTACTCCAACCCTCTATCTTAGCAGGTCCTTCTCTTATGTAACTATACCCAAGGATGCATGTGCCTAGTCTCTCACCTATAATGGTGGCATGCTAACCCTGTAATATGGTGATTTAGCCCTATAGTGCATCCACCTATCCCTACAACACCTATATTTGAGCTTGGGCCATAGCCAAAATCACCCTTGCCTATCCATCTTGGCTAACTGGATCTACAACCATCAACCCCACCCCTCCATCATCTCCACCCACATCTACGATTGCATAGATCGACTGGTACCAAGCCATATAACGATTTGTGTACCCTACATCATCCATAGGGTCCCTAGTAGGAAGCTCCTCAAAACCACCATCCAAAACTATCAAATTAGGTTGAGGCATCAATAATTAGACCTCTGAATCATGCCTCCTATATCATGCATGTGAACTTGATACACCCTATAGCAAGCCAAACTAACACCACATCTAGTCAAATGGAATCAATGTAACCTCACCCTCTTGACAACCCATTATCCACCTATAACTCTACATAGTGAGGGTCTACCTTTTATAGCTTGGCCAGATTGAGAACTATAGGTATGGTCTCCAAGTGATGTCCCTAGCTACCAACACACTTAGGGCACCTCTAAACTAATCGACATCATGTGCTCCACCTCCTGCCCCTGATGCAACATAGTCATCTCTCCATCTCATAAAACTAATAGGGAAATCTAGCTAAGTGTACCTTACCCATGGCAATCCCATCTGCCTCAAAACTCAGATGTGCTCATAAGTCTAGCAATGAAGAACTAGGCCCACACTGATACTATATCTCTGATGGTGTCTAAATCCCCATAACTCACTAGAAATTTGAACTAGCAAAATCAAGATCTAACCAAACACTATCCTCCCAAGCAATAACTCTACCAAAACAACCAATAATACATATGAAAATATCCCATAGCTACAATCTGAGAGCCCAAAGTGAGTAACTACAATCATCAACACCATCATAAGTCTCCTCTCCTTGAGGGCCCTCTTGTCTAATGTTGTGTAGCTAAACCCTCTAGAATGCCATAAAACTTGGTCGCTATCATCTCCATATAGATACTCAGCATACTCATCCCACTCCTCCTACTTTATCTAGTAAATCACCTCACCATGTAGTGAGAGTTGAGAGATCCTATGTATATCCTCCAGGATAATAATCATCTCCCTAATCGATAATAAGAAGGTATTAGTAGCAGGATCCCATCTCTTGATGAGTGCTACTATCATCGATGCATCCCTAGGCACATGCTAGTAGTGCCTCATCACTCCTAGCCCTACTTCCTCCATATGCACCTAATCATTTGTAATTATCCCATTGAGAAGCATAAGAAAGATGCATGACACACGGTCGCATATCTGGATCTGCTTCTGAGCCTACACCAAATTAAAAAGCTTGGATTAGACTCTAACTGGTCTCATCTACCCTATCTTTTAAATGTGCCCTAAACCTAAGCTATTTTGACCAAACTTTAAGCCTAACCACTTATCTTAACCCTAACCATTAAACTTTACACTTGAATACCATACCTAATCCCTAAACACTTTTGAAAACCCTACACTATTCTAGCTAACTATCAGTAGTCATGTTGATCATCGACAGTTGGGGACCCCTAGTTCCTAAGGTGTTGATTGTCGATGGTCACTTGTGGGTATTCCATGATTGGAATGCCCCAAACCCCCAAGGCCCAAAATAGTAAACACAATTGAAATACACTAACCTAAACACCCTACCCAGCTAACATGCTACCCAATTTCCCTACCCACCCTATAAATTTGACACTCTACCCATCATTTTCACCAAAACCTCCAAACCCCTACCTAGGGCATACAAGCAAAATAATAATTTTTACACCTATGCAACCCAAGAAAATTTAAAAACAATCTCCTCTATGGTCTGAGCCCACGAGTAGGTGCCCGACCATGTCTTCTTGCTCCTTGAATCCTGGAACCATGCACCTCTGGCCAATGAGCAACACCTTCCTAAACAAATACCTTCCTCATAAAGCACAAAAATCATTAGAGCTCAGTCAAACACAACAAAATAGTAACAATGAAAAAATGACTTTTGTTTTTTACTTTTACCCCCCAAATTTTTAGAGTTTCCCCTGACCGTCGATGGTCACCTTTTGGGGACCCCAACCATCGATGATCAGGAAACCCTTCAAACTCCCAATTCTACTTTTTACCTGCACCCTACCAAATCTAAACATAACTACACCAAGATCTTGCCTAGTTTGGAGATGCCTTTCTCCCACCACCCCAAGCATCTCCTACCAACCCGACCACCTCATCACCTTGCCATTGGTCTATTTTGGTCCATTTGACATGTAATTTAGTGACACTTATTGCTTCATCCTTTGACCACAATGACAATATTTCCATGTTGACCCCTTTGGCATTTCTTGCCACCTCATGCATACTGACTTGCTTATGTCTCACTGGGAGCATTTCCTACCTCGAATACCCATGACACTTGACCATTTGTGTTTTCCTTGAGAGTCTTCCTACCTTAAATACCCACCAAAAACATAAAAATCACTTATGAGACTTGCGTTTACGAGTATTCCTAGCCACCATGCCTATATGCGATCACGCGATTCACTCATCACTTATCCTTCTTGGTACCAACCCTTATTTTTACCAACTATGGTAATTGTTGGCCATTTTTGGGCCACATACCAAAATTTTAACTGATTTGAAAATCTACAGACTCCATCAGAAAAGCTATGAACTCCATTAAAAGAACATATGGACCTTGGAAAAGCTAAGTGCAAAGTCTTTTATTCAACAAAGTCTTTACTGGTTATATCTTTCAAATTCTGTGTGGACCAAGTGTTCTTTTCTTTCGGGACTCTTTTTGGCTAAATGTTAAATTATTTAGGACAATTTATCTGAGATAAAGTTTTCCAAAGGGATAACTCTTTCAGGAAAAATGTCTGAAGCAAAATGAAAAGACCTTTTCCTTCAAGAAAATTGTTTGGGATAATTTTCCTGAAGGGTAACTCTTCAATAAATGGGTCCTTCGCAAAATTCTTGAAGGTATTCTTTTCATGAGAAAAGCACTTTTCCATAAATCTTGAAGGGTCCTTTGCAAAGTTTCCAAAGGTATTTTTCTAAAGGCAAAGGTCATTTTCAAATGTCGAAGGGCCATTTCAATTTTTTTGAAGGGTCACTTTCCCTTCGAAAAAGTTCATTTGCAAAAATGTCGAAGGATCATTTCAAAATTTTCAAAGGGCTCTTTCCCTTCGAAAAAGTTCATTGTCAAAATTTTAAAGGGACACTTTAAAAATCTGAAGGGTACCTTCCCTTCAGAAAGGGACCATTTCACAACCCTGAAGGGTACCTTACCAAAAGCCCGAAGGGCATTTTTATAAATTCCAAAGACATGAATTCCTTCGGATAAATTATCTACGGGAAAGTGATAAACAAAAGTCCACATAAATTGCCCAAAAGGAAATGTCTAAAGGAAATATCTCAAGAAATTGACTTGCACACAAACTTCAAAGTTTGATCCCTTACAAGTAGTTGTTGGTATTCAAAAGATCAAAGGGTTTTTCAAGATTGTCGTGAGCTTGACACTTGTTGAGATATCATGATAAAAGATCAATGACATGAGTGATAGTTAAATAGTCAACAAATCTAGAGGGTTAATCAATTAGAGACAAATGGCACAAGCCCATCCAACTGGTAAGAGATCAATGACTCATAGGCATCCATGTCTGGCAAATTGATAGTGTGAATCAAGGATCTAAGTTAGTTTCTAATGACCAATCAAAATAAAGGAAAGCCCAATCGATTGGTAGGAGTTGGTAGGTGCGAATTACTGGAGAAGCCTTTATCCTTCACTATGGATCTCACCTCTAACAAGTGGTAATTCGATCAGAGGTAGCATGGCTATGTCTTGATTTAGAGAATGAGGATTTTATCTTTTTTTAGGTAGGATATGCAAAGGCAAAAGGGTCATGCTAAGTTTTAAATGCAAAGATCGACTCATTCATGTCAGGTAGGGACATGTAGCTACCATCGATATGACCCTATTAGTTCAAAAGTAAGGGACTTGAATGTATGAGGGGATCATAAAAGATTTATGGTGATCTTGGATGGTTCATTTCATGGTCAAGGCAGTTGCACCCTTTGAATGTAAGAGAGCTTGAGTACAACAACAGGTGTCCTAGTCATCGATGACCTCTTCTCTCAGTTCTCCTTGCTCCCATGAGCCCTTTTCTTTCTCTAGACCCTTTTTTTCTATATATATCAGATGTTTTCCATTTTGGAGGGGTTCCTTATTTTTAGAATTTTTTTCATCTTTTTGGGAGATGGACATTCATTGAGATATTGCAAAGTATGCTCCACTTGATTAGGCTCGACCCTATCAAGTCTATTGTAAGAACTACCTCTTAATGTAATAAGATAATTTCTTTGCCTATCTCGTCATTGATCAATGTCTTAGTATGTTTGTGCTTGGTGGATTTGTGAAGGAGATTCTTCCTAGTCTATCAGCCTTATGCTTGCCTCTTTAATGTATTTTTAAGCTCTTGCAGGTCTAGATTAGTGATCTACTTAAACCTCTTCTAGTGTGTTAACTTGATCTTGAGAGTGTGTAAGCCATAGTTGTCTTATGACTGATATAGTGTGGGTTCAAGCATATATGAGTATCCATTTTACTTTGGTGCATCACCTGGCTAGCTTTCTTAGGAGCCCTTATCCCCTTTCTAACCCTTTTCCATATGAATCATTAGTTTAACATTAGTTTAGGTGAGCATCAAAGAGGAAGTTGGCCTTCTCTAGAGGTTCAACCTCACTATAGGATACCTACAGCTTGAGGTTGTCCCAATGTTTGTAGCTAAGAGTGAGAGATCTTGAGAAACTCTCCCACAAAGGGTACAATTCTAGCCTACAATAGTTTCTGGCATGCTCAGTGGGACTAGGGTCTAAAACAATAGAAGGATTTTTGGTGTTGTCCTTTTGCATATCATCCTTTAGAGGCATGCAAAAAACATTAATGGTGACTCTGAACATCTATCAGTTGGTTTAAATAGTCCAAGTGCCTAATCATCAATTTTTTGGCATGTATAATCAACCATCTTTTGATCAGTATGCTTATTTTTTGCCTTAGCATCACACTTATCAGGCTAATAATGTTTATGTGTTCCCCCCGAGTGACTCTCAAACAACTTATCAACTCTATCATGGTGTTTGCCTCCCTTGCACCCCTGTGTATGACCAAGATTAGCCTCCTAAGCATTCAAATCAATCCTCTGATTCCCCTTGTCAAAATTATGTTTATCCTATCACATCCTTATCAAGATTTAATCAACATTATTAAATTATACTAAGTTGAGAAGGGAGATTGGTAGGGGTTTATAACTATCTTCAATCATCCCTATTCATGTCCTACAAGAAGCAAGGAATTCTCCTCTTCTGGTTAAGGATAGATGGTCAGTTTGTAAGAATGAACAATCACCAGTTTGCGAGGGGGAGAATAAGGTGTGGTTGAGAAGCATTGTTCAAAATTTATAAAGTGTGTTGATGTCTTATGAAGATCAATAGACTCAGTGCAATCATTCTTATGTGTCCTCTCCTTTCCAAGAGCCAATCAGTTTGACCTCTCCTACCCCAATGCCCATTCCCACTCAAGAGTTTGAATCCCTTTCATCATGGATCTTCTCCAATACTTTTGATCTTGGCTATATCATGCCCTCTCTTGTGAAACCACCCTATCTTATACTCATTCAAAATGAAGAAAAGGTGGTTGTTCCCTACACATTTCCATCATGGAAACTAATTCAAAAAGGAATGGAGAAGAAGGAAGAAGTGTCACTTATGGTGATCCAAGAGTCAGTTCAAGAGAAGGAGGAGTTATTGGTTGAAGAGTATAAAAAAGAGGTGTTAGCTTAGCTCAATGAGCTTGCCCTACAATATTTACAAAACTCTTTCTCCCTCCCTCAAGAAACACTAAAAAGACCACTCAAAGTACCTAGTTAGAAAGACACTCTCTTAAGCTACAAGCAAGGTGAACTTTTTCACCCTCCCACCATCTCCCTCATGGAGAAAGAGCACATTTTTCAAGGAATAGAGGAGGAGATTAGAGTCAAATTTGAGTCTCAAGAAGATGACACAAGTGTCTATGATGAGGAGATCATGATAAGCAATCCACTCCAGAAAAGGGAGGAGAAATCAGGTTTGGACTAGCTATTATGGCATGGCTTTGACATTGATGAATTAAACCTTGAAGGTAGTACTGATGCCTTCATACTTAAAGAGGTGTGTATTCAAAATGCAGCTGAGAGCAATTAGGATTTTATTTGGACCTAAGAGTTTCCATTTGGTGTGTCTGTAGATGAAGATGCCCAAGGTGTAGAGATTGACATAGTCAATCAGTTAGCTGACCATGTTGGACAACTCACAAATGAGCAAGAGGATAAAGATGAAGTATGGCAATAGTTGTACCATGGCTTCATGGATCAGGTAGAGGTTGTAAAATAGCCTATGCCTCCTCCAGAGTATGAAGATGAACTCACCAATCAAGTTGAATAAGCTGACCAATCTCAAAATGAATTTTCTTTTGAAGGTAGTACTGATGTCTTCAAGAATGAGGGGGAATGGTCAAATATAGAGCCACAATAACATGACATGTTGGGCCTTAGGTGGATTGATGAACTACCATATGGCCCTTTTCAAAGCAAGGAGAGCAAAGATGGTGTTGAGGTTGGCATTGTCTCAGATGACCAAGAGGAAGCTACCTTTTGGGATGACTTAGAGCTTTTCTACTTAAGTCTAGATAGTAAACCAAGCACTAGTTCAAAGGAGCCATCACATGTTGTGCTTGATTCAGAGCACAAAATTGAGCCATCAAGAGAGAAGATTGCAAAATCCTCTACAGTCCAACATGAACCAAGTTTGGAGGATGTGAACCAATATATCTACATCAGAGACATGTTTATTCCATTCCATCCATTAGAGAGCACCTCAAAAGGATTGACCATAAAGCTGCCTGGTTCACCAATTCTAGTACCTCCAAAGCAAGGTATTTTTCATCTTGGATTGTTACAAGGAAATAATACTCATAGTTTCCCATTTGATCCAGGAGGGAGATACTTGTAAATTATAACCTTGTATATATTAGGATATATTTCATGCTTTCCTCGAAGTGCCTTGTGCATATTTCCTTTATGTTCTATTTTTCCTTTCCCAAGTGCCTTGGGCACTTTGTTTTGTTTTATCCTTGTTGCTTTAGAGGAAGTTCTAAAAAGGGTCAACCTTATATCCAATTTAGACCAGCTCAATTGCAGAGGATAATGACTCCATGCCTAATGGAATAGACAAGGCAAGTGGTTTGGGTCCTCAAGCATAGCAAACATGCTTCCCTATGAGTCATCAAAAATGTTGGCCATTTTTGGCCCACATACTAAAATTTTGGCTTATTTAAAAATCTATGGACTCCATTAAAAAAGCTATGGACTCCATCAAAAAAGCTACAAACTCCATCATAAAAGCTACAGACTCTATTAGAAGAACATACGGACCTTGCAAAAGCTAAGTGCAAAATCTTTTATTCAACAAAGTCTTTACTGGTTCTTTCTTTTGGATTTTGCACGAACTAAGAGTTCTTTTCTTTCAAGACTCTTTTTGGCTAAATGTTGAATTCTTTCTTACAATTTATCTGAGACAAAGTTTTCCAAAGGGATAATTCTTTCAGACAAAATGTCTAAAGTAAAACAAAAAGACCTTTTCCTTCAAGAAAATTGTCTAAGACAATTTTTTCGAAGGGTAACTCTTCAATAAAAGGGTCCTTTACAAAATTCTCGAAAGTATTCTTTTCATGAGAAAAGGAGTTTTTCGAAAATCCTGAAGGGTCCTTTGCAAAGTTTTCAAAGGTATTTTTCTAAAGGTAAAGGTCATTTTCAAATGTCGAAGGACCATTTCAATTTTTTTGAAGGGTCACTTTCCCTTCGAAAAATTTTGTTTGCAAAAATGCTGAAGGATCATTTCATTATTTCTGAAGGGCTCTTTCCCTTCGAGAAAGTTTATTGTCAAAACTCTAAAGGGACACTTTAAAAATCTGAAGGGTACCTTCCCTTTGGAAAGGGACCATTTCACAAGCCCGAAGGGTACCTTGCCAAAAGCCTGAAGGGCATTTTTATAAATTTTGAAGACATGAATTATTTCAAAAAAAATGTTCAGAGGAAAATGATAAACAAAAGTCCACAAAAATTGCCTGAAAGGAAATGCCTGAAGGAAATAACTCAAGGAACTAACTTGCATGTAAACATCAAATTTTGAGCCCCTGCAAGTAACCGCTGGTATTCAAAAGATCAAAGGGTTCATCAAGATTTTCGTGAGCTTGACACTTGTTGAGATCTTGTGATAAAATATTAATGACACGAGTGATAGTCAAATAGTCAGCAAATCCAGAGGGCTAATTAGTCAAAGACAAATGGCATAAGTCTATCCAACTGGTAGGAGATCGATGACTCATAGGCATCCATGTCAGGTAGATCGATAATGTGAATCAAGGATCTGAGTTAGTTTCTAATGACCAATCAAAACAAAGGAAAGCCCAAGTGACTGGTAGGAGCTAGTAGGTGTGAATTAATAAAGAAGCCTTTGTCCTTCGATATGGCTCTCACCTCTAACAAGTGGCCACTTGATCAGAGGCAACATGGCTATGTCTTGATTCACAGAATGGGGTTTTCATCCTTTTTTATGAAGGACATGCAAAGGCAAAAGGGGCATGCTAAGTTTTAAATGCAAGGATCGACTCATTCACTTTAGGCAGGAACATGTAGTTACCTTCGATATGGCCCTATTAGTTTAAAAGGAAGGGACTTGAATGCACAAGGGGCTCGAGGAGATTTACGGTGATCTTGGACAGTTCATTTCATGGTCAAGGTAGTTGCACACTTTGAATGCAAAAGAGCTTGAGTAGAATAGTAGGGTTCCTAATCATCGACGACCCCTTCTCTCACTTCTCCTTACTCCTACGAGCCCTTTTCTTTCTCTAGTCCCTTATATATATCAGATGATTTCCATTTTGGAAGGGTTCCCAATTTTTAGATTTTTTTTCATCTTTCTGGGAGACTGACATTCATTAAGATACTGTAAAGTATGATGCGCTTGATTAGGCTTGACCCTGTCAAGTCTATTGTAAGAACTACCTCTCGGTGTAATAAGATGATTTCTTTGCCTATCTATTGTCATTAATCAGTTCCTTAGTATGTTTTTGCTTGGTGGATTCGTGAAAGAGATTCTTCCTAATATATCAATCTTTTACTTACCTCTTTAATGTATTTTTAAGCTCTTACAGTTCTAGATTAGTGTTTTGCCTGAACCTCTTTCAGTGTGTTAACTTGATCTCGAGATTGTGTAGGCCATAATTATCTTATGACTGATCTAGTGTGGGTTCAAGCATAGATGAGTGTCTATTTTACTTTGGTGCATCACTTGATTAGCTTTTTTAGGAGCCTTTATCCCCTTTCTAACCCTTTTTTCTTTGAATCATTAGTTTAGGTAAGCACCAAAGATGAAACTAGCCTTCTCCGGAGGTTCAACCTCACTATAGGATACCCACAGCTTGAGGTTGTCCTAATGCTTGTAGCTAGGAGTGAGAGAGCTTGAGAAACTCTCTCACAAAGGATGCAATTCTAGCCTACAACATCAACCTAGTCTATGCAAAATCTTGGCTATCCCAACTTTTGTTGTATTTTGTGTACAATTTTGTGTCTCAAATGCCCAACCTCATGTCACCACCTTGTGACTCACCATTTACCACTTATCAAACCCATACCCACTTCAAATTCACCTTACCAAATCTCAGTTTGAGGAGGAACACCTCCTCTCACTCTCAAGGCAATCAGACCCTTGACCCATACTCCATTTTTGTTTTGTAGTTCATTTACGTAAACTATGCAACAAAAAGGGTCAAAATGTAGACACCAAAAATCTGCACACCTATGTTTCTAAATGTTGAAATACCCCTGGACCTACCCTAGGACCCCCTTGGGACCAACCTACACCTCTTAGGCCTAAACCAACCAATCTACACTCAGTTTTACCTAACTGAATAACCCTGACCTTCAAGATCCTATTCTTATGGACCCTGACCGTTGACGGTCAGGGTTACTATCGATAGTCAGTTTTGGAAACCCCTGACCATTGATGGTTAAGATCCACTTTTTATCCAAGAGCATACAAGCTTCACCAACCCATTTCTAAATATAACCTTATCTAATTTGTGTTGCATGCCTTTGTATGCACAAATTATATTAAGATGACCCACTTACACTTTCACTTCCACCTCTTGCTTGTGCCTATAAAAGAGAGAGGCTTCATAAGTCAACTGCATCTGCAATAATTATCAAGAGCTTAGGTATCTAAGAGTTTTTTTTACAGATCAATCAATATTATCAACGTTATTAAATGTTATCAAGCCATCGTATTGAGAGCCAACTCACCGTCACCTCTCAACTGAGCTTTTAAGTACCGTTACTTTGCTAAAATCAAGCCAGATTCTACCCATAGGTTAACTATGCCAACCACCCACCAAACTGACTTCTAGTAAGATAAGTACTTGTTTGTTACTATTCACATACTTTAATTCCATTTCACAATCAGCTTAGCATTTGTTTAACTCTAAAAATTCATCTGTAGAATCTCGTCATTCAACGATTGATCAAACTCAAAAATACACAGTTAACTGTCGATGATCAAACCCCAACCATCGACAGTCAGGCATAACCATCAATGATCACCCCAACCGTTGATGGTCACATGTGGTAAAAAAAACTAGCAAGCTAATTTGACCTACCTAACCCCAACCAAATCCAGTTTCTGACCACTCACAAACCTCTTTTAAATTTTTTGAAGCATACCCCAACCCCTTGACACTAGTATTAATTAGTTTATCACTAATTTGATCATTTCTAGTCTATTTTCTTAATAAGCATTTTTGTGTTTAGTTTTAGTAATCTTCTTTAATTGATATAAGTACCTTCTTTTCAGTTTTGTGTACTTAATTGTTTGAAACATGTGGATTGACAACCCCTAAGGAAGCTCTCACTCTCGAGATCTAGCTCTCGCTAAGCAATCCACCCAACTATCTGTCTAACAAACAAGTTTACTTTAGTGCTTTTTTATCTATAGGTCTTCCTCCCAAGCCAAAGAGGAACTCTTCACAATCTTTTTATTCAACGTATGCACAACCAAACATATTTTTCAATCAGACATGTATCGAGTTTTTTTCTCTCTTTCTTTAGAACTTAAGTGAAAATGTACATGAAACACCAGACATTCAATTAATGATTGTAGATGGTGGTACAATCAACTATTTTGGAAAATGCCATAGTATTAAGCTTGATATGAGAAACTATTTGTTAGATTCCCCTATGTTTGATATTCCCATGGGAGGAGCTGACATTATTTTGAGAGTGTAGTGGCTCACCACTTTGGGTATTATTGAGATGAATTTTCAAAAATTATTCATGAGGTTCCATTCAAAAGGAAAGACTTTTGAACTACATGAATTATGAGATAAATCTCTACAATCGGTTAGTTCCCACCAGATGATAAAGATTATTAGAAAAGGTGCAAAAGGTTTTGTGGCATGCTTATTTTCCATGGAGGTTCAACCAACTAAGGAGTCTACACATCCTGATTTGTAAAAAGGTGTTGGATGACCATTCTATTATTTTTGGCGATATGCCAAAAGGACTTCCTCCAAGTCGTGCACATGATCATGCCATCATAGTCATTCCAAGAAGTGCACCACTCAATATCAGACCCTACAAGTATCCCTATGCCCAAAAGATTGAAATTAAAAATATGGTACAAGAGATATTGGAGACAAGAATCATCCAACACATTGAAAGTGGATATTCTTCCCTAGTGGTCATAATGCATGGAGGAGTTAAAGGCTCAAGAGTGCTGAGCACAAAATTGGTCATAACAACATATTTATTCATTAGCACATCAGTTACATATATAGGCTTTGAGAAGCCTTACTTCAACACATAATACAAATATGGGACTAAACTATAGCCATGTGAGTACTAACTCACTTAATTTTTCTAATATCCTCCCCTTAGTGCGAACATGGGGAGAGGAACTATATGAACTAAACATCTTTATATTCACCCCACAAGATGGACATCGAGTTCACCTAAGAATACATCTAATACATTGAATAAAAAATTATTACATTAAAAATCAATGTACATATTTTATTGATAATTACCTTTAATGTAGACTTATTAAAACTTACGACTACATACAAAAGACACACAAAAAAAATTATAACATCATCAAAAAATTGACAATAGATTTATTTTGACTTAGAAACTAAATAAAACATGAGAAAGTAAAAAAAATTATATGATCAAATAAAATTAAAACTATATTAAATAAAAACTAAGCTTATTTAAAAAAAAAAAAAACTTCATTAAAGAAAACAAAGACCTTAAGACTTAAACGACTGTCTAATACGTCTAAATAAACAAAAATAAAAAAATTAAAATAAAACAAAAAGTCAAATACCACGAGCTAAAAAAAAAAACAAAAACAATATTTCATTCTGATATAAAACCTAAATCTAAATACAAAACATATAACTACTTGCAAAAGTAGATCCAGGATTTATTAAAAAACAAAACCACTTTTAAACACAAAAACCACAACTTTTTTTTTTATAAAACCATGAATACAAAACCTAAAGTATAAAAAATAAAGAAGACCTAAAACGTAAGACTTTTTAAAAATATGTCTTCTGCGGCCGTCATGAGAAGAAGATGGGTGTGCAGAGGCGTTTGGAAAAGTCTGTTGCTTAAAGGATTTTCTACCGAGTTAAATCAAGTATGAATGCAACTGAGACGTCAGGGAGCTCGAATATCTGAACTGGATCGCTGTAGGATTTTGATCTCTGGAGAGGCTGACTTGGGATTCGAACCAGTGCCAAAGCAAATTCTAAGCGCCCTCAATATCGATGTTGATCCAGATGCTGAGTGTCCTCCAATTCAGACAACAAATCAAACTCTTTTACAGAATAGACTCTGTATGGATTATGTGTAGATAATATACATAGGAAATGTTGATTTTTTGTAGCTCGAAAGGTGGAATGTGGAATTGTTTTAAAGCAACTCAAGATTAGATATGCTTTAAAACAATTCGAGTTGGATTTTTAGTAACAGTGGTTTCTATTCTTTAAATAAAATGTTTCTGAGTTTGTAAGGATAAGATAAATCCTAGAGTGATTTTATGTGTAAAAAAAAAAAGGGCCAAAGAAAGCAAGGAAAGTTTCCTTTTCTTGCACGCTAAGTAAAGCAGTTAGGCTCTCCTATAAAAGTAAGATTACTGTAGCAAACTCAGACATTGTATTTTTTCGAAAGAAAAGTTTGCTGTTACGCTGAATAAAAGATCCAACATTTGTAGGTTTTTTCCCGCATTGGGGTTTCCTGGGTATATCTGTGTTATTGTCTTTTTTGTATTGGCTTATTGTTATTTCTTGCTTCCGCTGTTATTAGTTGTTAATTAACTCAGTTGTACTAATCGTTATAAATCAGATTTATGTCTATGAATTTATTGTGGAATTAATTTGTTGCTGGGTTATAGAAATTAACATGGTATCAGAGCTCTAGACTCTGAGTACAAAGCCAAGATTTGTAATGCAGATTTCAAGAAAAAAAATCAGTTCTTTCATCCTCAGTTCTTTTTGTGGCTATGGCAACTAGCTTTCGATACGAGGACAGGCTCAAGGGTGTGTCTAACTTCTTACAGTGGAAGGTTCGGATTACATCTGTTCTCAAGGAGAACATGCTGTGGATCTGTGTTAGCACAGAAATGACTCCACCAACAAATGATCCTATTGCCTTAGATTCACATGAAGTTAAACAGGGCAAGGCTCAGAGGATTATCCTGGATGGAGTAAGAGATCATTTAATTCCTCATTTATCGGGGAAAGACACCGCCAAGGAGATGTGGGATTCGTTCACAAAACTTTATCAGAGCGACTATCAGAGTCGTAAGATGATGCTCAAGGACAAATTGCATAATACCAAGATGTCCAAAGACAAGAGTGTGACCTCTTACTTGTCCAAGCTGACACAGGTCAGGGATGAGCTTGCTGCTGTTGGAGAGACGATTATAGAAGATGAGTTGGTGCGTATAGCCTTGAATGGTTTTTCAAAGCACTGGAAAGTGTTTGTCAAGTGTGTTGTTAGCAGAGATCGGCTACCTGATGGGGCAAGACTTTGGGATGATTTTGTTCAGGAGGAGATCCGTGAAGGTGCTCATCGGGGAGATCAGACAAAGAAGGGTCAAGATGAAGAAAATCTTGCTCTTGCAAGCAAGGGTAAGAAGAAGTCCAATAAAGAGCAATCAGAAGGTTCTTTTTCCAAGAGTGGGAAGAAAAAAAATATGAGCAAGATTAAATGTTTTTGCTGCCATCAGATAGGTCACTATGCCAGTCAATGTCCGAATAAGAAAAATAAGGACAAGCAAAAGAAGCAATTTGCTGCTACAGTAGAGGTGGACGAGTTTGCATCAAAATTTGAGAATGAGTTTTCACTCATTGCCTATCTCTCAAGTTCAAGTGCCAACAGAGTATGGTATATTGACAATGGGGCTTCTCGCCACATGACGGGAGTCAAAGAATGTTTCACCAAGTTGGAGGAGAAGAAGCTGGATTTTTATATTGAGCTCGGAGATAATGCCAAGTACCATGCAACTGGTATTGGCACCGTCAAGTTTTAGAGGGAGTCTGGGAAACCTTTGTTGGTGGAGGATGTGTTGTATGTCCCTGGGATGACAAAGAATTTAATCTCAGTTTCTGCCTTGGAAGACAAGGGTTACATCGTGACCTTTGAGAGGGGAAAAGTCTATATTCATCCCAAAGATTCCAAGATTGCAAAAGTGATTGGTGTCAGGTATGGCAACCTGTTTCGGTTACAGTTTGAGCCAGCACATGCGTTAATTACTAGCTGTAAAGGGATAAGAGAATTGTGGCATAGGAGGATGGCTCACCTTCACCATGGAGCACTTAATATTCTTAAGGAAATAGTGACGGGGCTGCCTGAGATGAAGACAAAACGACATGAGGTGTGCGAGGGTTGTGCTCTTGGGAAATATGCTAAAACCAATTTTCCAAGCAGTGACACTAGATCCGAAGGGATTTTGGATCTCGTACACTTAGATGTGTGTGGAGCTATGTCAACAACATCCTTAAATAGATATGAGTATTATGTTACCTTCATTGCCTTCAAAGATTTTTGTGTTCAGGAATGTATCAAGAAAGAGTTGATAGTTCTGTACAACCCTCAACAGAATGGGGTTGCTGAACGAAAGAATAGAGCTATCATCGGAGCAACCAAGGCCATGCTTCATGATCAAGATCTACCTTGGTTCTTATGGGCAGAAGCTTGCAACACAACTATGTATTTGCAGAGTAGGAGCCCTCACAAAGTGTTGGGCAAATTGACTCCAAAAGAGGCGTTCACTAGTAAGAAACCAAATTTGGGGCACATTCGTATCTTTGGATGTCTTGTGTATTGTCACATTTCTGATGAGAAGAGAACCAAGTTGGAACCTACTACAGAGAAGGGTATCTTTGTTGGGTACAGTGAAACTTCTAAGGCTTATTAGGTTTATATTCCTGCTCTCAAGAAAACAGTGGTTCGCAGAGATGTGAAGTTTGAGGAAGAGAGGGCTCTTCAGAAGTCAAGTAACTTGATGAATGAGGAGGAACAAACATCCACAGTTGAGGTAGCACAAATTCCTCAAACTTCGGTCACGCAAGCTAGAGAGCAGAACAAGCAGGATGATCACATAGAGGAACAAATAATTTCTCAGCCTCAGATTCCTATTAGTGAGAAGAGGAGAAACAGGGCAGCTGAGCAAACATTAAGAGAGGCTCAAGAATATGTAGGTGATCCTCAAGATTCAGTCAGATAAAGAAGGGCTCTCAGACGTTATTCAGATTATGTGGCACTTATGAGTGAATTAATTGAAGTAGTGCCTTCCAGCTTTCAGGAGGCATCCAAGCACCAAGTATGGAGAGATGCCATGGTGGAAGAGGATTCTTCCATCATGAAGAACAGTGTGTGGGAGGTAGTACCAAGACCAGAAGATAAGTCTATGGTGGGCTCGAGATGGCTGTATAAGATTAAGCATGTTGCAGATGGTAGTGTGGAAAAATTCAAAGCTTAGTTTGTGGCTAAGGGGTTTTCACTGAAGGAAGGAGTCGACTATGATGAGACTTTCGCTTCTGTAGCCAGGTACTCATCCATAAGAGCTATCATTTCTATAGCAGCACAGATGAGTTGGAGGATTCATCAGATGCATGTAAAGATGACCTTCCTCAACGGGGTGATTGAGGAAGAGATTTACATAGAGCAACCAGAAGGGTTTGAAGCACATGAGAGGGATTCTCATGTATGCAGATTGAAAAGAGCACTATATGGACTAAAGCAGGCTCCTAGGGCGTGGTATTCACGTATTGATAGTTACTTGCAGAGTGTGGGCTTCATCAAGAGTGAGGCAGATTCGAACCTGTACTATGTTTAGGTGAAGGGTAAACTTCTCATATTATTGTTATATGTTGACAAATCAATTTCTCACAGGGTCAGAGGAGCTCATAGCACACTGCAAGTGGGATCTTGCAGGTGAGTTTGAGGTGAAGGACTTGGGGTTGATGCACTACTTTCTGGGATTGGAGTTGTGGCAAAAAGAGGGAGAAAACTTCCTTGGACAAGGGAAGTACTTAATTGATATCTTGAAGCGATTCAGGATGGAAAACTGTAAGCCTATGTCAACGCCACTTGTGACCAACTGGAAGAAGATTGATGCTTCTAGATCAGAGGCAGTGGACCCTACTTTATACAGACAGTTGATAGGCTCTCTTATGTATCTGGTCAACACCAGGCCAGACATTTGTTTTGCAATGAACTCACTCAGTCAGTTTATGGTGGAACCTAAACGTGTTCACTGGATAGCTGTGAAGCATGTTTTGAGATATCTCTAAGGCACAGTTGATTATGGGCTGAAGTATGTTCAGCAAGATGGAGTGAAGCTCAAGGGGTTTACTGATGCAGATTGGGTAGGCAGTACAGCTGATCGAAAGAGCACTTCAGGGTGTAGTTTCAGTTTGGGATCAGGAGCAGTCTCTTGGTATAGCAAGAAACAAAAGTCAATTACACTGAGTTCTGCAGAGGCTGAGTATATGCCAGGTAGTATGCTACATGTGAGGCTATATGGCTTCGAAAACTTCTAGCTGGGCTCTTTAATCAAGCGCTGGATCCTACAGTCATTTATTGTGATAATCAGAGTTGTATCAAACTCTCTGAGAATCCAGTGTTTCATGACAAGTCAAAGCACATTGAGATCAAGTATCAATTCATCAGAGATTGTGTGGAGAAGGGGATAGTGAAGCTCAATTATATTCCTACGGATGAACAAATTGCAAATATCTTGACGAAAGCCTTGATGAAGAGCAAGTTTGAATTCTTCAGGGACAAGTTGGGTGTGGTGCAGAACACCTTCCTCACTAAGAGGGAGTGTTGATTTTTTGTAGCTCGAAAGGTGGAATGTGGAATTGTTGTAAAGCAACTCAAGATTAGATATGCTTTAAAACAATTCGAGTTGGATTTTCAGCAACAATAGTTTCTATTCTTTAAATAGAATGTTTTTGAGTTTGTAAGGATAAGATAAATCCTAGAGTGATTTTATGTGTAAAAAAAAAAAAAAAAAGGGGCCAAAGAAAGCAAGGAAAGTTTCCTTTTCTTGCACGCTAAGTAAAGCAGCTAGGCTCTCCTATAAAAGTAAGATTGTTGTAGCAAACTCAGACATTGTATTTTTTTGAAAGAAAAGTTTGCTGTTAGACTAAATAGAAGATCCAACATTTACAGGTTTTTCCCCGCATTGGAGTTTCCTGGGTATATCTGTGTTATTGTCTTTTTTGTATTGGCTTATTGTTATTTCTTGCTTCCACTATTATTAGTTGTTAATTAACCCAGTTGTATTAATCGTTATAAATCAGATTTATGTCTGTGAATTTATTGTGAAATTAATGTGTTGCTGGGTTATAGAAATTAACAAGAAATACCCAGAAGCTAATATATATAGCCAAAGTCGATCCACAATATGAATCTGCACTCCACACTAAATTGATGCTAATCACCACAGATATGATCTGTGGCCGATGCAAATACATATTTAAACTATGTAATTCTTTCAAACTCTAGATTTGAGTCATGCAGTCTATAAACCCACGACTTGGAAGATCAAATACCTTGTACGGCCAAACAAATAAAAATGCCAGGGAATCCAAATATGAGTGAATTCATAAAGTACTCACACAAGTGCATACAAACTAATAACGAATAGATCTAAAACAAACACACTAGGCTAAACAGGGATCTAATTTTAAGCATGAACACAATGAACATAATGGAGGAAATATTGTGGAAAGAATGAACAAAATGGAGAGAGAAAGATGATGCACATGAACAATGCCTACCAAACAGGTTCACACGAGGTCCGCTTTGCTACATCACCGACAAATTGCAAGAAAGGTGAACGAACCAACAATGGAGTTTGCACGAGGTCCGCTCTGCATATCCATTACTTGCATGTTTTGACAAAAACTACAAATGGATGACACATAGACAAAGAAAAGTGGGTTTGCATGAGGTTCACTCTACTTGTCGTTGCCTTTACCTAACTTGACAAACAAAACATGGGTGGAGTGAAACTCAGAGAGGCCTCTTTCGAGAACCCGCTCTGATACCACTGATAGGATTCAATCCATAATGCGTGGAGGTGCTGAAGGCTCAAGAGTGTAGAGCACAAAATTGGTCATAACAACATATTTATTCATTATCACATCGGTATATATAGGCTTTGTGAAGCCTTACTTCTACACATAATACAAATGTGGGACTAAACTATAGCCATGTGAGTACTGACTCAAATTTTCTAATAGCACCATCATTTCATCAGCCTACTAGATTGACACCTCAGCAAGTGGAAGAAAAGCATGCAAAATTTTTGTGTTTTGGCTATGATAGAAAATGAAACAAAGGGCATCGATGTGCTAAAAAGAAGTTTTACATTGACAGTGTCAGTAAGGAGGAAGAATATAAGGAGGCTTCATAGGAAGGGTTAGAAGACCCTGAGGATGAATCTGAATATTCTCAACCTACTATTTCCTGTCATGCAATTTCAGGCATTAGTACTCTTCAAACTCTTAAGGTGGTGGGGTGCCTGAAGAAATAGAAGGTGACTTTGTTAATTGACTCTGGAAGTACACATAACTTCATCAATAGTAATTTGGTTGCTTGTTTGAATTGTTTCATTTACCTAGTTCCAGACTTTCAGTTAATGATTACAGATGGTGGTACGATCAACTATTTTGAAAAATGCCATAGTATTAAGCTTGATATGGGAGACTATTTGTTAGATTCCCCTATGTTTGCTATTTCCATGGGAGGAGTTGCCATTATTTTGAGAGAGTAGTGGCTCACCACTTTGGGTGCTATTGAGATGAATTTTCAAGAATTATTCACGAAGTTCCATTCAGAAGGAAAGACTTTTGAACTACATGGATTATGAGCTAAATCTCCATAACTAGTTAGTTCCCACCAGATGACAAAGATTCTCAGAAAAGGTGCAGAAGGTTTTGTCACATGCTTATTTTCCATGGAGGTTCAACCAACTAAGGAGTCTACACACCCTGATTTGTAAAAGGTGTTGGATGACCATTCTATTGTTTTTGGTGACATGCCAAAAGGACTTCCTCCAAGTTGTGCACATGATCATGCCATCATACACATTCTAGGAAGTACACCACCCAATATCAGACCCTACAAGCATCCTTATGCCCAAAAGAGTGAAACTAAAAATATGGTACAAGAGATGTTGGAGATAGGAATCATCTGACATAGTCAAAGTGGATATTCTACCCTAGTGGTCATGGTGTGGAAGAAGGATGACAGTTAGAGGATATGCTTAGACTACAAAGAACTCAACAAATACACCATCAAAGATAAGTTTTCTATTCTAGTAATTGGTGATTTTATAGATAAATTGCATGGTGCTATTTATTTTACCAAGTTAGATCATCACTTTGGATATCATTAGATTCGCATTCGTGATGAGGACATATCTAAAATAGTTTTCAGAACTCATGAAGGCCGTTATGAATTTATGACCATGCCTTTTGACCTCACAAATACACCATCTACATTTCAGAGTTTGGTGAATATTGCTTTTAGGCTATTTTGAGAAAGTTTGTATTAGTGTTTTTTGATGATACCCTCATCTATAACAAAAATTGAGAAGACCATTTGAAGCATGTGAAATAGGGGCTTTTAGTTCTAGAACAACATCAAATTCATGCCAAACCCTCCAAATGTGCTTTTGGTGTCCAAGAGCTGGATTAATTGGGTCATATTATTTCACATGGAGTGAAAGTTGATCCTAAAAAAATCCAAGCGATGATGGAGTGGTAGGTGTTAGTGCTCAAAATTGCACTGGAGCAATTGGGCCCTTGTCTGTATCAAATTTTATGTCCTTAGCCAGATTTTTGTCTTCATGTATTATTTTAGAAGGTCAAGTTCATGTACATAATTTGCTAAGTCCTTTGTCTTGTCTTTGTTTGGTGAAGGTGTTCTCCCTTAGACTTTTTGGACCTTTTTCACGAACACAATGTCCGCTACAAAAGTTTCGAAGGAATTCAATGTCTTATCGCTTTCGAGCTAAGTGTTTTACAAAAGTTTTGAAGGGCTATTTCATTGGTTTTGGGTCATTTATTTCATACTTTTTGTCTGCAACAAAAATTCTAAAGGGTACTTGCCCTTAGAGCATTTTGCCCGCACAAAAATCCCGAAGAAATTATAAGGTCATTTGTTTAAGCCGAAAGTACTTTTCAGAAATCCTAAAGGGCCATTTTGCCTTTGTAAAATGTCTGGAGGATTATTTCCTTCAGGCATTTTGCCCTTGAAAAATTCTCGAAGGGTACTTTCAAAGGATGAAGGACACTTGCAAAAAACCCAAAAAGACACTTTCGAAGGGCCATTTTGCCTTTGCAAAATGTCTGAAGGATTATTTCCTTTGGGCTTTTCACCCTTGCAAAATCCTTGAAGGGTGTCTACAAAAGTTTGAAAGGAATTTTTGTAGGGCAGGTGCCCTAAAAAAAAATTATGAAGGGTATGTCCAAGTACTCAAAATATTCTTTCGATAAAATTGCTGCGGGGCAGAGGTCTATTTCCTTCAGACATTTTGTCTGAGCACAAAGTTTGAAGGAATTGCATTTTTTCAAGAGAAGTACTAAGGTCAATTTCTACAAGGAAATTGATTCAGACATATTATCTAAAATAATTGTCATGATAAAGGAAAAAGAGCCAAGTGCCAAATTCTTTCGACAGAAGTGCAGAGGTTTAATTCCTTTGAGAGAATGGCTTGGACACATTTCTTGCAGGATAATAGTGCTAAGCAAATAGGGAGGCCAAAGATAAAGGCTCAGATAAAATTATTGTGGAAAAAATTCCTTGAAAGAATATTTGTCAATTATAGGTGACGGTCTCACAAACATTTTTAACTGGCATGCATACGTCAACTTTAAAATATAGGAATACTTGTTTATTTTCAAATGGGACAGATCTAATGATATACAATTGTTCAGAATGGGATGATCCAATGGTGCATGATCAAGGCTGAGTAGTCAAAGGGACTCAAGAAGCCCATGGGATTACCAAGTGGCACACCCTTGAGGCCAAAGAAGAAGCAATATCCAATAATACTCCACCCTTCGGATCATGATCCGATGGAGCACGTTTGCTCATCCTAACTAGATCTGATGGAGTGAGGATGATGTTAAAATGTCAAAGGCCAAAAGAGTCCTGCGAGGATGATAAGTGTCATCCTCTCAAGGACTCAGACAAAGATCAATGACCTGCGGGTCCTCCCCAAAGGTCTCCAAGGTTTAAACGCCCAGGTTTATAAAAAAACAAAGTAAAAAGGGTGAAATAAAGCCGAGTCATTGTATTTTCATTTGCTTTGCTTGTCCAAGTTCCTCCATGGGAGGATATTGTAGGGTTTCAAGATCCATGTGGGCCACTCCAAATAATGATTACTCAAACAACCATGGATCTAGAATATTCCTAGGAAATCATTACAAGAGCAGGTTATTCCATGGCATGCATAAGACGAAGGGTAGCTGTCTAGGTAATTCCAGCTGTGCTAATGAGTGGTCGATGGGCATCTCCATGTGGTTACATAAACGACAAATTGTTTGTTTAGTTCCTCAAATGAATATTCTTCTTCTATCTCGTGTAAGGGGCATTTTCAGTGAAGAAATCAAGAAGGTTGTTGTAAATATCCATCATTTCTTGAAGAGGCAGTTAGAGAAATCATTTTCTAGTCAAATGCATGAAGATTCCAGGCGTGGTAAGGTGTTTTTTCTAGCTTGGAGCATCTTGGCAAAACTTGAGGGGGTGTTTTGAACTTTTGGAGGTTACAACTCTCACTCTTGGATTTGAAGGTTTGAAAAATATATAAATAGAAGGCTTGTCTTCTATTCAAAGGTTGTTGGTTGTTGTTGGTCTTTGTTTTTCTCTAAGTATAAGCTCTTTCAAATTTTGAGATCATTGTTGTGTGTGTTTTTTTGCCTCTCTTGCTAAGGTGGTTACATCTTGTATAGCCATTATCAAGCTCTGAGAGAATTTCTATATGTCTCCCCTATCTAACATGGATCAAATCCACATGCTTGTCCCCATGGCAGCATTTTGAAACATTGATGTATGTAAGATTTTATTTCAAGTTAATGGAATATACATGTGGTTCTTTACTGTACCCTGTTAATGAAATGCAATGAGATATTTTATATGCTATGTTGATTGGGTATCTAGCTTTGTGTTCACTATTGTTTATCATCTTGGGCATGAATATGGGTTATAAACCCCTTTTTGCATAGAGATTTGGAAATATTTTGTTGAATACGTTATTAGGGCACCCTGGGTTCATAGATTTAGTAGGAGAAAGTATTTGAGATTCTAGTTTTAGTGTATGTTCTAGGGTTTCAGGGATCATTTGGGCATTTGCATTATATTGGCACGAATGGATGCAAATTTCTCCTTGTAGTTTCCATGGTTTGCATCTTAGTTTTCCTACATCTTTGTAGTAGGTGATGTCATGTATGTTGAAGGAAACCCTATTGTTTGAGATCCACCAACACACCACCCTCCTCTTTTATAACTAACAAATTTGTCCTACCCTATCCTACCCTAAAAATAACACATTTTGTTGCATATTATAAGTGTTATTTGCCCTGTAAATACATAAAATATTACCTATTTAGAATGTGTTTATAGTTCGAGCTTTAAATCATAGCATTGCAATCTATTGTTTAGTTTTTTGTGTTGTTGAATAATTTATGAAATGAAGATTACAATCACAAATTTATCTATCGTTAGTAGCTTATGAATGACATAGAGTTTTTATGCATTTCGTGTGACAACCCTTCACGGGTGAAGTGTGTAGACATGGTTATGCTCTAGTCATAATTATTCCTTATGCCAATAATCCCCATGGAGATTGAAGTGTAAAATCCCTCCATGTGTGCAAGCTACCCCATAGGTTCTCTCACATTGGTTTAGGTAGAGCCAAAAGTACTAGGGAGTTGACCATATCCTCTGTAGGTGCCTCTCAACAATTTTTTCCAATCTGGTCCATTCTTGATGCCAAACCCTCCCTCAACTATAATGACATTCTAGTGGGTTTCTCATCATTTCTTGCCATTTTCTTCAAGTGTGCAATGCTAAATTAGAGAGGTGTACAACTAGGAACCAACACTCTTCTAGCACTGTTATCAAGGACTAAATTGAGGTCTACATCACTTGTGTTGCTAGGGACTCTTGTAGAGACCTGTAACTATTTCATGTTGTGAAGTTCTCTATCATTAATACTTTGATCCAACTATCTTTGGTCGTCAATATCATAATACTCCACTCGGGGACGTGCTAGGATTTGAGGTTTGACAATTTAACTTCTATTGTGTTTATTGTGAAGAGTTGTTAATATTGCACGTTGGAAGGTGTCTTTTCCCTTTTGAATGTAATTTTGGAAGTTTCAATCTCTTTTCATATTACCTCAACATTAAACTCAATAAAGTATGTTTTCAACATGTATCACAACTAGTTTATGAACTGTTATATTCTAAAATTTTGGTTATAGTGTCAAATATAATTTTTATCACCTAGTTTCAAGGAAGATCAGTGCCTATTTTACATATCTCCATTTTAGCCTTGAGTGTTCTTTCTTGTTTTCAAAGCTGGAAGGATTGAGATCATCCTTCAAAGGTGACTCGTCTAAAAGGCTTGTCTTGCCCTTAAGTTTGCATGAAAGAAGGGGACAAGTATGGAGGTCTGTTGAAGGGAAAAGTTTAGCTATTTAGGACTTTTGATAGCCTGATAATCTTGAAATATTTATTAACCCCCCATTGTTGATGATCATCATGGCTCTTCTACTAATTCTGAGACACATAGTCTTATTTATTTTATAGCACCTCAACCAAATGAATTCCCTCCCAGATCTCATCCACCGAGTCCACTTCATTTATCCCCTCGTATCCCTTTGTCATTTGTTCTTAAACTTCATATTAAACTAATCATGAGGCATAGGGATCAAGATGAGAATGCATGTCCTAAATTCCACGTTCCCAGATTTAGGCCTATCAATTTTGATGAGATGGAAGGCTATCCTAATGAGGTCCCAAATGAAGTTAGGAAATGCCTCCCAAAATTCCAAGGGAACAATGCAGTGAGTGGTGATCAACACCCGAGGGATTTTCAAAATATCATTGAAGATTATGAGGTTGAGTATGAGGATGTGTACATCAAGTTGTTTATGCACACACTAGAGGAAGATGTTCATGAATGGTTTGATTCCCTTCCTATTAGATGCATTGATTCATGGGAAGAGATGCAAAATATTTTTAGAATTCAATATGGTGCTAAAATTGATCCAAGGTTCCTCTTGGTTAAATTTGAGAATATCAATAAGAATCCTAATGAGTGTGTGCAATAATTTAACACATGGTTTAATAATACCATGATGCAGCTACCCAAAAACATCAGGCCCAATGATACAACATGCTTAATAAAGTATTGTGATGCCTTTGATAAGAAGGCTATGTATCTCTTGAGGGACAATGCTCCTACTAACCTGCGATTGGCATTCAATATGGCCACCCAAATTGAAAACAATCAAGGTTTTGGGAAAGCCCTTGAACAAGTAAGCAGATGTGAAGCTGGTCAATCTAGAAAAAACATAGCCCATAAAGATATCCAACTTAGAAGAAACTATCAAAACTTTAGCCTTTGATGTTAAAGAAATGTCATATAAGTTGGTTGGAGCTGAAAAAGGGGTCCCTCGAGTGTTTGCCAACTACGAACGAGCTCCAAATCTAATTCAAGCACAAAAGGGTCCTATTTTCCACCATCAAGATAATGATAGAGGGAAGAGGCCTGCACATGAAGAAAGAACATAAATAAATTAGAATAGAGGGGCTGGAAAGGAAGTGCTTGATCCTTTAAATGCTAAGGTAAATGCTATAAATTCTGATTTTGACATTGATTGGTGTGATAAATGCTTCCCTCCACACCTTCCATGTAATAATGCTGAAGAAGTCAACGAAGAGTCAGATGAACCTTAATATTCATCATCTGACTATGAGATTTTTATGTTTGATTTTAAAAAACCTCAAGATGAATCAACTGCCTCCACAGAATTGCTAACTGATGCTACAATTGATTAGTTTTATAGTGCTATTGAATTAGAGAGTGTCCCAACTTTTGACTTTGCTTGTGATGTTAATGTAGCACAAGCATATGAATTGTCTATTCATGATTTTGATCTCTTATGCTCTATGATGATCAAAAAATATTCTGGAGGAAATCCATCAGTTGAGGATAGGCAACTATTAATTAATACAATAGCTACCCAAAAGAATGACCACAACTTGGAAAATAGACAACTAGGTGCTGCTCCTCAAGACACTACCCCTACAAATCCAAAGGTAGGGAATGCAAGCAAGGAAGAAAAAAATATACAATAGCCTAAGAAGTTTCTAAGATGGCACCTGTAACCCAAGATAATAAGCCTAGAGGTGCTCCTGTTAGGAGCAATAGAACAACTATATTATCTAGCATCCCTAAGGTTATAAATGAGCTTAAGCAAAATCCACCTTTGAATGTTGTTGTCAAAGTTCCAAAACCACCCCAGCCTTCTCCACTTCAAATTTTAAGTGACTTTAATCTAGCTAAAAGTGCCATTACCCTTCCACCAAACACACCTCTTCCTCAATATAGTGTGTGTGATATGTCTCAAGTGTTGAGTCAAATAAAGATCACAATACCACTTATTGAATTATTGTGAATACCTAAACATAAGAAGAGGGCCTTTAAATATTTAGAATTTGGTGAAAGGTCAACTGCAAATGAAGTTGAGTTACCCCAACACCCCCAGAAGAAGATGAAGAATCAAAAAAAGTTGTTGAACCTACTTTAGAGGTCTATTTGGGGACTGTGCTTGTAAAGAGTCAACTGAATGTGGATCCATTTTATATAACTTTGATGATCAATGGTCTGGTTGTTAACAACTACATGTTTGACTCTGGTGCTTCTTGTAATGTGATGCGCTTGGGTGTCCTCAATGATCTTGGAGTAAAGATCATGTTAGCCTTTGGCAAGTGTTATGCCATGAACTCACAAGAGGTTCTAGTTGTTGGATAAGTTAAGGGACTGGTGTTGTAGTTGATAGTTCATCCTAGAAATTACTTGAATATGGATGTGGTGGTTGTGGACTACTCGCCTAAATGGGGGATGTTGTTCTCATGTAAAATGGCTGGGAGAATAGGTGGAAGTGAATAGATGGACATTTCTTATGCCACCATTCCTTTGGAAGGTAAGATGGTCAAACTTTATAGAGAGCCAAAGATGTTACATGTGATTGAAGATTTGAAGCATGCTCTCAATGAGGTGTTGTATGCAGAGGTTGACCTTGGAAACTTTATTGGGAATGTTGATACTAGCGAACAACTTGTTGTTCTTGATATGGAGCCTGATAAAGAAAATGTAGTTTGGAAGATGTGATTTGATGGAGCTCGCTCCAATCTTGGAAACAGAGCTGGGGTTGTCTTCAATGCCCCCAATGGTAAATGCTTTGTGTTTTCTTTTCAACTATCTTTTGAGTGCACTCAAAATACTGTTGAGTATGAGGAACTTTTACTTTGTCTATGGATTTCCCATGAATATGAAATCATGTATTTGATTGTTAAGGGTAACTTTGAGTTGGCAGTAAAACAAGTCTGAAGTGTTTTTGCCATGAAAAATAAAAGTTTGAAATAGTATCAGAATGTTGTTTGGGACTTGTTGGAGTTCTTTGATGCATTCAATATTTGTTATCATGATAGGAGTTTCAACCAAGAAGCTAAAAAACTTGCAGGTCTAGGTACTTGATTTGACATTGCAAATACAAGCCCTCATTGTTAGTATCAGGTGGAGGTGTTTGTCAATCCTTCAATCCCAGATACTATTTATCATTGGTAGGTATTTGATGATGATGAACAGATTAAGAGGTTTCTAAACTATGACGCTGAGTTCCATGATCATCACAGAGACTTGGAATCTATGGTTCAAATTTGTGATGGAAAGGAGACCTTGTTTAGGAAAGACATCATTCAGTTGAAGACAAACACTATCCTAAGAGGACTGGTTAACATCTTTTGATGGAGCTGATAGAATCAAGTTAAGAGATTCATTCATTTCAAAAGATGTAACTGAGTGCAACTTAGGTTCTCATGATAACCCAAAGAAGGTTTGGTTGGGTATTCACTTAAGTGCAGTTAAAAATAAAACTTATGTGTAGCTATTAAGGAAGTACCAAAATTGCTTAGTGTGGCCTTATTATGAGTTGAAAGTGTATAGGGAAGAATTTTTCCAGTACGTCATCTCACTATAGCTTGATAATAAACCTTTTAGGTAGAAATGGAGACCCATTAACCCCATCTTGGCTACCAAGATGGAGGAATTAAAAAAGCTTAGGGATGGTGGTGTTATTTAGCCCATCAGGTACTCATCATGGGTTGAAAATTTAGTCCCTATATGGAAGAAGAATGGTGATATCCACTTGTGTGTGGATTTCAAGAATCTAAACAAAGCTTCTCTAAAAGATAATTATCCCTTGCCCAATATGGGGAACCTACTTCAAAGTGTCACTAGTTCAGAAGTGTTTTCCATATTGGATGGCTTCTCAGGTTACAACCAGGTTATGGTCAAAAAATTTGAGAGGTCCAAGACTGCATTCACCACACCATGGGGCACTTATGTATATGTGAGGATGACTTTAGGGTTGATGAATGTTGGTACGGTGTTCCAACGAGCTATGGATGTTGCCTTTGTAAAGATAATTAACTAGTTTATTATTGTATATTAGGATGATATCACTGTGAACTCCAAAACAAGAGAAGAGCATTTGGAGCATCTAGAAAAGGTATTGATAAGGTGTAGGGAGTTTGACATTTCACTTAATCCCAAGAAGTGCCACTTTGGAGTGTAAAAGACCAAGTTGCTGAGGGATATAGTATCCAACGAGGGTGTCATGATTGATCCCAAAAGGGTCGAAGCCATTGACAAAGTGCCTATCCCATAGTCCAAGAAAGGAATTCAGTCTTTCTTTGGACAAATTAACTTTGTAAGGAGGTTTGTGTCTAATTTTGTAGAGATTACTCTACCTGTTACTTAGATGCCAATGGAGCTTTAAAGTCTACTCTTGTCTTGGCCAATCTTGATTACACAAGGCTATTCCAAGTATTCTCTTTTGAATCATACAATACTGTTATTGATGTCCTATTGTAAAAGAATGAAGACGGTCATGAGCAACTTATATCTTTATTTAATAAAGCTATGCAAGGTCCTAAACTAAAATACACTATCATGGAAAAATAAGCTTTTGCTCTTTTGAATCCTGTTAAAATCTTTAGGCCATATATCTTAGGTTCATATATTTAGTAAGAGAAAGTATTTGGGATTCTAGTTTTAGTGTATGTTCTAGGGTTTTAGGGACCATTTGAGCATTTGCATTATATTGGCACAAATGGATGCAAATTTCTTCTTGTAGTTTTCATGGCTTGCATCTTAGTTTTCCTATATCTTTGTAATAGGTGATGTCATGTATGTTGAAGGAAACCCTATTGTTTGAGATCCACCAACACACCACCCTCATATTTTATAACTAACAAATTTTTCTTACCATATCCTACCCTATAAATAACACACTTTGTTACATATTATAAGGGTTATTTCCCCTGGAAATGCATAAGATCTTGTTTATTTGGATGTGTTTGCAGTTTGAGCTTTAAATCATAACATTGTAATCTATTATTCAGTTCCTTGTGCTATTGAATATTTTATGAAATGAAGATTGCAGTCACAATTTCATTTGTCTTTAGTAGCTTGTGTATGACATAGAATATTTGTGCATTTCATGTGACAACCCTTCATGGGTAAAGTGTGCAGACGTGGTTATGCTCTATTCATATTTGTTCTTTATGCTAAGAATCTTCATGGAGATTGAAGTGTAAATCCTTCCATGTGATCAAGCTACCCCATAGGTTCTCTCACCTTGGTTTAGACAGAGCCAAAATTAGCAGGGAGCTGACCATACTCTTTATAGGTGTCTCTCAACCGTTTTTTCTAGTTTGGTCCATTCTTGATGCCAAACCTTCCCCTGACTATAATGACATTCTAGTGGGTTTCTCATCATTGCTTTCTATTTATTTCAAGTGTGCAAGGCTATATTAGAGAGGTGTACAATTTGGAACCAATAATAGGTTCCCAAAACCCTTAAGAACCTCCATAAATATTTGGGGCTAACTGGTTATTATTGTAGATTTGTCAAAAATTATGGTAGCATTGCAGCCCCACTCACCTCTTTGTTGAAGGACTCCTTCCAGTAGATTGATTCAACTACGAAGGCATTTGAATAGTTGAAAATGGTTATGTGCACAACTCCAGTTTTGGCTACTCTTGATTTTTCAAAAACTTTTATTATGGAGTGTGATGCATTGGGATATGGCATGGGGGATGTACTTGTGTAAGAAGGTAGACCATTGGCATTTAAAAGTCACCAATTAAAGGAAAAAAATAGGTTCAAACCAATATATGAGAAAGCGATGATGGTTATTCTACATGTAGTGAAATAATAGAGACCTTATCTAATGGGTTGTCACTTTTAGGTCAAGATTGATCATGATAGCATCAAATATTTTTTGAAACAATGCTTGTCATCTAAAAAAACAAAAATGGGTGACTAAAATGTTAGGATATGATTTTGAAATAGTGTATAAGAAAGGAAAAGAGAATGTGGTGGTAAATGCCCTCTCTTATTGGAATGAATCAGTTGAGGCATTGTTATGCACAGTGACCATGTGACAGGTAGATTGGCTAGAGAAAGCAATATCAGAATGGGAGAATGATAGTGCTACTAAGGATTTGATTCAAAATCTTCAGTAGGATTCTAATGAATCTAAAAAATTTACATGGAAGGGGAACACATTATGGTATAAAGATAGATTATACCTTTGTAAGAATTTTCTCCTCAAACATAAAATTCTTCAAGAACTTCATGCTTGCCCACTTGGAGGTCACTCAAGATTTTTGAAAATATATCATAAAATCAAGCAAGATTTATTCTGGGAAGGACTCAAAGGGGATGTTCAAAAATATGTGGTTGAATGCATGATATGCCAACAAAATAAAAGTGAAACCATTAAGACCCCAAGTCTTTTGCAACCTTTATCCATCCCTAGCCAACATTGGGAAGAGGTTTCCATGGGTTTCATAACAGGGTTACCACAATCTAAGGGTAAAAATGTTATCATGGTAGTTGTGGATCATCTCACCAAGTATGCTCATTTTTCTCCTTAACACAACCATTTATTTTCAGTACAATAGCTTCTACTTTTCTTAATACAATTCAAAAATTGCATGGCACTCCAAAGATCATTATAAGTGACCGAGATCCCATATTTACTACGAATTTTTGGACTAAATATTTGCATGTTTGGGTACCTAGTTGGCTCATAACTCATCTTGTCATCCTCAGTTTGATAGACAAATAGAGGTAGTTAACAAATGTCTTGAAGGGTATCTTCATTGTTTTGTTTCTGATAAATAGGATAAATGGGTTCTTTGGCTGCCACTTGTTGAATGGTGGTACAACACTTCTTTTCACACTTCTTCCAAGATGTATCCATTTGTGGCATTGTATGGGTATCACCCCCCATCCATCACTTTAATTTTTGTAGTGCATCCTAAGGTTCAAGTTGTTGAGGAACAGGTTCACCATCAATAGGAGGTGTTAGTCAGTTTGCTAGAGAATTTAGTAATGACACAAAATTGAATAAAGCAACAAGCATATCAACATCATAGTGAGTGAAATTTTGACATAGATGATTGGGTCTTTATACATTTGTATACATATAATCAGATGTATTTGAAGCAATATAAAAAGGATAAAAAGTTATCACCTAAGTATTATGTCCCTTACTAGATCTTACAAAAAATTGGTAGTATGGCTTACAAGCTAGAATTACCCCCATCCACTCACATACATCCGGTATTCCATGTATCTTACTTGAAGAAAGTAATTAGACACAGAGTTTTCCCATAGACTAAGTCACCTAAATTAGATGAAGAAGGCTGAACAATTCTAGATCCTAATGAGATTTTTTCAAATGCACACTAAGCAACTACGAACCAGAGCCATTAAGCAATATTTGATAAAATAGAAGAACTTGTATTCTAAAGATGCAACATAGGAGAATGAAGCATTCATACAAGTACATCTTGGTTTGATTAAATATTGAAGACAACATTATTTTGAGGGGGAGGGGCATGCTATGCCCTTAACCTATAGTGCATATGTGTGGCTGACTTGTGGCTTACACACCATCCAATTAGCTTATTGCATGTCTTGATGTTCTTAGTATGGTCAACTTATGAAATAACCATGGCTAAGTAGAGTATATATAAGAGGTAGTTGTTAGTCTTTTATCATCATTTTATGAATTCTATTCTTATTGCATTGTTGTAGAGGTTACCCCCTTGAAGTGGCTCATTCATAATATTCAAGTATTTTTATCTTTCGTCAATCTTTATAATGGATTTGCTTATTCTAATCTTAATTATATCATATATAATTCTATTATTATGAATCATATAAGTAATTTACTTATAGTGTCTCTATGCTTCTACATCTATTCAAGGGCATTTGAATATGCCATTTGCCCTATGACTCTACGTCACTTATTTTTATTATATGTATGCTTTGGACATGTGCCCATGTCCTTGTGTGTGCCTTTTTGATTGTGTATGTGCACATTTGAACATGTCCTTCCATGTGGCTCTAAGCCAATTTACTTGTTGTTTGTGTATGTGGATATTTAAACATGTCTTTTTATGTCTTGCTTTCTTAGATTTAGTGGCATGTGCACATGTCCCTTTATTGTGGCCCCTTGGCCTACTTTGTGTGCCTCATGTGTGTCGTATGTATGCTTTCATGTATGTGTCATGGCCATGACACTTGTCTCTTGATTGTTACACACTCTAGTTTTAGATGCCATGAGGGACATCATGCATCTCCCCTTCCTACTTGGGTGTTATGATAGACATCATGCCCCATCCCCTAGGTAGCTAAGTTGTTACTTAGATTTATTGTTCACATACATTGTTGTATCTATCTTGATAACATTGTGAATGCTATATCTAACATACATCATATTAAAAAATTATGCTCATACTATCTTACATTTTGATGTTATGTATGCACATTATATTAATTTATTAGCCAGATACCATATATGCTCTGGTCAACACACATTTTACAAAGATTTTTATTTTAAGGACAATTATTGCATAAGTTCAACAACTCCTTTCAAAAGAGGGGGAATTCAAAGAGGTTTGTCATAGAGATCAGTCTATCCAAATGCACTTATGGTATAGTTTTCAACATACAAGAACAAAATACATAAATTAGTATCAAGAAAACATAGTGGGCAATATTGACACAAAGACTAGTTTCAGTTACATAGAAATAAGTATAGTTGGACATTAGCACCCACATTAGGACACTAACATCATCAATGCTACTGCCCAAGATATGGATCTTTTGTCTAGTAGCCTCAATTTTAGGAAATTATTGATTGGCTAGAAAAGTACAGTAGGTATAGTCTAGGTTTGCATAGGTTTAGTTATATATTACCATTTTTTTCTTAGTTTAGCATATATTCATACTAATTTTCTCATATTGGGCATCATGTGTGACATGATCATTCTCATTTCAATTCAAATACTTAGATACAAATTAGTAGAATTCAATCTAGAATGCATATACTCATATATCATATTTCGGGGCATGTGCATGACACATTGTTTTTGCATGCTCACTTATGCACTAGTTGATTAGATAGAATGACAAACTTCATGTCATTATCTATGTTGTACACACTAGACACCATGTTATAAGTTACACACCAAATTGATGCCTTACTCTATCTGTAGCGATCATCATTTTCAAGTGGCTTAGAGCTACTTAATATTCCTGAGTGGCTTAAATCCATTTTACATTTCAGAGTTTATGAGTGGCCTAGAGCCATCTTATATAGTTTAGTTACATTACATAGTTTTAGTTTAGATGCATCTAGTACACATGGGTAGGAAATGATGAAGTCATAGTCTAATTGAGTTTTTAAGCCACTTACATGAGAGGGTTAGACACACCTTCAGTCCAATCCAAGCTATTCACAAGTCATGTTCCACCAAGTAGGGATGAGCAATGATGGAGTCAAAACTGGATTGAGTTATTGAGCCAACCACACATGGGGATTGAGCAAGCCATCAACTTAGTCCAATTTATTCACTGATTGATCACTATCTACACACACACATAGGTTGACACCAAATTTATGCATTGGTTCATGTACTAATGAGGTGTATTCATTCCTTTCCTCTCTCTTATATATTTACTCACTTTTGTCTTTTATTTTTGATATCTCTTAAGTCATGACTGATATATGCATGTTTAATTTATAGGATACTGTTGACTTTCTAAGTCATTCCTTGATCAGTGTAAGGCCTCTCAAGGATTACAAAGAGAGAACACACCTACAAAGGGCCAAACACTCCAAGCATAAAGTATGTAGGTGCTTCCCACCTACACCTGAGCCTAAAATAGAAGCACACATTTACACAATAATATAGTGATGATTCACACCTATATAAAGATTTCAATACACACTCGTGCACAAGATTTTATGGTACATAGGTCAAAAGGTGCATAGAGTTAAGGATGTAAGGCCTGAGGTTCTAAATGGCCAATTAGTGAGAGCCTTCATGCATAGTCTTATTCAAAGTTCCTCCCATGCTTATCTAATAAAGTTCTATACCTGTGCATAGGAAATTACATCTGTGCCATATCACTACAAAGGTGCATAATCTAAAGCTGCATGTTACCTTATCCCTAAGTGCAGTTTTAAGGACTCTTACGTGTGCCTTGGCATAAGAAGTTCTAAGTTTGACCAAGGGTAAGTGTTATATCTCCATGTAGTGACCTAAGACTCATCTAAGGTTGGTCCCTTTAGTGATAGAATTTCAAGTAGTGCCATTGGTTGGTAAGGAAAGAAGGGGACCTACTGAATAGTCATAGTAAAGAAGTGGCACCCACATGTCATGACCATGTTGCTTTTGTCTTAGACTCCAAGGAGACTCTTTTGAGAGCCCACCAAGATGACACATGTACTCCTATAGTTCCACACTTAAGAATGATAAAAAAGGACCACGTGTCGAGTGGAAATCAAATATAAAGAAGGTCATTGGGGTAGTTGAGGGAATTTTGACATGCTGTCAGATCAATTAAATATAGAAATGACTACTTGACATCAAGATGTGTATACATACGCCCTTTGACTTTGTTAGAGAAATATTTTATTCCCCTATGCATGTGTACCCAAAAGCAATCCTGCTACCAACCCCAAATCTAATCATCGAACAAACTTCAAGAAGCATGGCTGTAGTGCCACAAAATAATTTAAAGCTATGCCCACCACCTCAAGTGGTGCATTTATTGTAAAATAGTCTTGTTCTCTATAAAAGCCTAGTATTTCACCTGTAAAAGGGTCGACACATTTTTAGTAGCCTCATGTTTCTGAAATTTACCTTTCATGAGCATTTGTATTGGCTAAGTCTTGCAGATTAATGAGAATTAAGTTCACCTCTTTTTTTTCTTCTGATGATCTATGTGTTATTTTGTGTTTGTTGATCTTTGTCTATGAGTAGTGTTTGATCCTCTCATTGTAATTCATTCCCAACACCTCCTCATTAAACTCAGAACTCAGCTATAGGTTATATCCTATGTGTACCAGGGTCTATGTAATTTGTCTATAGATAACTTTCATGCCTCTCAATGTTGCACTATGTTCCCATGCCTTTATACAAAGCATTTATGCATTTGGAGTATCCTTCATAGAATCTATGTGAAAATGTTTAATTCTCAAGAGTTTGTAGTGTGCTTACGGTAGTAGGAGTGCTTGTTCTATTCTAGGTGTATCACTTTTGGAATTTTAGCATATCTTACCTTCTCTCTCCCTTTTCCTCTCAAAGATCTTAGGTTTAGACTAGTGGTAGATTTCCTTTCTGCTCTTTAGGCTTGTGCACTAGTCTTAAACCATGTGTGCTTAGAATAGAAGGAATTTGGCCTACTCTAGAGGCTTGTCCTACGAAGCGTAAGGGTCTCATGCCTTAGGGATTTTCCTATTATTAAAATAAGAGAATCGATGCTCTTGTATATAGCTAAGCGATAATACTTATTCACCTAATGACTTAGACTCTTATGCCTTGCACATTACCTTCGTGCCTAATACCCCAAAACAAAAACTTCCTATGTCGTAGAGCGTTTATGGGTGCATGTTTCAAATGACAATAGTTTTTGGCACACCTAGTGGAACTAGTTTGAAGAAGAGATAAAGAATTGGTGATATCTTTAGCTAAAAAGTGTAGTAGACACTCAACAAGAGCACCTAATGACTCCAAACATCTTAGGTTCATAAAGACTGGCCCTTTCTTTACATGCAAAGAAGAATGAGATCATCTACAAGAGGCATTGATTTCCATTTCACTAAGCTTCCATCACCACCCAAAAAAAGGAGGGTTAGAGCATCCTTGTACCCTATCAGAAGGTATGGTGTGTGTTAGTCTTAGTTTAGAGCTTAGTCTACACCACTATTTGGAAGGTTCTATTCTAGGTGAGGCCTATTCCCCATTCCATTCATAATGTTTCCAAGGAATCAAGTGTTTGTATACTTAAATGGAGGCAATCCATTGGTTCTTCCATAGTATGAAAATTTTTTAGTGGCGGTTCTCAAAAGCTTATCCTATTTCATGGGAAAAAATTAACTTCTCCCATGGAACATATCTAAGACATCGTAAATATATGCTCAGTGCACCATGTGACTCAGGGTAATGTTGTGGTAGGACTACTTGCTTCCTCATTCAAAGGAAAAGCCCTTCAGTGGTATCGAGGCTTGATACCAAACTCCATTCATAATAGGGATGAGCTCGATGAGGAGTTGTGCAAATGGTTGAAAGACCAAAGTGATCACTTGTCCCTGATAGAACAACTCATGACCGTAAAGTGAGCCCCACACAAAATGATGGTCAACTTCAAATTCATATTTCAAAGAGTTTGGGATAGAATCCAACATTTATGTAAGCCATCTCTTAACACTACATTTTTATACTTCTTAAAGGCTCTTAATAGTGGTATAGCAGTGATGATTCAGTCCATGGGAGGCATGATTCTCCTTAATGCCTACAAAGTAGCTGTGCATGCAAAAATTATTTGATTCGAGCAATCAAGATTGCACCTAGATCCCTCATACCTATATTCACAGAACCTCTCCCTAATCAAGTAGTTTTCCAACTTATGTTAGCACCTATCCCTACTATAGTGAGCCCACCTGCTTCATCCGTTGTCTCGTCTAATAAGTTGCATGAGGTAAAAATGCTATTGTAAAGTTTTGGGAATGAGTTGGTTGCCTTTAAAAGATAGCAAGCACAGTACCCTAGACATAAACCTTTCACTTAATAATAATAGTCAAATAAACCTCCATACCAAGGTGACACGTAAATGCAAAATCAACTCACATATAATAGAGCACCTTATGTGTAAAACGCTGATACTACTATCACTTTCAATGCCCTTGTTCCAATACAGAATAATATACCATAGGATTCTGAGTGGTACTTCCCATGAAACCAAATACACAATCAAGCCACATACACAAATGGGGTTATGAACCAAGCACTTATGGTGCAAATAATGCCTTAGTTACAAGAGCCGCCAAGTAGTGCAACTCTACAAGAAGAAGTGATCTAAATGCCAGTCCAACCACATGATGGGTCAACCTTCATCAATTGGTAAGAAGAGGACTTTAGCTATGTGAACCATATTAGTGCACCTACTAGAGGAATCACCCCAGTTACTTTCAACATAAGGTTCAAAAGAAGAACTATGGAAGAAGCTATTCTGATTATTGTGCCTTTGCCTTTAATATCCCAAGTCACTCATGTAGGTACACAAGCCAAAGCATTTGAACAACCCTTGCACTAAGAAAAGGCTACGTCGAAGGAAGCTTCACCTCAAACCAGTGCTCCAACACTAGAAGAAGTTGTTCTCTCTAAACTAAAATCAAAAGAACCTTAGTTTCCTTTCAATATAGTTAAATAGATGAAAAAGACAAGCCTTAATGTCACTATGTGGGATGCACTTACTATTCTATCTCAATGAAATTTTATTCAAGATACATTGAAAGGTTTTTAAGAATGTAAGGCTCCACAAGTCCGTGTCAGCCAAAGGAAGAAGTACAAGTATGTAATAATCTGCCTCCATTCTACATCTCCCTAATTATCAAACAATACTTGGTGCATAATTGCATGATTGACTTTGACATGAGTAGCTCGGTAATGCCAAAGAAGATCATAGATATATTAGGAATTGCCTATGCCCCTAATTCAAAAGGATAGTGCAACTCGATGGCATGATAGTCAATATTATAAGTATAATTAAGGATTTAAATCTAACATTGCATGTCTAGCCAAGCCTTTCCATTATGGAAGATATCATAATCATTGACTTGCCTCCCTACTTCACCATCTGCCTCTCTTGAGACTTCATGGTAAAGATGGGTGCATATTTGTCTTTAGATTGGTATTGAGAACTAAGTATGGGACCAAAGTGACTATTAGGGTATAACCTATCCTCAAAAGTCATGTCAATCCATAATCTTCTAGCCTAGTTGAGCAAAATTGTGTGATGTTCGACCAAGAGGAGAATTCAATTCTCCATGAGGTTGCAACACTATTGGTGGAAACCCTAGATAATCTGCTAGATAAATGGGCATGTGAGCATTTTGAGTGCGATCCATATGACAACATTGAGATAGGGTTAGGCACATATTGCATCATAAAAGAAAATGCCATGCTACTTGAGCTTATGAAGGTGCATGAGGACCCTAAAGGTATATGGTAGTTGTACTTTGATGGCTCTCAAAGTAAAAATGGTGCAAGAGCTGGTGTCCTACTAGTCTCCCCCTAAAAGGAAAAATACTTCCATGCCTTTAGACTATAGTTTACTTATATGAACAATACTGTCGAGTATAAGGCACTAATTCAAGGCCTCCAGCTCATGTAGAAGAAAGGGATCAAGGCACTGTAAGCACTAAGTGATAGTGAGTTAGTTGTCAACCAAGTTAGAGCATAGATCATGATTAAAAATGGCTTGATGAAAGCCTAAAAGCATAAAGTGTGGGATATGATAGAAGGATTTGATGTTTTCAACATCATTTCCTTACCAAGAGTGTAGAATGTTGATGTAGATAGGCTTGCAACTGTAGGAGCATAATATGACATCCTGCATGACATAATGAAAGAATCTGAATAACTTGTTAAACTAGTGGTCAGACCGACAATTCCTAACAACAAGGATAATTGGCAAGTGTTTGAAAGTGATGAGAAAATCATCAACTTCATATAGGATGAGGCAAATTTTTATGTTATGAAATAGGCATAACTATAAAATCAATAAAAAGATAAAGTCATCTAGTTGAAAGGGATCAAGCTACCGAAGGGACTAGTCACTCTAGAAATCATCTTTGATCCCAATGACCAATTCAAAGGAGAAAGGTGTAGCATAATAGCCAAGGAAGATATCTTTATGCCAGTAATTATTTTAGAGGACAAGTCTCATAAAGTGGGTAAGGTATGCTCTATGATAGAGATTGAAAGCTTTATTAAACTCAACAGGAGATATGATGACATATTTAAATGGAGCTACAAATATCTTAGAGGGTTTGATCTAGGCTTATCACATCATATAATTGAGCTAGATCCTAACACACAACCTATGCACCAAAACTAGAGGCCTATTAATCTAAATCTGGAGCCATTGATGCATAAAGAGATCTCCAAGATTATTAAGGCCAATATAATACTTCTAATCAAACATTCCTCATGGGTCACAAACTTAGTCTTGATACAAAAAAAGAATGGGGAGATACGTCTCTGTGTGGACTTTAGGGACCTAAACAAAGCTTCCCTCAAAGACCACTACCCTCTCCCATTGATGGAGAAAATATTACAAATGGTGACAAACATGGAGAGATTTTCATTACTGTATGGTTACTCAGGATATAACTAGATCCTTATGCAAGAATAAGACCATTATAAAACTATGTTCACCTCTAAGTGCAGAACCTTTGCATACCAGTGCATGCCATTTGGTCTGATGAATATAAGCATGACCTTCTAGAGAGCCATGTATATGGAATTCAAAGAGCTCATCAACAAGGTCATCGTGGTTTACCTTGATGACATAACCATTTTATTCAAGTGTACATAAGATCATTTGGATCATTTAGATTGGGTCTTTTAAAAATGTCAAGAATTCAGAATATCACTAAACCTTAACAAATGTATCTTCACAGTTCATGAAGGTTCCCTCCTTAGGCACATTGTTTTTAAATAAGGGCTCACAATTGATCCAGAAAGAGTCAAGGCTATCTCATCTCTTCCTCTTCTAAGACACAAGAAAAATCTCTAGAGTTTCTTAGGGAGAATCAACTTTGTGAGAAGGTTTGTGCATAGTTTCTCCATATTGGTCAAACCCTTCACTGTGATGTTAAAGAAGAATGTTGCATTTAATTGGATGCACAAGGGCAGAGAATGTTTTGAGACCATCAAGCGCACTACCGTGCAAGCTCCCACCTTGATCAACCTAGAATATAGAAAGGCTTTTATCCTCTATGAATTTGGTGCAGTTGAAGGCATCTCAACCATCCTTACATATTAGAACAAAAAATAACTAAATCAACCAATTACCTTCTTCAGCCAGGTGCTAAAGGAAAATGAGCTATACTGTAACTTTGTTCAAAATCATACCCTCACAGTTGTGAGAAAACTAAAGAAATTTACGCATATTCTCTCCAAAAACAAAATATAACTCATGGTGGCACACAAACATTAAGGAGTTCCTACTCAGTAAGGACATTAGCAAGAAAAGAGTTGGTTGGATTACCAAGGTGATAGAATACGATGTAGAGATCCAGGTCACCAAGCTGAAGTGAGGAAAAGGACTCTATGATCAATTAGTTAAAGTAGAAAAACCTAAGGATGACATAGTCTTAGTGTCACATGAAGGAGAGTGTGTAAATAAAGAAACCATGACCGATTGGGTGCAAGAGATGAAGACCTTCCTTCAACACAACATATATTCTCCTAGCCTTGACAAAGCTAAGTGTAGGAATTTTAGACTATAATCCATTCCTTATGTGCTCATTAAAGGCATGCTTTTATAGAAAGACCTCAATGGAGTCCTCCTAAGGTGCACAGAAATAGAGAAAACAGGTAGAATTTTTCAAGAATTCCATGATGGTCCCTTAGGAGGCCATTATTCACTTAAGACCACTGTTGCAAAGATCATGTAAGCTGGCTATTATTGGCCAACTCTATTTAAAGATGCACCCACATGTGTGTGAAAGTATAAGAAATGTACCTTATTCATAGGTAAACAAAGGCTTGTAGCCTTTCCAATATACCCAATTCAAGTTGATCAACCTTTTGCATAGTGGGGTTTGGATTTCATAGGCATGATTAACTTGCCATCAAGCGATGGGCACACATGGATTCTCACAACCACTAACTATTTCACAAGGTGGGAAAAATCAGTTGTGCTTAAGGAGGCTAATGAGACATCCATTCTAATCTTCTATAAGGACATTGTAATGAGATTTGGCATCCCTACCACCATTATCTCAGATAATGCACTAGCCTTCTTTGGAACTAGAATCAGTGAATGGGCTATCAAGCACAATATCTATATGAGTGCTTTATCAACTTACTACCCTTAGGGTGATGGTCTATCTGAGTCCACCAACAAGAACCTGATTCACATCATAAAAAGGACCCTAGAGGATAATCAATGGGCTTGGTATACTAAGCTCATAACCGATCTTTAAGCTAATCGGATCATGCCTAAGGGAGTGTTGGGTAATTCACCTTTCATGCTAGTTTATGGAAGGGAAGCTAGGTTACCAACATACCTCAAGTTGATTTCATTGGAACTCATGTATTAGTTAGAGATGATTGAAAATGATCCTCTCATAGTAAGATTATCTGAGCTAATGTAACTTAAGGAAATTAGAGTGCAAGCTATGTATACTATGGAGCTTTAATAGGTGTAAACCAAGAGTATCTTTGACAAGAAAGCTGGTGCCAAGGGTTTACAAGAGGGAGACTTAGTGCTCAAATGGGATGCAAATAGAGCAAAGGCTAGAAGGCACACTAAGTTTGATGCAATATGGAATGGTCCATATAACATAACTAGTTACAAGTTGTCTAACGCTTTCCAACTCACCATAATTAATGGAGAAGAGCTGCGTATCCCAGTCAATGGGATTCATCTCAAGCACTATCTCTATTAATCTATGTATAGTTTGTAAATAAGTATAGTATATGATTTTCATTTCTTAAAACACCTTGCGTGCCTAGTTTTAGAATAGTTTTAATTCTTCTAAGTAATTACGCATAGTGTTTTTTTAGTTTACGTCTTTTCTTCTAAGCACCTTTTGGTGCAGTTTTTATTTTGTCAGGTGAGTCTCAATCCATTCTAAAGCTAGAAAGTGCATAGCTAGTGCATTCACAGAAGAAAGGAATTAGAAAATCCAAATACGCCATGCCCAATGAATCACTTAAAGGCTACTAGATTCCTACTTAGTAGGCAAGCAACCCATAGAGGTCACCAGAAGTGTTGAATTTCTAAGTCACCCCCTAATTGACACAGGGCCTCCCAAGGGTTATAAAGAGAGAATGAACCTAAAAAGGGCAAAACACTCTAAGCATAAAGTGTGCAAGTGCTTCCCACCTACACCTGAGCCTAAGATAGAAGCACAAGTCTATGCAATAGTATAGTGATGACTCACACCTGCATAAATATTTTAATACATGCCCATGTGCAAGATTTATGGTGTGTAGGTCAAAAGGTGCACAAGTTTAAGGATGTAAGGATTGAGGTTGAAAATGGCCAAGTAGTGGGAGCGCATAAGGAGTGATAAAAAATTAGGAAGGACATACCAAAGACCTTTAGTCTTCATGCACAATCTTATTCAAAGGTCTTCCCTCACTTATCTAATCAAGTTTCATGCTTGTGCACAGGATCTTACATCCATGCCATATCACTACGAAGGTGCATAATCTAAAGCTGTATGTTACCTTAGCCCCAAACATAGTTCTAAGTGACTCTCATGCATGCCTTGGTATAGGAAGTTCTCAGTTTAACCAAGGGTAAGTGCTAACTCTCCATGTGATAACCCAACACTCATCTAAGGCTAGTCCCTTTAGCGACAAAGTTTTGGGCAACACCATTGGTTGATGAGGAAAGAAGGGGACCCACTAAAAAATCATAGCAAAGAAGTGGCACCCACATGTCACAATTGCACTACTTCCATTTAAGACTTAAAGGATACTCTTCTAAAAGCCCACCAAGATGACACATGTCACTCCTACAGTGCCACATTCAAGACCAATCAAAAAGTACCACATGCTATGTGGCAACTGTATATAAAGAAGGTCATTAGGGTAATTGAGGGAAATTCACGATGTTATCAGATCGATTAAATATAAAAGTGACTACTTGACATCAGGATGTGCATGCATGGCATCCTTTTACTCTATCAAGGATTTTTTTTGTTCCCCTATGCACATGTACCTAGAAGTGATCCTACTACCAACCCTAAATATAATCATTAGATAGACTTCAAGAAGCATGGCCACCATCTTAAATGGCACATTTATTGTAAAATAGGCTTGTTCTCTATAAAACCCTAGTCTTTCACTTATAAAAGGGTTGACACATTTTTAGTAGCCTCATGTTTCTAAAATTTGCCCTCCATGAACACTTGTATTGGCTAAGTCTTGCAGATTAATTAGAATTAAGTTCACCTCTTTCTATTCTTTTGATGATTTGTGTGCTATTTTGTGTTTGTTTATCTCTGTCTATGAGTAGTGTTCACTCCTTTCATTGTCATTCATTCCCAACACCTCCTCATTAAACTCAAAGCTCACCTACAAGTCATATCCTATGCATACTAGGGTCTACATAAGCTTTGTTTGTGGATAACTTTCATCTCTCTCAATGCTACACTATGTTCCCATGCCTCTATATGAAGCATTTATGCATTTGGTGTATCCTTGGTAGAATATGTGTGGAAACATCTTGTTCTCAAGAGTTTATAGTGTGATTATGGCAATAGGAGCTCTCACTCTATTTTGGGTGTATCACCTTTTTACTTTTAGCATCTCTTACCTTCTCCCTCCGTTTTCCTCTCAAATATTTAAGGTTTAGACTAGCGATATATCTCCTTTTTGATCTTTAGGCCTACATGCTAGTATTAAACTAGGTGCACTTAGAATAGAAAGAATCCAACCTATTCCAAAGGGTCATCCTAAGGAGCACCAAGGGTCCCATTCCTTAGGGACATTCCCATCATTATGATGAGACAACTGGTGTTCACACATGAAACTGAGTAATAATACTTCTACACCTAGCACCTTGGACTCTTACACCCTACACAGTAACTTTGCACCCAAAACCCAAAACAAAAACTCCCCTATGCTATTGAACATCCATGGGTGCATGTTTTAAATGATAATAGACACACAATAGAGTATGCTTCACATACTCATATCCATATTCATGAGCTTTACCTCTTAGGTAAGTCTAGGTGCACTTATTTTTCCTTTATCCTAGTCATTTTACTTTGTTGAATTTATAAAATAAAGGTGGGGGGGGGGCAAATGTAATAATCTAAAAATGGCACTTGAGTGTTACTTGAGACCACCCATACTTTACTTATCCCTAGATGTATTTTAGGGCCTATTTAAACACTTATCCATCCTTCATGCAAGCCACGCATGTCCCTAAACATCTTTAAAGTAATCCCATACCTCACTTTAGCATCTTATCCCCTAATGCCTCAAGTTATGCCACCTAGACACTAGTGTCATAATTTGGATAGTAGCACCAATGATGCTAATGTCCTAGTTTGGGTGCTATCATTTGTTTCTTGCCTTTGTCCACCAATGAATATCTTTTAAATTCCTAAGACACCTAGGGTTAGCCTAGACATATTTGAAACTAAGCACAAGAACCAGATCATTATATATACATGACTTTTATCCCTTTATCCACTGGATGGAAATCAAATGCAAATGACACAAACTAGCTTAGAACAAGTTATGCACAATCAAGGTTATCAATCCTTATTCTACCCTACTTATACATACAACCATCTACAACCATCCCAAGCTCAGAATACTCAAATTTATAGTCTCAAGCTCCACTCAAAATCACTCAAACTAGCATTCATACTAGCTTCACTTGCACTTGCACCAACACTTAGGTGGAGATAACTACATCAGTCTTGATCCTTCTTAGAAGTATTGGTATGGAGGCAATTATCATCACAACAAGGTGTTGAGGATGCCCAACCTACCCCACTAACATCACTCTTTATTATTTATGTTAATAAGATGCCTTAGAAATATAAAGGTTTAGGGTTTTCATATAAAATTAGTGAAAATAAGTTATCGATAGGGAATAAGAACTCATGTGCATAAGAATAGTCTTGGTAGACTCAGACACAAGTGCACCCAAAAGTATATAATAGTTCTACACAGAGGACACTAGCACTAAATGGACACTAGTGCCATTGGTACTACTATCTAATTAGGGCACTACTATCCAAGAAGGGTTTTGACACCTGGATCCCATCTGTGATACTTAGATCAGCTCCTATCCCAATTTTTAGCCTCTATATCTCTTGTCTCAATCAATTTCTAGCTAAGTACTTATTTACATCATTTATTTCTATTTTTAGAAAGGTTAAACTAGGTCAATTTTGTTACAAATTAGTGGTTGTATTTATTGCATATTTATAGCTTGATTTACTATACTTAGACTCTTTAACAACCTAGGGATTACAATCCATAACCCTAAAAAATATGGTAACTTGGTTCAGAGGCTAATCACATGAGAGAAACCAAGTAGAAATATCCTACAAAAATTTACTAATTCTAAGAAGTTGTAAATATTTATAATATTTTTTGGTGTAATCCATTCCTTGATGACATAAATCTTGGTTGAATTCCACATGAGTGCCTTATGTGTCTACAATATATCCCAAGTTTTGTATTTCTTGCATAGAAAATGAACATTTATCAATGTCAACATACAATATGTGTTACCATAAAGTGGGAAACACTTGTTCAATATAACACAAATGTTCATCCCATTTTGAATTGAAGATTAGGATGTCATCAAGGTAGACTACAACAAATGAAGTATTGAAAGGTTGAAGGATGCCATTCATCATCCACTTGAATGTTGTAGATGCATTAATTAAGTGAAAGGTCATAACCAACCACTCAAAACAATGCTCTTTTGTTTTGAAGGGTATTTTCTAGATGTTTGTAGGTTTAAAAAGAATCTAATGATACATTGACTTAAGATGGATATGGGTGAATAATTTAACACCAATGAGGTGGTCCAATAGGTCCTCAATCATTAGAATAGGATAGTGGTTCTTCATTGTAATCTTAATCATATCTTTATAATTGATGTACAACCTCTATGTAATGTCCTTCTTTGGTGAAAATACAATTGGGTTGCTACAAGGTGATGAGATAGCCTTGACATATCCTTTATCCACTAGTTCATGAATCTTCCACTTTATCTCTTAATTCTCAATAAATGATCTACAATATTAAAAAGCATTAGGTAGAGGTAGTATTAGTATCAAATCAATAGTGTGTGTTAATGGATAATGTGTAGGAACTTATTTAGGTCACTGAAAAATATTCTTATATTCTTCAAGCATGTTGTTCAATTGTTTTATGTTTGTTATTGTTAAAGGAGCTACATTTTGAGTTTGTGTTGCAAGGATGTTCTTACATTCATGTCTCACAATCAAGAGTAACAAAAGTCTTACTAAAATTGACTAGCTTCTGCCACTGCTTGGTGATAATAAGTGAAATCTTAGGAACTACTTCCTGTATGTGATATCTCATATCACCAAAATCAATGAATTTTTTTATAGATTTTATTCATAAACTACATTTTGATGGTATAAGTTGGTTGACCATGTAAAACATCACATACCTCTAATGGCACAATGGTACAAAGGATTGCATCTTGAAAAAGCTTAATTTTGTAGATTAGGTGACCCCATTAAGTGGCATGTTTCTCAGAGCCCACAAGGAACCATCTAGTGGAGTATGGTTGTGAGTGAGGTGTTAGTGGAAAGTTTGATCTATGAACTACTTTAGGGGAAATCAATTTCTTCTAACTTCTAATATTAATGATGAAATGTACAAGTTTACCATTGGTACACATTTGAGAATGAAATGATCTTTATACTTCTATTGAATATGTGTTGGAGGAAAAAGTGATGTTTACATTAATACCATAACACTAGTCTCATAATCCATGATTTTATTACCTTTTTCTAATATCATAATGTGAGTATCAGTTGCACCAAGTTGTGCAAGTAGATATTTCTTAGTGTGACACTCTTCATTGGAGTGGCATTAGAGTTATGAACCGAGCATAATTTTCAAGTCTTGGATTTCTTATTCTAATCAGTTGACAATGTGTTCTTCTTCTAAGGATGGCACAAAGGTCCATTACCTTGTTTAATATTCTGCTTGATTCCAAACTTGGAATTATTAGATTTCACTTTGTCCTGAAACTTGGAATCTTCTTTCTTAGACATATATTGAGATTTTACTCCAAACTTGAAATCAAATATATAATATGCTTTGATGAAAGAGATATAAAGGAAATCCATAACGTACTGGACATATGGTCTCAAGCATGACCTATACTTCAATGTGATATTTTGCTTTGGAAGTATGAAAGTGTAGACACCTAAATTTTATAGTAAACACTTTGAAAACATTAAATTTAGCACATTTTGACATACTTGGACATTGCATACACATTTAACTCTTGTGCACACTTTCCCTTATCCATTTACCCACCTATTTTCTTAGCCATCCCAATTTACTAGTTACACATATTTAGGATCACCCTAGTATGTGAAATAACCTTATATAATCCTAAAAATATTGTCTTTATATCTCAGATCACTAATTTTCACTCTAGGATAGTATCAATAACAATTAGATAGTTTTGGCTTAGCCACATGTGTTTGCCTCTACTGATAGTGTCTAGGAACAATCAACAATTAGTTTTTAAATTGGTAAGTATCCATTATGGTGGCCTAAATACATGTAATGGGTTAGTATTAATGATATATATCAATAGTTTATCTATAATTACAAATCAATCCTAAGTTTATACTCATCTTGGCAAGGTTTAACAAACTTGAAAAATCCACTAGCACTCTCTAAAGACATTATCACATAGGCACACATATATAAATATCCCTCAAAAGAGTAGCCTTAGAGCCAAGTTTGAATACATACACGAGTCAAAGTTGCACAGTTCCAAGTGTTAAAATATAAATATTGCCTTACATTCTAGATTGATAATAATGTTGCACACACACATAATTGGTATAACTATGTGTGGATTGAGCCCTATTTTCAATAGGGAGTGGTTTGGGTTGTCTAACCCAACAAGTAACCAATTTTTCAAGATTCATCTTGGAGTCAAAAGTGTGATCACATAGATCAAACTTCTATTGAGTTGTTTATATTTAGTGGCATCTACCAAATACGTGGTATCTTCTAATGTCAATTTCATATTTTGTTCCATGGGCATACTGAGAGGATTACAATTTGTCATTCCAAATTTACTTAGAACTTCACAAATGTTTTTATGTTGAGTGATTAAGATATCCTTTCATTTTTGAATCACTTTAATACCCAAATAGTAATGAAGATAACCCAAATCTAGCAATTAAAATCCTTTCATCAACTCTACTTTGATATTTGTAGTGTATCTCTCATTATTTATTGTGATGGGCAGATCATCCACATACACCACTATAAATATGACTATTTGGTCCATTATTTTGAAAATGAAGTTGCATATTCAAATTCAAAATGTTTTGAAATTCATGTTTAGGATGTGTTCAGTGCATTTTTTGTACCATACGCTTGGGGCTTGTTTTAAACCATACAAAAATTTTAAAGCTTACATAGTTTGTGATCTTGGGCATCCAATGTAAATTTTTTTGGGTTAAGTCATGTACACTATTTCTTTGAGATCACCATTCAAAAATACAATTTTTACGTCCATTTGGTAAACTTTTCATCTATTTGGAGCTACCAAAGCCAACAAAGTTTGAATGGTATTACATTTTGTTGTTAGTGATAATGTTTCATTGTAGTTTATTCATTATTTTTGAGTAAATTCATTCGTGACAAGGCTTGATTTCTATTTGTCAAATGAGCCATATGATTTGGATTTTCTTCGAAATACCGTCTTACAACTAATGGGTTCATAGTTGATTGTGTCATGCCCAAAGTTTAAATTATTGAAACCACACAAAATCATGCAAATTTTTTATTTTAAAATGTACAACGCACATTATACATAATTAAATTACTTATTGGCTATCCATATTTGTGGCTCAAGATGCAAAAATCATCCAAACAAACTTTCATGCCTAAAATACATGGATGTCAATATGCAAGTGGTCACATGGTGGCTATGCAACCATGCTAACCCACTTACTCTAATTGGCCTACAGGTTATCAAAAGAGCCTATAACTCTCTAAGATGACCTAGTGGGATCCATGGACTGAAGGCACTAAAAATGACACTAAAATAAAAAGCTTTTGATTATAGTAACCATAGGCTAGAACATATCATCCAAACACTTAATGAAGTTCAAGAAGGACCCCAAATGATTTCAGCCATTTACATGGCTTAGTTCGCATTTAAGTTGCAATTAAAATTTAATTTCAAATTAATTAAAGTTCAGGGATAGTAATCAAACAAAATTCATATAGCCTCCATAAGACCTCCAAAGTGTTTTAAAATATCTTAATTGAGCCCCCTAAGGATTGAACACTCTATCTCAGTCATTGAATTGATTCAAATTCGATTGTTAGATTCAATCAAAGATGAGAAAGCCCTAGAAATCCTCATGGAGGTCAATAATGATTTAAAACTAGTCATTAAGATATAAACTCAGATTTTTGGAAAGGAGGGAGGAGGTGTTGTAAGATGACTTATCCATAATCATCCCTCTTCTCCTTCCTCAGCCTTAGATGACTACAATTAATGGAGTCTACAAGCTTTTGGTATTTTTTCCATTTTATTGAGTTTAAAAATTTCATTTGATACATAAATTTTTGATATGATTCTAAATATACCCATTGTCACATAAAGTTTTTAGGTAGTTCTAACTCTTATGGTTCTGAAAATGTCTCTGGGAGCTTCAAGCTCTACGACAACCATAAATGGCCACTAACTAGTTCAAAGAAGAAAGTACCTTAAATTTTTCATTTTAACCTCTAAATGTATTTTCACATAGAAAGAGATAAAAAAATAAGGGGGAGGGGGTTACCTTTTGGGTCTAGTCATCACAGGGTTTCTAGGAGCCTACAAACATAAAAAATGTCTAAAGTTACCTCCTGAGGACAAACACAACATAAGTAGAAAACGATGCCACTTCAGGTCCTGAAACCTCTTTCATATGGAAGATAAATTTTTTTTGAGGGTGGTCCATTTTGGGTTCATCTACCTTTAAATCTCTAGGTATCCGAAATCCTCTTTGTGAAACACATATATTTAATAGAAATAGTTTTGGTTTTAATAAAGTTTAGCTGCAGGTTCAAACTTAATAAAATCAAGGTTTGATTTAAATAATGTATAAATAATTGAAAAAATAAAGTCTCTAGGTTGACTAATTGTATTGGTTAGACAAGTGGTGTTCAATTTTTGTTAAATGTCATGCAAATACAAAAAGGGTAGTGGGGAGGTAGCCTTATGGCTTAAAAGCCATGCCCTCCCCAACTGCGAGGCTAAGCTTCCTAAACCACAACGATTACCACCTGCCTTTACAATTATGCCAACCCCCTTATGGGATTTCTCATTCACCATATGATTAGGTACATGATCATGTGGGTGACCACCAACTAAATAACTAGTTACCCTACAAGAATATGACAATGTCCTTCAAAAGGATTTGTGTGATAAAAAACTACCCTATAGGCAACTAATTTTCAAAACTTCATATTGGGCAAGCCATAGGACCAAAAATTATAAAGTAAGTGGCATTGGTTCTTAAAAAAAAATAATAATTATAAAATTATTTTAGACACCATTTTGCCTTGTTTTTGGTCTTAAAATTTGTACAGAGTAGGAAGCAATTACAAAGGAGATATAGGTAGAATTACTAGTTAATTATTTTAGACACCATTTTGCCTTGTTTTTGGTCTTAAAATTTGTACAGAGTAGGAAGCAATTACAAAGGAGATATAGGTAGAATTACTAGTTTTGACTTCAAATATTTCATATCTAGTTTTTTGTGACTCCAAAAATTAATCCATGAATTAATTTAGATTCTTATTAGAGTTTAGTTTATTATAAATTCTTTTTGGGAAGTTTAAGTAAGCTTGTGTAAAAATTATAAAACCAAAATAGCCTCTTTAGGGCCTTAAGCTAAATAAGGGTTTTACAAAATTTCTAATTGAAATACGAACAAGTATTTTATTATGCATAAAGAAACATATATTTTGAGATATCAAGACATAAATATGCTTTAATTTTTACAATTAAAAATCATTTTTCTCATTTATAGTCCAATATAATTTGTTTTGAAGAGATTGTAAGAGAGAGGAAGTCTTCACACTTAATTTCAATGCCTATTACAAATTTTCTTCTGTTATACACATAAATAAATAATTGAAAGTATTCTAATTAATATTAACAAGGTTCACAAGACTTAAAAATATCCCAAAATAAATATTAAATTCGTATTATAAGTTCTTATAAATTCCAAGAATCTGCAAGCTCCAAACTATCCCCATAAGGCCAACTGAAGGAGGGGCTCATCTCCCATCCATTTTCTATCGTAAGGAACTACCCTAGGCACCCCTGAGTCTAAGACTCCCATAATGTAGGACAAAGTTAGAAAGATGATAATTAGGTTTGTGACTGGGAGACTTAATTAATCTACTGAACTAGAAGGCTAACTAGCACATCCTGAATTAGATAATTCCATTACCTATAAAAAAAACATATAATAACTTTAAAAAACACCATTTCAAAACAAATAATATCAAAGGTAACCAAAAGAAAATTCCAACATAATAAGGCTCACCAAGGGAGAAGGAAAATGTGAGGATGCCTCTCTCTTGTCCTACCACTTCTCTTGGCCATGGGAGGACCTTATCCCAGTCAACTATGCCAAAGAATCACATAAAAGGGCATGAGAACCTAGTTTCATTGGTCAATACCATCACACAAATAAGAACCTCATAAGAGGGCACGAGAACCCAATTCCACTAGCCACTACCACTATAACAAAGGAGAAAACATAAGACATGTAATCTAAGTAAAATTGGACAGCGTAAATCATCAAAATGAATCAAGAAGCAACTTTCAAAAACAACCAATAAAATAGGAGGAATGGTGCATCTCCAAAACCCAAGTGAGCAATAAAATCCACACGATGGCCATAAGTACAATTGGAGAAAACAAAGGTGAAAAAGGGCAGGCTAAGTGGCCCTACACCTCTTAAAAATAAGAAAATGAAGGGAAAATCTTCTATTTAAATTAATAACATACATAAACTACTCAACATAAAAAAAATTACTTAACAAACTATATAAATAAAAACACTTATAAAATAAATAAACACAATGACTATGAATAACATAACAACCTAAAATAATTTTGAAAATATACAAAGCTTTATACGAAAACCTTCATCACCGTTATATATTTAACTATTAATAAAATGTGACTATCAATAAGACACTCACACATAGATAATAAAAAAAAAATCTTAATGCACATAGGAATCACAATCTCTAATCGGATAGCACCACAAATTTTTGACTAAATAGTCAATAGAATTTTTAACTAAATAGTCAATATAAACAATAGGTATGATGGGCGATGAGAGGGACTAAAAGTAATGAAGAGTCTAATTGAGAATATTTGTATATTTTTAGAAGGATAAGCTACTATATACAAGTGTGAGATGTTAGAATTGTTGAGGATTTGAGAACAAATTAAATACACGTGATGCTATAAGAATCGATGTTGGTTCAAATCAAATTCACTATGCATATGTTTATTACCAAATCAATAATGAAAGTTCATGAACATTGATTAGTTTCGCTGTACACAAGTGTGACATTTGGATCCTTAGTGAGATGTATAAAACTAAAATCGATCTTCATTCTCAAACAAATGAATGGATATGACTTCCAAACAGTTGGTGATGATTTCTTCTCTAGCTTGGAAACTTCAAAAATTTCACTCTTCAATGGCATTTTATGGATGCTTAGACACCTTTCTATACTCCATGAATTTGTAATGGAAATATTTTAAACTACGAGGGATTTATAATATAACTTAACAATGTCCTCTTTCTATGCCCATAACTGCCAACAAAATTGATCAATTACACACTAATTTCTAATAGACTATTTCTAATTAAACATACACTCATAAGAAAATCATTCTTTTAAATATATATTACCATCACTTGGGGAAATGATCATAGGACCGCCCATTGATTTTTATCAGTCTTCCATTATTATAAACTTGCTATGATACCAAATGTAAAGTTTTGATCAGTTTAACACAAAATAATTCATTGATTATGCAACATAGTTGATTACGATATATAGGCAATGATATATCCTATAAGCAAGGAGTTATGCCTTATCAAATCCCAAACAACTCCCTATAATTTATTATCTAACTATATAAATAATGAGTTGTACAAAAATTCTCATACAATGTTCACACACACACAAACCTATGACATAATATATTTCCAATCATACTAATATAACTCACTTAACTAATGAGTCACACACAATAACCAAATGTGAGTACTAAACCATATTTTCTTAAGATTCTCCTCTTAGTGAAAACATGGGAAAAAAAAGTCACACATTATTTAGAAGTTTCTCTCTAAAAACAATCTTTAGACCAGGTGTAACTCCATCAAGTTGTCTCACAATCATCATAAAGGTGTATCTCATGAGTTGAATTCCCGAGTTCCTAAATTCCATCTCTTAATCCCCAAACTCTTGAATTCTAAAACCCTTGAACTATCTAGGTAACCATCCATATTGAGCTTACCTCAGATCTCTTCATGTCCTCAAAAAGTGGGTTCCTTAGAATATGATTTTTTTCAAACATATCATTATAATGGGGGTTTATTTTTTCACATCACACAACAAAATATGAAAAAATAAATATTTGAGGACTAAGTCCTCATCGTCTTCATTTTTAGCCTTTATCGTTGACCATTGCCACTATATTACAAATAAAATAGGAAACTACCACTACCATTTGAAACTAACTTCAGCTTTGGCCAATTTGGCATAGACATTAATGCCACTATTGCATACTACGGACCTATCATTAGTGGATGCCAATAGGTGATATTTAGCCTCCTTGTTTTTTTTGCCTCCATCCTTAAGTGGTATTGTTGCTCACTCAATGAAATACAACATGAAGCTCAATAGTTTTAACATTGTACTTAGTTTCATATACCCCTACACAATGTAAAATGGATTTTGTGGATGTTGGTTTCAATCGATAATGCATCCACTTATAATAAAGAGATTATTAAATTTGACTATATATGACGTCACACAAAATAGACTATATAATTGAAACAAATTAACAACCTAAATTAGACTTTTTAACATTACTAAACTAAAATAAATACTATTAAAAAATGACCCCTCTTGACTAAAAAAATGTTAAATAACTAATAACTAAAGTCATTAATTTAACGACATTTTTTATTTCCATAAAAAATATTGGAAAATTAACCTAACAAATTCTTAACTACTACACATACAAAAATTACTTAACAAACTATAAAAAAGAAGAACACTTGTAAACTAAACAAACACAAAGACTATGAATAACACAACAACCTAAAAGACTTTTGACAATATAGCCTTTGACATGTGGCCACATTATCTAAGTAATATGAGGTGAGGTGAGTGATAGGAAGGAAGGTAAAGAGGGGGTTGAGGCAGATATCTATATAGGGCACTCCTCCCCTATCCATATAGGGGATAAAAGATGGAAGTTAACTGACTATAGGCTATAGACTAGAGGGCATAAAGTTTAACCCCATATAGTTAGATAGGGGCATCCCTGCCTACCATTGGCTATGCTCTAAGGTTAAGGTCTACCCACTATATTCTATTATAATGGGGTGGGATATCAATATTTAAGCTTTATACAAAAACCTTAATCATTCTAGAATTATAGTTTTAACTATTAACAAATCATGATTATCAAGAATACACTCACATGAATATAATCAACAAAATCTTAATGCAAATAGAAATCACATTCTATAATTAGATGAATGACATAAAAATTGTTGACTAAACAGTCATAAGAAATACGAGTATGATGGACGATGATAAGGACCAAATGCAATAAAGAGTTTGACCAAGAAGATTTATAGATTTTTAGAAGGATAAGATACAATATAAGTGTGAGACATTGGATCTACAAAGGATTTGAGAATATATTAAATGCATAGATGCCATAAGAATTTATGTTGGTCCAAATCGAATTCACGATGCACAAGTCTATCACCAAATTAATAACAGAAGTGCACAAACATTGACTATTTCACATGCATAGAAGTGTGGCATTTGGATCTTTTGTGAGATGTATAAAACTACAATTAATCTTGATTCTCAAATAAGTGAATAGATCTAACTACTACCACTTTATAGTCTGCATAGTTGGTCATGATTTCTTCTCTAACTTGGAAAATTTAAAACTTCACTCTTTAATGGCATTATATGACTATTTGGACACCTTTTTATACTTCGTGAATTTTTAATGAAACTCTTTCAAACTAAGGATATTTATGATATAACCTAACAACATCCTCATATTCCTATACCCATAAATACCAACAAAATTGATCAGTTATACACTAATTTCTAATAGACTTGTTAGCCAAATTGGCTACCATAGGCCATTACATTTTAAACTTTTGTTATATAGGCTTGTTTAACTTTGTTGATAGCATTTTGAGGGGTATTATTCTGGTCAAAGCTTGTATTACCCTTAGTGAGGAGTGGTTTTGTTCTTAGTAGTGTTCAAGGTCTTCTAGGGTGGTCTAACCAAGAGAGTGAGTCAAGACACCTAGCTCTGTCATTAATGTTTTAAATGTGATCATTCATTAAGTGTTTGGAGATGTTAAGACAATTTTGAAGAAATTAAGGTTTCATGTTGGTTTTGATCATTTACTTGTTGAAATCTTGTAACATTTCCCTTGAAGAACTGTTAGTGTAGTGCTTTTTCCCATTGGGTTTTGCCTTCACAGCCTTATGGCCATTCTATGTTAATTAAGCTTCCTTAGGTTAGTTATAAAAGGGTGACATAGGCTAATTTCATTTTAATGTAATTATCTAATTAGTAAAATTAGAGGCTTTCTCAAGTTTCCCTAATTTTCCCTATATATAGCCCATTTTTCTACTTTGGAGGGTTAGATAGGTTAATGCAATTTTATGCAAGCAAGTCATTTTTTACAATATTATTGTTTGAAGACAAGCTTCTTCCTCCTTTGTAATTTATCTATGATTTCATTGCTTCATACATAGATTTTCTCAATCTTTTGTTCATGGATCCAAGATCATGGCCAATCCGACATGGTATCAGAGCCATTTCTATCAGTATTACAACAATCTTTGTGGTGAAATCTTGATACATTCGCTATTCCAGCATAAAGAAGGGTTTGGTGGAATTCCTTGGATAATCTATGTAAAAATTTCTACTGGAGCTTAAGATCTCAAAACTGTTTGTGCCATTGGTTTTAGAAGGTGCCAAAACCCTTGGATCAAATGTAAACACGACCTAGTTCTAGAATAGTCAATTTTTTTCTTTTCTTTTTGGCATCCCAAGGCCCCATTTTTTATTTTCTAGAAAAATCCATACTTCTTGTGTTCCTGTGCAAAAATGCCTTCTAGGTTTTATTCTTCAGGTTAAAATATCAAATGAGTCTCTTACAAAATTTCCATTGCTAAAGTATTTTGGACATTTTTGGCTTGCCTCGATTTGCATGCTGTCAAACCTCTACATTACTCAAATTTGCAAGTGGTCATTACTTTGTCTCTATAGTTAATTTGCTTCATGTTGCATGCATTAGAGAGTCATCAGACCAATTCAAAAATTTTGAGGGCTATTATTTAGCCAACAGACCAAATTGGACTTTCAACGGTGAGTAACTTCATTTTTCTAAGTTGAGTTGTTTAATAAGTCTACTTACTTTCTTGTAGACCAAATTAGACTTGTGGATTTCAATTTACTTGTAAATCCATGAAGTTAAGTAAGTAGGGTGCCAAAACCTGGTTTACACTACTGTAGACCAACTCAGACTTATAGGGGTCATTACTTGTAACTTCACCTACCTCAAGCAAAGAAAGTCCAAAAACCCAATTTACACTACTACAAACCAACTCAATTTTTTGAAGGCCAACTAATTGCAAAATTCAAGTAGTGTGGAAACTCTAGATTAATCTTTCGAGATTGACCTGGACTTTTGAAGGGTCTTTACTACCTTACTCAGGTTTTCAAACACTGATTACTTACAGAAGTCAAGCAGTTTGGAAACTCTGGATTACTCTTTCGAGACCAAGCCAGACTTTCGAAGGGTCATTACTGATTGAAGTTGTGGGGTACCTCTAATTCATTTTTTTTCCATTTCTATCTTTTTTGATAAAAGTCTATTTTTTTTTCCATTTTTGGAAAGGGTCCAGGATTGTGTAGAATTAAGAACTTGTAAGTGCCATAACTTTCAATTCGTAGCTCTATTTTGGGTGATATTTTTTTTGAAAGTGCATATATTTTTAAGATATACACATTGGTGAATTTTTAGTCCCTTTATAACATCCATTTTATTCATGCTATAATCGCTTAAAACTCACTGTACCTTTCTTGGATACATTATCAGCTGTGCCCAATGTCCCTCTCATTCTCTCTCTCACTAATTACTTATAGATGCATTCTTGGTAGTGCTCAACATCTAATATTGAGTGTGTGTTACATTTTAACTTAAGGGGAGGTTTTTTGATAGTTCAAGGGGGTACTTGTACTATGTGCAATCTATGCTTTGCTTTCATCTCAATTCTATAAATTGTCTCAATCTAATCTACACTAATGGATCTAAACATTGAACCACTCACACCATTTAACTATATCAACTAAAAGTCTAAAATATAACTTACCTTGAGAGGTAAAGGACTCTATTAGATGACTAGGGGTGAGGAAACTGAGCTATTTATAGATACAAAAAAGCTTAAGTGGTAAAAAAGATGTGATGAGGCCTATGGGTTCTTATGCCTATCAATTTATCTTGACCTCCTATTTCATGTTGAATCTGTAAAAACTCCCAATGACTCTGGACCATCCTACACAAGCTTTTTGGAGTGCAGAACATCATGAGAGATCATGAACTAGATAATGAGCTCATCACATTGAGCCTAGGTGACTATGACACCCTACAAGACTTATTTACAAATTTTAAATCATTAAGAATGCAATTGAAGCAATGTGGCATTGAGAAAATAGATGACTAGTTGATTCTATCCGTGCTTGCAAAATTGGGTCATGACTATTTAGTTTTTATCTCTATATATCTTGCTACCAAACATGCACTTGGATCCACTTGGAAACTACCATCATTTAGTGAGTTTGTTACTGATCTGACTTGGGAGCAAGATAAGCTGGTTCACATGGGTACACTGAAGTCCTCAAAATCATATGCCTTGATTGTCAATCAGGACAAGAAGAAGCTTTCTAATAGTGGTAAACAAGAGAAGAAACAGTCTAAACCAGATCATGAGCATAAGAAGAATAAAAAATTAGATGCCAAACCTAATGCATTATCAAATGAGTCCTCCTCAAGTGGGAAACCTAAGAAGGAAAAAATCAAATGCAAATTTTGCAAGAAACTTGGGCATGATGAATGTCAATACATGAAAAAGAAGATTGACACCTTGACTAAGATGCTTGAGACAACACAAATTTTACACAAATCATAACACATTTGCATAGGATTTTATAAAGATTAAAGACAACAAAAAGGGTAAAAATAAGGGCAAGGCACTTGTTACAGTAGCTTCTGAGCCTTTGATTTAGGTTATTGACTCAAGTGCTTCCTATCACATGGCCTCCTTAGAGGATCTATTTTCAAAAATAGAGCCATGCTCTGTGCCTTCAATTCTTATGGGTGATGACACTTTGGCAGAAGTTAGTGGTAAAGGATCGATTGAATTAAGTGATGGGACCTTTAATGATGTGTTGTGTGTCCCTTCACTATCCACCAATCTTCTGTCAGTGTACCAAATCACTCACATAGGTGAAGAGAAGTAAGATGAGTTCACACCTAATTCAGTGGTTATCAAAAAGTTACATAATGACATCATAGTGGCTTATGGGAAGGCCAATCATCAGTCTAGGCTATATATTTTCTCATAATTTGCCCTAGATCAACCCTCAACTGCACTACTTACTCATGCAAATGGAGTGATTAAACTATGGCATGAATAATTTGGCCATTTAAACCATCGTTACCTAGAGCAACTTAGTTGTCAAGACATAGTTTCAGGGTTATCTAAAGTCAAATTCTCAGATGGCCTATGCAATGGATGCATTCTTTGCAAGCATCTAGAAGAGAAATATGACAAGGGCAAAGCAAGGAGAGCTGAATAAAAGCTAGAAATTGTCTACAGTGACATTGTAGGTCCATTTCTAAAACCTTCATTGAATAGGACTAGATACGTGCTCACATTCATCGATAAATTTTTGAGGTACACCTATGTTTTTTTTCTCAAAAATAAGTGAGGTCTTTGATCACTTCAAGGACTTCAAGGCACTTGTGGAGATGCAGTTAGATTGTTCCATCAAAATATTTAAGGACTAATAATGGTGGGGAGTATGTCAACAATAGGTTTAATCAGTTTTGCACATCAGAAGAGATTCAAATACAACACATAGTTCCATATAGTTCTCAATAAAATGGTGTGGATGAACATAAGAACCATACCTTGAAGGAAATGGTCAACTACATGCTTCAATCCAAGTCTCTTGCTCCTTAGTTTTAGGATGAAACAAACAACTATGTGTGCTATATTTAGAACCATATTCCACACAAATCCTTGAAAGGAATCACTCCTTTTGAAACTTGGGATGGTCAGAAGCCCATAGTGGATCACTTTCAAGTTTTTGGATCACCAACAATGGCTCATGTTCCCAAGAAGAAATGAAAGGTAATGGACCTTCAGTGTCTGTCTTGTATCTTTATGGGGTATGTAGAAGGTACTAAGGGATACATGCTTCTCCATCCTAAATCTCATGAGTTGTTCATAGAAAGGAGTGTCATGTTTTGTGAGGGCCCACTTGAACTCACTACTGGCACTCTAAACTCTTCAAAAGTCTCACTGGACACTGATTCCACCTTAGACAATGATTTGGATCCACCTCAAAATCCTCTTGATGATCAAGATGACTCTTATTCTTCTTCAAGTTCAAGTGATGAGAGTAGTGATAAGGATTCTCATCCTCCATCTCACACTCACACTTTAGAAGATGATGACTCACCTCCTGATTCTCCAATCTTATACAATTCTAGTCCCACTTGGACCAACTAGACACTTCAAAGTGCTAAAAAATGGGTTGGAAATCCATCAGATACAAAGAGACATGTTCACAATTTCAGGGGACTTCACATGCCTACCTAGCCATTACCTCAGATTTTCAAACCTTTCATGAGGAATCTAGAATTCTATAATGGGATTCTACTTTGCAGGAGGAGTATAGTTCCCTAATCAGGAATAAAGTATGGGACTTGGTCCCTCTTCTTAAAGGAAGAAAATTGGTTCATTGCAAATGGCTTTATTGGACTAAGTATGGTACATATGGGTTTGATGATAAGTACAAAGATCATTTGGTTGAAAAGGGGTTTTCTCAGGTGGCTGGCATGTACTACACCTAGACATTTGCTCCTATAACCAAGATGACGTCTATTAGACTCACTCTAGCCATCACAGTTGCACATAGATGAAATGTTCACCAAATGGATGTCAAGAGTGATTTTCTACATGGTGACCTCAAAGAAGATATCTACATGGAATAACCACAAGGCTTTATAGAAGATTCATCCTTGTACTATAGACTCAAAAAATCTATCTATAGACCCAAACAGGGCCCTCAGGCATGGTATGCCAAGATGGACTCCTTTCTCTTCACAATTAGGTTCAATAGTGAAAACTACACTTTCAGGTAGATTTTAAATGACAAACATGGGATTACTGCATTAATTTCTCAAGATTGAAATCATTCAGTCAAATTTTGGGATAACTTTATCACAATCCAAGTATTCTCTTGATTTGCTTATGAGGTTTAACATGGTTAATTGTAAGCTAGCTCCTACTCCCTTCTTATCTAGTGTGAAGCTTGAGGTTGATTGTCCTACACCATTTGTTGATGCAACTCCATATCGATAACTTGTGGGTAGTCTTATCTATCTCACACACACTAGACCTAACATATCCTATGCATTTGGCATGGTCTCTTGGTTTATGCAAGAGCCACATGAATTGTATTGGAAAGTAGCTAAGGGAATCTACACTACATTCAAGGTTCACACAACTATGGGATACACTATGGAGCAAGAACAAAGGTTAATTTAATCAGATACATAGATTCAGATTCGGTTGGGGATATTTAGAGTCAAAATTCCACTTCAAGGTATAGTTTCTCACTTGGTTTGGGTCCAATAAGTTGGTCAAGCAAGAAGCAAAATATAATTTCTTTATCATCTATAGAGGTAGAATACAAAGGGGCTGTCAATGCCATCACTAAGGCAATATGGATTTAAGGGATTCTTATTGAGTTTCTCATCTAGTTTCATAAGCCAACAATCATCTATTGTGATAACCAAAGCACTATCCAGATTTGTAAAGATCTGGTTCTCCGTCAAAGGACAAAACACATAGAGATTCACATGCACTTCATTAGGGAGCTTATCAATGAGCAAGTCATTGATCTTCAGTACTATCCAACATCAGAGTAGATTGTAGATATTATGACCAATCCCTTCATAAAGAGTAAATTTATTCATCTGCAAGCTCTCATTAGGGTTAGGGATACTCCGCCTTCTTCTTCCTCCTATGGAGGTTATTCATTATGTACTTGGGTACCTCATCAAGATTTCAATGCTAGGACCCAATTCTCATCTCACCTAAGCTATGCTTAAGGGGGGGTGTTAGTATAGTGATTTTTACCATTGGGTTTTGCCTACACAGCCTTATGGCCATTCTATGTCAATTAAGCTTCCTTAGGTTAGTTATAAAAAGGTCACATAGGCTAATTTTATTTTAATGTAATTATCTAATTAGGAAAATTAGAGGCTTCTTCATGTTTCCCTAATTTTCCCTATATGTACCCCACTTTTACACTTTGGAAAGTTAGGCAGGTTAATGCAATTTTATGCAAGCAGGTCATTTTTTGCTGTGTGAAGACAAGCTTCTTCCTCCTTTGCAATATATTTGTGACCTCATTTATCCATACATAGATTTGTTCAATCTTCAGTGCAAGGATCTAAGATCGTGGCCAATCCAACAAGAACATCAAATGTGAGGAGTAACACCATGCAAAGGAGGTCATTTTAGACCATGTGGCATTCTTAGAAGATTGTGTTATACTCCATAAGGTTCGTATAATATCCAAAATGTGCCAAGACATTCACTTCAAACTATATCAAAATTCAAACCTCTTTTGTTCTTTGATTCAACTCCCATCATGGCATAATATGAAGTGTTGGTGAGAAAGGTAGGTGTGGAAGAGTGTTATACATTACATTTGCATTATGAATGATAGGGAGGACTCCATGAACATCTCACATAGGGATCCAACAGGGCACTCATTCAAATGATCAAAATCCATTGCATGAATAAGGCATTTTGATGAGTTTTTACATGTTTCTATACATGATCAGAGCATCTCCATCTTAGAGAAGAATAACACCAGGTGGTGGAGCCTATCCAAGGAATATTCTAGCCTAAAAAATCTATAATCCATGTTTGGAAAGAGTTGCAGGTTCAAGAAAGATAAAAATCCTCTCAATTTCTTCATCGGGTTACTTGCAAGCTCAATAAGGCAAATATTTTTACATTGTTTCATGAAGGAGAAGGAGAGTTGGACCAAGTAGTATTAGGGGATGTTAGGGTCTCTTATACCCTTTAAATATATGTCAAGATAGCTTGTACTATATGAATCATTGCTAAGAAATTTAATGCTCCTGAAATTACCTACAAACCCTCATTATAGGTCACAACATGTTTTAGGTATTTTGAGGAGTCAAATTGCTTAGAAAAGTGTTGAGAGAATTGGAGGGAGGTGTTTTATACCTCATTAAATTATTTAAAATTAAAAAAACTAACAATTTAATGATCTTTTTGCTCAAAAGTCTCTTTCAAGCCCATCATATTCCTACAAGCTCGAGAAGGTCAAATTCATCACATGGGAAGTATGGTGAGGAGATTCACAGGGTCAAATTATCCTAGGGAATGTTAATAGGGTTTTTATACTCCAAATTGGTATAATTGGTTCATAATTTAAGGCCCTTAACTTTATGAACAATAGTTAAGAAGTATAAGACCTCAAAACTGCTCGTGTTTTCCTTAAGGAGCTCAATGGGTGAGAATGTGGGTCTAAATGTTTATAATGCACTTAAAATGCCTTGAAAAACCTTGTATGATTCCTGTACACTCCATGAAAACATTTTAGATTGATAATTTTACATGTGTGAGGAGGAAAACACAAAGAAGAGTTTAAAAATTGCCTTTTTAGGCCTGTTTCCATGGTTTTGGTTGTATGAAAGCCTCTTGACCACTTGAAAAGACCTTACAGATCTGGGCATAGGTCTAATTCCCCTAAAACCATCCATTCAAATACCTTCAAGGTATAAAAAATAAGTTGTTAATGTACATAGAAATCACAATCTCTAATTAAATGAACGACACAAAAATTGTTGACAAAAAAGTCAACAAAAATAATAAGTACGATGGGCGATGACAAGGACCAAATGTAATAAAGAGTCTCACCAATAAGATTTTTAGATTTATATAAGGATATGTTATTGTATATGCATGATATGTTGGATATTATAAGTATTTGAGAATATATTGAATGCACATGATACTAGAATAATTTATGCTGGTTAAAATTGAATTCACTATACACATATTTTTCACCAAATCAACAATGCAAGTGTACATATATTGACCAGTTCACATGCACAAAAGTGTGGTGTTTGGATATTTGGGGATATTTATGAAACTAAAATAAATATTTATTCCCAAATAAGTGAATGGATCTGACTACTACCACTTTATAGTCCACACAAGCAACAATAATTTCTTCTCTAACTTGGAAAATTCAAAACTCCACTCTTCAATGGCATTGTATGGCTGCTTGGACATGTTTCTATACTCATTCAATTTGTAATGGAAGTATTTCAAACTAAGGATATTTATAATACAACCTAACAATGTCCTCCTCTTCCTATGCCCATAGCTACCAATAGAATTGATCAACTGCACTCTAATTTCTAATAGACTATTGTTAATAAGACTTACACTCCTACAAAAATAATTCTTTCAAATATATATTTATATCACTTAGGAAAATGTTCAGAGTACCGACCCTTTATTTTTATTAGTCTTCCATCACTATAAACCTGCTTTGATATCAAATGTAAAATTTGGATTAGTTTAACACAAAATAATTCATTGATTATTCAGCATAGTTGATTACAATCTATAGGTAATGAGATATCCTATAAGCAAGGAGTCATGCCATATCAAATCCCAATCAACTCCTTATAATTTATTATCTATCTCTATCAATAATGAGTTGTAAAACAATTCTTGTACAATGTTCACACACACACTTATAACATAATATATTTATAATCAAACTAATATAACTCACCTAACTAAATAACATAATATATTTATAATCAAACTAATATCACTCACCTAACTAATGAATCACACACAATAACCACAATGTGAGTACTAAACCATATTTTATTAATAGGTTCACCTCCTCATAGGGAAATATATTTTACTTATTCCTTTAGATTCTCCTTCTCTCCTCTAAATCTCTTCCTAATTCAAATTGAAAATGGAAAAAAGGGGTTCCTCCAAGGAAGGATTTTCCCCCTCATATAGGCAAAACACTCACATCCATTGGTCAATAGGAATGTGACATGTGTCCCTTCCCATTTATCGGCTCTTGGTTGAAAATTCACCACAATCATTAACTCCTCTTACAATCCCATGTGAGAAAGCAAGGTAATTCCATGCCTCTTCAGTGATCCCACTATCCCATGCCATAAATGGGCATATGGTTTATCATATGACTTATTCCACACTCCAAGAAAGTCCTTCCCCAACCTATAGTCAATGGGGTCTTAATTACACAATTTATCTACCTCTAAATCACTTTATATCCACTTTAAAACTTGTTTGAAAGTTTCCATTCATGTTTTTAAAGTGGTGATAATAAGTTGGATCTCTTTTCAACCTTAATACTTTTTAAATGTTTCAAAAAATATCTAAGATATGGGTAAAGATGGAAAGAATAGTGTCAAAGGGGTGAATAGTGTTATGAGGGTAAGGAGATTTACAACTTACAACTATGTCCACAAATGATACTAGAAGTGGGTTAGTATTTCAAGAAGTTAAGTAATCATGACACCATTATATCAATGATGCAATCATGCTCAACATAGTCCTTATTCCCTTGTTGGCCTCCCCTATCATCTGCACATTAATTCACACATAAGATGCACAACCTTAAATAGCCAAATCTCTAGAATCCAAACAACATAAATAATATCAATCTATACAAAATGAATATGTACATATACAAGACACATAATCTCAATGGGAATATACTCGTGTCAATCATCTAAACATCAATATAATCAATCACATGTTAAAGTACTAATTCTACTAGTAAGGTAATATAATGTGCATTTCAACAAAAAACTAAAATCATCTATCACCAGTATCTAAAGCACTCTCAAGTAATAAAAATTAAACAACATCAGGTGTATAACCCACTACCTTAGTAGTAATTTAATATAAAACAAATAACATAACATCAAGTGTCACATGTCTCAATAATATAAGAAGCACGTCAAATCAAGACATGTGTATAATAACAAAATTTCAAAAAGTAAGAACTGTAAAAATAGGGATCTCATATATTGGAGGATCAACCTACTCCCAAGTTCCATTTTTTACCAATGCACTGTACTCACTCTTAATTAATTTTCTCCATACATCAAGATTTTCAACTTTTTTGAAGGAACTTCTCCTTTTTGGAGGGTCTTCCAAGGTAAGATTTTCTATTTTATCTTGAGTTTCATCTAGGAGATTTTTTTATTGTTGTATGGTTGTATGTGCAATTCAAGTTCCTATAATTTTTATAACCTCATCAGGTTTGACATCTGTCAATGTTTGTTTGGCCTAGTTTAGTATCTTTTTTTTAGTAGCTTGTGGAATCACAAGTACCTCATTTTCTTGATTTGAATCTCTTTCAATTTATAACATTGAACCAAATTTTGATGAATTTTCATTGTATTCCATAGGGGAGCATTGTTTTCAATTATATGAGTCAATAGAGGTTCAACCATTTCCCAATTATAGGCTCCCCCTTCACTATTTGGAACCTTCATATCAATCTCCTTGAAAACATCAAAATTAGCATATTTTCAAGTCAATGCAATTCTTGACTGATGATTATTGTGTCATTTGTAGTTTAAAAAATATCAAATATCTTGTGATAATATATTTATTTTTGATCTCATCTAATAGTTTGTATGAATTTGAGGATTATAAGTATCCCAAAAAGATGCATTTATGACTCTTGTGGTCCAGTTTATTCCTTTTCTTCTTGAGAATCAATGCATAGCAAGTGGATCCAAAAACATGAAGATGCCATATTAAAGGGAGATGACCACACTAGAATTCATATGAATCCTTCATTTTAAGGGCTATTTATGGTACTTGTTATCGAGATACACTATTATTTGAGTTGCTCTTACCAAAACATGTAGAGTTACCCCTTTGATATACAACATTTCTTAAACCATGTTCATCATAGTTATATTCATCCACTCAACCACTCCATTTTTTTAACGAGTATAAGGGACTATGAGATGATTTTTTATCCCATTTTGATTTATATTGGTTTGAAACACATTTGATGTGAATTCACCACCATTTTTAGTCTTGAGTGTCCCAATGTGGGATTGAACTTCATTTTCAATAATTATTCAAAACTTTTGAAAATTTTTGAAGGCTTTTGTTTTTTTCCTCAGAAGGTAGATCTAATAATTGTGATATAGTTATCAATGAAAAACATGAAGTACTTGTGACCACCAAAAAAAAAATTGGTAGAGAACACAAATCAGAGTGAACCAACTATGATTTTCTACCGACTTTCCATTCTAACCTTTGAAATGGTTCATTTTTGTGCTTAACCAATATGTAAGCTTCACACTTAGATATTTTTGGGAAGTATTTTCAAACCTAAAACACCATTATTTCACATTATGTTAAAGTTTTCATAATGAGTATGCCCAAATCTTACAAGCTATAAAAGACTTGTTGGCATACCTTCTTTAGCAAGATGAGTAAAATTTGTTAGAACTGAATGCTCACCCTTGAATTTTACCAATTTTCCTTCCTCATAGCCAATAATAGTAATTGTATTATCACATTTTATTGTGATATTCACCTCTCCATCATCCAATAAAATGGAGTGGCCTTATTTTGAAATGAGCACTAGAAACAACAATTTTATTTTCAATTGAGGAAGGTATAAGACATTTTGGAGAATGAAATCTGAAATCCATTGTGACATGAGTTGAATTGAATATTTTCATTGAGGTTGTAGACTTGTTTTATCTACCAAATATACTATAACAAAACTTTATTCATCAAACTACTCAAATAAGTCCTTTTCAAGAGTCATATATTTCTTGGAACCAGTGTCTAGGACCCACCCATTATCCTAGGTTGAACTCACTAAGGCATTATTTGCTTTGTCTAAGATAGAAATCACATATTCACTTGAAAATCGAGCTGATTTTGGTTATGATATTGTCATTTTTTTTTTTTGATTTTTTTATATAGGCTTCAATCTTGTCCCATGATGTTTTGCCTTCATGGTTCTCATTACTACCTTTTCTTTCATAATGTTTGCAAAATAAATGTTGTTTGTAGTTTTGATTTTCCTTATATTGACTATTGTTTTTGCTAAATTTTCCACCTTGACATTTATTTTTACCCTTTCCTTTGTCATTTCCACTATTATTTAAATAATTTCCCTTTTTATTAGAATAACAAATGATTTATCTTGTGGACTTAATCTTTCTTCTAAATGATTTTTATCTCTCAGCCATCTTCTCTTCCAGTTGATTAAAAATGGGAGTCTTCAATAAACTGATTGCTTGTAGATACTCCAATTAGGTTGAGTATGTAGGGAGATTTTTGTTTATGGAGGTCATCATGTATACATCAATATCTACACCAATAGAATCAACATCATGTTTGATAACATATATTTATGAATCCAAACTCATGACATCACCATTCTTCAACTCAATATTGAAAATTTGTAGCTATAATGTAATAAATCCATGTCTAAGTAAGAATCATACAAGTCCTTAAGTTTCATAGTGCTTCCCAAGAAATGTTTCACCCTATATTTGAAAAAAAACTTCGCTGTCAACTAAGGCACACATCAAGGCTGATGATTTTGAATTCTTGTGCTTCCATGTTTGTCTCTTCTTTTATTCCTTTAGTTTAGTAGGTTGTGCATCCCCATCATAGATTTTGAACTACAAGTCATTGAATATGAGTGTTCTCTATCTATCTTGACCATTATAACTAGGTGTCTTTCTTGATTAGTGTTGTGCCAGTGCATGTTTGTAGTATAGGGAGATGGATTGGTTCCTTATTGCTCCAAAAGGTTCCTCTTTTTATATACCATATGACTGATATACTAAACCTATCTATATGTTCACCCTTTATATATGCCTAGTGGGACATGAAATAAGTTCACCTTTTTTGTATATTTTGCAGTATGTGGAAGAAACTCATCATTTTTATATATTTGGCAGTACATGAAAGAGACATTAAAGCACATGAGAGCAGAATAATATGTGGTACCTAGATAGTAAGCGAAAATTAATCATTCTATATATAACACCCGCTTAGCAAAAATTCTTTGTACGTGAGCATAAAAACCCTATATACTCAAAGTATTAATTATTTTTAAATTTAAGTCTAGTGATAATCGTGAGTGGGTAACAAAGGGAATGGGAAATTGAGAATTATCCTTATTCCCCCTTGGTGATTTAAAGAGGCAATACCACAAACATTATTATTTCATATATTTTAAGATGTATATGTAGTAGTTCAAGTGCAATTACTTCACTTGTAAGTGACCAAAGGCACCATTGATAATGAATGTTATGTTTTTTTTTTTGAGTTTTCACAATTTTTTTGGGTTCAAAATCAAACTATTTTCCTTAATTTTAAATAAAAATATGCTTTGAATTTGAATGGTTTTAAAAAAATACCCATTTTAATATGGTTAAATCAGTCAAACAATATATTATTCCCTTATGGGAATGTTCTCCATTTATAAAGAAATCTACTTGGAAAAAAAAGTATAAAAGTTTGAAAAAATAAACCTATCTTTGAACTGCCTTGATTTTCTTTTGAGAAAAGATAAGTTTGGCATATTAATAGGTTGAATTGCTCTAAATGAAGTTATTCCAATGAAATTTGAACACAAATATTAAATTTTAGGAAATTAAACACTTAGATGTTATAACGCCAATGTCTCACAATCACTTCTGACTCCTTATAATGCCAAAGTAAATGGTTATGCATAACAAATTGCCTAGATAAAATGCATGTCCAAAAAAAAAAGTTGAAAAATGTGCAGGTCTGATATGTAAGATATTTTAAAATTAAATTGAGATGATTCAATCAATATAAAAATTAATAGTTGTTTTGGATAGATTGGGACGTAGCCTCGTATGGAAATATTTGAGTCAAACAAGCACCACACAGGTTTGTGTTAGAGGATCTTTTTGATCCAAAAATCCAAGTTGATGATAAATTTGAAATGCCCTTTAAACAATTGCAATGCTTCCTCAATTTTAGGCATAATGATCATAAATAAAAAAGGCCAATCAATAGCACATAATTAAGTTGAAGCAGAGATGTACAATTTGCATAAGAAAAAAACTTGCACAAAAATTCAAATCTTTGGGAAAAAAATTTATAGTAGAAGAATAATGGAGGATGGAATATATTTGAAAACTTTGAGATCTAATAGCAATGTCAAGTCAGTAATAATGAAATGAGAATAAATAATAATTTGGTGCAAACTAATATTTTATTTATGTTAGATTAAATGAATAGGATTATAAACATTTATAGTAAAAAATATGACTATTCACTTCATCTCTTATGAAACTATTCAACTTTCCTATGTAGACTATTCATCTACTACCACAATATAAAAGATCTCTACAAATGACAACTAGGATTATATAACATTATGTACAATAATATTACACATCTGATACAATGCCAATATTTTTATTCAAAAAATGTTATTAGGCAAGGCACAAAAGGCACTCCAACAAAACACACAAATATTGCCTCCTCCTTAGAGCCGAATGATAAATGCACTGAAAAATAGTTGCAAACTCTTACAAACTTGAGTGTTGAGGCATGCAAATAATTTATGCTTTTCATATTGAACATATTTTAAAATTATCCTCATTATATTTTATTTTAGCATTGATCATTTAATTAAAAAATTTTATTGCAACAATTTAAATTACAAGTGTCTTATAACCTTTAAAAAATTACTTGTCTACATTTCAACCAATATGAAAGGAATGTTCACAAAAAAATATTGTAATTACATATTAAACATTATAAACTTCCTATTGTGAAAAATGCATGTTCACAACAATATTTGATTATGAGCATGCATTCCAATGTAATATTCACAAACATGACAACAAACTAAATTGTACTTTGAGCCAACCATTACTTCACAAAGTTTTACCAAAAGTTACTGGAATTTCATTTGAATAATACACAAAAACCATCTGACCTACTATATTTATCTTACACCAATTTAAGATCAGTGGAAGTTTCACATTAACAATAAATAATGTTATTACATATATAAATGAAACTTGATTTTTCCTTTGACAAATTTTACACTCATTTAATTTTCTTTCTATTTTTTGAATGCAGTTATAATTTTAATTTTAAACAAATATTTTAATTTTATCTACAAATTAAATTGTTCTATTTTTATAAGTGTTATTCATTACTAAGACATGCCATGTTGTTCAGCTTTTTTATTCAACACAAATCAAGCCATTTCTATCTTTTAATAGAATATTTTTTCACTGTTAAAATAAAAAAAATCTGTCACTATCTTTTTCATCATCTATGTAGCTTTTCTTGAATACTAATATAAAATTTTGAAAGCATTAATATTGATGTTGAATAATAAACACAAGCTTTTTCTTTTTTCCCTTTAACCTTACTTTGCTTATTGCTCAACAATGATTATAAAGCAAAAAAACTATTGCAGTTTAACTTTGTAAAGAATACCCATAGTTTACTTCTTTGCTTTAAATTTCAAACATGGATATGTTTCTATAAATATTGATACAATTTATGATCATTTATATGAATTTAATATCTATTTTTGTTGCAATAAATATCAAATGCATTATGTATTATGTCAATGATTCAATTATTAAAATCTCTACCATTATTCCTTTGAATTAATCAAGTCTAAGATGCTTTAACTTTCTAATTATTTTGTCAAGATTTACTTATCTATATTTTTTAATTTACTTTTTTACTTCTTTCTTAGAAAAGACATTGCTAAATCACCAATAAAATGGTTTCAGTTTCAAATGAATTGAACGATTTCAAATAAAGTTTAAATCATTTTCCTAATATTAATTAATGTTTATGCATCACACAATCACACAAAAATTCAAATAGTCTTCATCATATTCTATTAATTATTAGAAAGAATTGATGCCTTTTCTCTATTTACATAAAGTGTTTGTGTCTTCCTCTTATCATGATTAGATTTGTTAAAAAGTTTTGTTCTTATGTCTATAAGTTGTGGGTTTACTTTTAGTGTTTGAACAAATGGCATATATTCATTATGAAAAACATTCTTTATTTTCAATGCTAACTTTACTTATCTACATATGTTCATTAAGGAGTATGATTTATGTTTACATCAAGATTTGTACTTATTATCAAGGATATAATGTTAGTGTATCTTATAGCTTTATATGATGTATTTTTTCAGAATACATTATATTGTCCATTGTTATGTCACTATATAATGATTAATGGGTTGTATCTAGGCCATATGATAAGATAAAAATATTAATTTATAATTATAATTGTAAATTTATTATAGTAGTTCCGTTTAGTTTTTTTTTGATATTATGGGTACGAATCTAATGATTTATGTAAAGGATAGGCAAAAGACATTTTTGTAATTCATATGATATGAAGAAGATACCACCAACTTGGCATGTCTCAAAACTATAATAACATACTTTTTAAAGTTTCCTTTGCTTAGTTGTACAAGTTTACAAACTAATTTTCTTATAATGTATTCCATTTGTTTTGTAGTAAATAACTTTATCTTACTACCTTTAATATCTATATAAAAATATATTTAAAACATATCACAACAAATCTAAACTATTGAACATTTCATTAAACACATATCAATTACTTCTAATCATTAAAAACTTTACTTTATTCTTCCACATTACTACACTTTTGTATCTAATAACATTTAAATTCAATACTACAATTACCTTTTTTTTGAATATGCTATTATGTTTATGATATCTAATATTGCATAACATCTATTTCAAAACACTCCACAAGGTCTTATTGTGTTTATCTATGCTTTAAAAAACCAGCTCAGTGCCTTACTTTTATGCCTTTGGATTGTTTATTTTCATGAATACAATATTTATAGCAACAATGTTACTCGTATTGTTTTTTCCATTCTTGCCAATTAAGAATCAAATAATATCAGTCTTTTTATAAATGATTGATGCCTTTCATGAACAATTGTATTATTAATTTTTATTAAAGTTTTTATTCACATATGCTCAAATAATGTTAACATGACTTTTAAGGATGTTCATTGTTCTCATAAAATTATGTTTTCATGGTTTTTTAGATACCAATAAAAAAAAGGTAAGAAATGTCATTTGAGTAATATCTAATCATAAATCTTGTCCTTATTTGATTTCAACGCTCAAAAATTAAAAAACCTAGAAAGAGAAATTCTACATTACAAGTCTACTTTCCACTTTGTTTATCCACATTTCTACTATCATTTCTTTCCCTACCACCTAATTTATAGAATGAAGATAAATTATTGCATGCATAGATAAATAACATAAAAATAAGGCACTGACCAGAAGATAGTATGAATAATTTCCATAGCTCAAAATAAACATAATTTGTTATGAAAAATTTGATCTTGGAAACATGTACCATACCATAAAGAATTCAATTCTAATTTTGTATCACTCCAATGCCTACAAGTTATGTTGTAAGATTGAAAAAATACATAACAAAAAAAGATGGAAAAGTATATATTGAACATTTGTGGCTTAGGACTGTCAAATCATTGCTAAAACCTAAATAACATGCATAGTAAAAAATATCTACATGTAAACCTAGAAAAAAAAAGGTCCTTTAAAGCTTGCTAAACAAAAACTTAAATGCATTATAATTTCTTTTATCAATGTTGAAATCTAGAACCCTCAACTATAAAATCTATTTCTAAATATAAAGTTTTTGAGAGCCTCACTTTAACATAAAAATCCAACATGCTTCGTTATGCTTCATTTATTTAGTTCAAATTTAGGAAAAAAAATTATGAATTAATATGTTTAGGATTTTATTTCTTAAATAAAATGTAAAATGCTATCATACAACAATTATGGCAGTCATCTAATGTAATTTAAAAATAATATGTAAAACTAGTTCACCATAGATACAATGCATGGTAAAACATAGTTCATACACAAATTAATAGAAAATGTATTGTGCACCAAACACAACTTTTAATTACCACCACCCAACATACTTATTACTTATTATGATATTTTCTACTAATTATGTAAAAGGCCAATGAAAGAGTACACCCAACTTATTTATTGTTAAGAAATAACAAACATAATGTTGTATTAACAAACATTAATGGCATCAATAATATAAATGGAATAGTAATTAAACAAAATAAAAACTACAATGCAATAAACATCTAGGAAGTATACACTAAACAAAGACAAAGATAATTATAAGAAACTATAGGGCAAAACCAAAATATATGGAATATTCCTCAATAACATTATGAAGAATATTGTCAAAATATACTTATGAAAGTATATAAAGGCAAAATCAAATATTATAAAAAATACATCTAATTAACTGGGACAAAAAAAATTACTACTATTGCAATTGGCACCCTTCTTTGCAATTGACATCCATTTATATTATAAAAGCCATTAATGGTTGTTAGCATAACACTATCTCCCAATAGTAGAGTTATTTCTTATTATTTTCAAAAAATAGTTAATTGAGATGCAATAACTGAAAATCTTATTTATGTAGAGATATTTTATTGGATAGTTATTTTTATCTAAACATTATGCTTGTGATGTCAAATTTAATACATTCATCTCTCTAAACCATGCAATAATAGAATGCAACTGCACCCTGAAAGTTGAACCTCTTACAATATCTACTGGCTTGATCTTTGCATGTAGATCATAGTAAAGGTTTGCCTACAAATTTCCCCACATGTGGCTACTATATCACATCGATTTCAATATTTTTATAGAAATAAATAATTTATGCACTAGTTAACGTTGATAATACGTGTTTCATTATTTTAATCTAAAGAAAAAAATTCATATATGGAAGAAAAAATTATACATTTTTTATTTTTTTTAATAATATTTGCTTGCCTTTTATATGTTTGTTGCATATATTTTGATTTTACTCTATAATTTGTTTTAATTTTTAATTTTTAATTTTTATACTTTGCTCAATGCATGTTGCTTGGATAATTATTACACCAACATTTTTAATTGGCCTTTACTACATGTCAATTGACATTATTTTTGCATGCGCATTAAAGGTATATTATTCACATTGATTTCAATATTATTATTAAAATAATTAACTTATGCAACGGTTGGGGTTTATAAAAACTTGGTTTCATTATTTTAGTCTAACCAAACAAATTTATTGCATATGGGTCAAATTATAAATCATGATTGCCATTAATTTTTATCAATATAACATCATCTCTATCATCTTCAAATAACAAACAATCCGTGTCTAGTATTCTACCTACATTTTAAAAAATCAGTGAAAATTTCAACCATTACTAAGAATTACATTGGGATGTGCTCTTAAATAGTAGTTGTACTTGGTGCATCATCCATTGCTTCTTAGTTTATGTATGGATTATGCTACACCATGCATTGAAGTCATGGCAATCTATTTTCACATGAAGTTATTTCTATTGCCATTGTCTCAGAACATTTTGCATCTTTTTTAACAAGATAAAGCCTTAGCTAAACAAATAAACAAAAAAATCCCTAAATTATGTGGTATATAGAAAAACCTTGCTGCATTTATCTTTTGGTGATGATTTTATAGTCCCAAACAAAAAAATGTTTCATACATAGTTGTCCATTTTTTTTATTGTATTTTTTTCCAATCTTACAATACAATTTTATGCATGGAAATAATTCAAAATTATAATTTTCACATCTATGCATACTTGTTTCATGAATTTCCAAGTAGTATAAAAGTAAGACATTGATTTTTATTTCCATAAACCGACAAGCTAGTACAACCTTGTGATCATATAAAATGAATTTTAAAAGCATGTATCATACCACTTATAATTCATTTCTCATTTTGTATTATTTTAATTCATACAATATTTACTACAAGATGACATATTCAAAATATCACATACATAAAATGCACAAATTATTCATCATGAATAAAAGAAAAAAACAACTATTGTTCAGACCTAAATCTATTGAAAAAAATGTGGAAACCAAAAAACTAAAATATATGCAACAACTATATAAAATCAAAAATCAAACATTATGAAATAAATAAAATAATGTACATTTTTTTTCTTATTTTTCATTACTCTATTAAAATCACCTCCATGTAAAATCAAATTAGTGTAAATGCAATAAACATCCCAACACATTACATACATAAACTAATACAGAATGCATCATGCACTAGACATGGCTATGAATTAACACCAAAGCCCAACACGTTTTTTGCTAATTTGTATGATGTAATTTCATTAACTATGAAACAAACAATTTAAAATGACAATGCAATAAATATTCTAACAACTTCTCAATTATTCTAATTCATACAACTCTTTATTAAAAATAGAAACTAAATACCCTGATAACAACAACTAATTGTATTTTCAAATATTAATGGCATTCAAAATATAAATGTCTTCTTTCCTTTTGCTCATGTATGCTTCCTAGATATTTATATCACCACCATCTTGACGTAGCCTTGTTATACAACTAGTAGGCATTGGTACAAATTAAAATTGATGTTTTGATAGATAAGGGCACTTGTTTCATGCATTTCCAAATAGTATAAAATCAAGATAATGACATTCCCCACCCCCGCCCACCCCCGCCCCCCCCCCCCCCCCCCCCTCACCCACCCCCGCCCCAAAAAAAACCAACAAGCCACTACAACTATGGTGTCACAAAAAATTAATATTTAAAGCATGCACCATAACACTTACAATTAATTTTTTATTTTATATTATTTGAATGCTGAAAAGTTTCATTCTTGCTTGATTTCACCATTATTTTCTAACATCATCTTGCATTTGTTTTGCAAAAGAAAAAGGCTCATTTAAAATTTTGGTGGAACAATTCACCTTACCATTGCCAAATGCATAGATCACAAACTATCAAATATAATCTCCATCTTCCATCAACATTGGTTCTATATTTTTCTTTCTTGTGATTTTTTTAACAAACTAATAGCATTAGATTAAACAACAAACATTTATTGCATTCACATTCAATTTTTTTGTATGCTTCATGTCCACTTCCTTATTCCATAAACTTCAATTACATGTTGTTTAGTTTCTTACAACATGCCCACATTTTATAGCACCAAAATTGACAAAGCTCACACTACTTTTTATTCCATTCTATTCTTATACTTAAGCCTTTACCCATTCAAACAATTCAAAGCTTTGTTGCATGCTTTCAATACTCATTTTATGATATCAACTTGAATTTATTTTGTAAGAAATAAAGACAGCCTCAACATATCATATAAATATATCTCAAATTTTCCTCCTTCTTACCAATTATGGACCTTATCTACTCTTTTTAACTAATCATTTTAGGTAAAACAATTCAGCTTACTATTTATACATGCATTGCTAAAAAACTATAACATCTCTTCAACTGTGATTGGCCAATGTTTTCACATTACACAATTCAACTTAATATTACTACATAATTATGTTGATTTATTAATTAGTATCCTCATATCTCAATTTATGTTCCCTTACATTTTAACAGTTATAGCTTCTCCATATAAAATCTATCCTATACACATGGTTTTACTTCTTTCCTAGAGTTTCAACAACTAACAGATTCTAAAATATTGCACATTTTTTTAAGAATAGTAAACCAATTATTCCATAATTTAAAATCTCATAACTTTATAAACATCTAATTCAAAATTTATTAAACACTTTTAGCTATTATAATTTTATATACATAATAGCTAAAATAAATTCGACAATGTGTAGTCCATATACAAATGCCAATATATCTTTTCCATAGTTTTATGGACCACTTATTATTCACCTTCATAATCAATTGATTTATGATTAAAATTTTACTCTAAAGGATTTAATTTTTCCCTTTGTTAAATTGACACAAAAAAAATACACAAGTTTTGCATCATTTCAAGTAAATCTCTCTACTTGGATAGAACATATATTAAAAGTAAAGTGTAATAAAACTGAAATCAACTTAAATCAAAAATATTTTTCTCATCTTTTTTCAATATTTGGAATGCATACAATGAGAGAGGGAAGAAACTTATATGACTATGCAAGATGCTGATGTCTCCTAGATCTATTTGCATGTGAACTAGATGCAATGTTTTTTTTTTTTTAATTAGTTTATGTGACATGGAATACATGCATGAATTAAATCTATTGTGCACAAGTAATATGATAAGAGATATGATCTGAAACAACAACAATGAAACACTTTCTATGAGCCTCCCTTATAAGAAAACTAGGTTTAGCTTTTCAGCCTTTCTAACTTGCTACAAACAATCTTTTTCTAATGAGTTGACAGGATGAAAGAAAAAGATATGAGTTCTAATTTTTTGTTTTATAAGATAGAAATGATAATGCTTTTGACCTTTAAAACAAATAAAATCAGCAATCGACAACCTTCATACATTCACCTACAATTTCTTATGTTTTTATGTTTATCCAAGTGATTATTTTAAGTATAAAAAGTTTGTCTAGATCTAGAATGGAGAAAAGTTGTCTTAGATGGAAATGAAATGAAAATTTATTAATATTTATTTTTGGAATGAGTGACAAGAGATGTTGTTAATTTGAAATGAAACTAAGCTGTTGGATGTAAACATAAATCAAAACTAATAATATTTTTGGTAGCAAAGATAAATGAAAGAGGTAGATCTATTTCACTATTAAATTTGATTATTTTCTCTTTTAAATGGAAAACTAATTTAATCATAATAACAAGTTATATTAAATCTAATATAATAAAGAACAAATATTTTAAAAATCAAAATAACTCCAACCTAATTCTGGAATAAATCAACTAAAGTGCAAGTAGTGTTTTGATAGAAGAATCCTCAACATGTTAGCTCTGTATGCTCTTATGTAAATTCAAGAAACTCTCTAGATGGAGGATGCATAAACTCTAGAATAATATAAAAAAGGGGAGAGGACACAATCCAAAAAAAGAAGAGAAGCTAAACTAAGGTTGGCTAATATTTTGGCTTATAAGGTATGTGTTTCTCTCAACAATGACACTTTCTCATTTACAACTATGTAGTCGACTCAAAAATACTAGGGGTTGAATCTTATGGTAAAAGTAGCAGGGCTATGGTTATAAAAAATTCTTGATAACAATATCTAATGGCAATTTTTGGATCTGAAATCAGGCCAAAATTGGCCTTCTTGTAAGAAGAGAATGGAGTTTTCAACTAAGTGTGACAATGATTTCAACTTGAGACAAACCGAGGAAGGCTAAAATTAAAAGAGTGAGTGATTTGGGCATGATTAGAAGTGAATACAAGTGTTAGGAACAAGAAATATGAAGCTAATTATGAAAAACACATGAAAATGAAAGCTGATTTGGGAAGGCATTTCTATTATGATGGAACTGTCACTTTATGTAGGGGTGGTTGCAGAACTTCCAATTATCTTGTCAAAACTACCTCATAAGATAAGAAAACTACCGCTCTTTTAATGCATAACTACTCTTATATAGCAAGAACCACCTCTTAGGTTTCAAAACTATTGTAGTAGTTATGGAAACTAAGGGGTAGTTTTGTAATTGAGGGGGATGGTTATGTCACCTAGGGTGGCAATTTTATCACTCATTGCTAGTTTTTAAAATAGTGTGGAAATGGATAGGATGCTCATGATCAAGGGGACTGAAAGGGGTCAGAAGAGGAATGTGGAAGCATAGAGGGGGGCTAGATCTAGATAGTTCCTTTCAAAGCACAAAACAAGAGGTCATTGCATCATCATTGAATTTGAATCAAAAATATCGTACTATGTAATTTTTAGGTGCATACATATTGGCCCCTTGGGAGGGTGCCTTATCATGAATTGATAAGATCTAGTCCTAAGCAAGGTGTACTAAAAGGAAATAAAAGTTTAGGGATACTTACATTACCTATACAAAGGAATGAAGCCTATTAGGACCCCATGTAACTATATGTCTGGAGATAATCATACTGCTTGGACTATCTTTTCAGGGGACTAAACTTGGTATAGAGCTGTGTGTACCTACAAAACTATAAAAATGTGATACATAAGAGAGAAATATCATTAAAATGTAGTGATAAAATATTGATTTGTAATATATAGAAGAATAATACATATGTACATAAGAATAAATAAAAATGTGGGAGATTATGCCAAGAAATAAAAACTTTTGAAATACAATGACTATTTTGGGGCCCAATATATTCAAAAACTTGACAAAAACAATTCTTTTGTCTCATTTGCATTAAAGGAGATTTTTGAGCTATAGTTTTCTAGTGGCCATTTCAAGCATGAAATCAGTCACTAGAATTGGATGACATGATAAAGGAGAATATATCAGCAGGAGGCATAGTTGGGCACAATCAGGTCATTTTTGCTAACTTTCCATTTTTGCCCTAATTTTAGTATTTTGTTTAAAATTGAGATAATATATAGTTAAATTTATTTATTTATACTTTGTGATCACTGTGGGGGAGGGTAGATTAAATTTTGATATATTTATTAGGATTTGGATGGTCTGTGATGGGTTTTAGGGGATTTTGTGGAATCCATGGGTGGCTGGTGGAACTTCTGCCTGTTATAGGTGGTAGTTATGTAACCACCACAATGGGTTTAAAACTACCACGGGGTGGTTATGGTGTTACCATCATTGCATAGTTTCATAACCACTTGTTGTGGTTACATTTTTTCCTTGAAATGGTTTCTTAACTATCATAGGGTAGTTTTGAAATCACCTCCTACAAATAGGGGTAGTTTTGAAAGTGTAAAAGAAAGTTGAGATTTTTGACTTGTTTGGATTGTGAGATATTTTTTCTTGGTTGACTAACTAACATGGGGTCTCTTTATATATTATAAGGGGATGATATCCATTAAATTAGATTTTAGGACTAGGAGTGGCTCCCTCAAGTTTTAGTGCTTCTGAAAGCTCATGAGTTGGCATTGCTTGATCGAGCATGGATTATTTGTATTGTGTAGGTGGGGATCATACCTTATTCCATCCAATGATTATGCAATTTATTCACATATAAAGACCCTAAAAAAAACACCTTCATGTTACCTTAGGCCTTGAGAGAGTGGATGATCACTCTTATGGATGTATATCAGATCACTGATCTTCCCATAATCAGGTACTTGGTGTCTATTCATGACATTGATAGTCAATGTGAGGCCAGTGGTTGGGCTGAGCATTTTGGAGATGTCAACATACCTAACTTGGGTGAAAAGTGTGGCATGAGTATTTATAAAGTGGAGAGATCATTAATCCCCATCATGAAGAAGGCCATCATTGGTATCCTTGCCTCTCGACTAGTGGGGGACAAGGGTATTGATAGTCTTTTATATAGCTAGTCATCGATTGTTTGACTTATAAAAAAGAGAGGAGCACATTAAGATTGGGGTAAGAGGTACTGACATGGACCTACATGGACCTATATCAAGTGTCTCACCTAGGATATCTCTATCAAACACTTGACTATCATTATGGGTTGGGTTTATGAGAGGATGATTCCCTATCAGAGGGGAGTATCGATCAGGGCACCGAGAGACATCAGGGCCAGTAAGTGGGCAAATGTGGCACTTTTTCATGCTTTACCCCTGACTATGGGTCTTTGATAGTGATCAATTTTATTTCCATACCCAAGCAAAACATGGTCTAGAAGTGGGCTAATGAAGGAGCCTACCTTGCAGCAGTGGTAAGAGCTAAACATGTTCTAGATAGACTGCTGTAGGTCAAGGCACGTCTTGTGGATCAAGTTCCCTAGCATTTTGGTATGCTCTATATAGGCAAAATCCCTGTACTAGAATTGTGTACATGGGGACTTGCAATGAAATAGATATGAGGCTGGGGTGACTTGCATGACATCTTCTAGTGAGGGGAGTGCTTATCAGCTGACCAATTCTATAGGCAACTAGAGGAGGAGGAGGTCAAGTTGGAGTAGGTCAGCAATAATAGATGGGTCCACATTGCCACCACCATTGTAAGGGCCTATAGAAAAATAATAGTTAGGAGGTGGAGAGGGTGAGGGTGATGGCCTAGTTCAAACTGAGCTAGAAGAGGATTTAGACATCGATGAGGAGGACATAGATGACAACTTTGATCCTAAGTGGTAGGAGGGAGTTCCAGGTAAATTGTTATTTTTATTCATTCATGATTATAGCTCATATTTTAATTTTATCCTAATATTTTAGCTACTTTTATATATATTGTATCTTTATCATGCATGTTGTATTTAATTTATATTATGTGTCTTGTGATTTCATATATTGTGGGTGCATGGAGGAGGATGATCAGGGATACCCTGATCAATATATTATAGTTAAGCACTAGTCAGACATGGGATCAACTATTGGTTATCTTGGGATTCCTTTAGGGATTGGGCACCACACTGATGCATTTTCCCCATCATACCATGCTTCAATTATGCTAATGTGAATAAGGATAGATAAGAATACCCTTTTGGCCAGGGTGAGGAGAGCAGAGGCCCTAGTGGATACCATGGTAAGGGGAGGAGATGGTGGAACCTCTAGTGAAAATAATAGGTGGACAACTTTAGAGGAAGGATTAGGTAGGAGCCACCCTCCTGGCCACATATTGATAGAGGGTGGAGGAGAGACATGAGGGGAGATGAGTAGGAGGCATCATTGGAGTGACATCCTTGGTTATTTTACTACTTTGGGAGGACAGATTTATGAGATTTGTTTTGCAAATTATTTTTATCACATCGATGTATATCTAAATATTTTTATGATGCCTTGAGCATGTTGTCCCTCTATGGAGGTGTTTTTATTAGACATTTTTATTGTATAAAATGGATAGACCATGTGGCACACACACACACACATGAACACACAGATGTGTGTGTGTGTGTGTGTGTGTGTGTGTGTGTGTTTACATATCTCTTATTAATTGTTATGTGATATTATTTCATTACTTTTATATCAAAATTCCAATTTATGCACTCTAAAGGATTAACCATGTGAAAATGTATGGATATATGTATTTTATTTTCATTTCTGATATGTTAGGGAGGAAATGTTTATGTATGTAGATACAAAATGTATGCAGATATTTTAATTATGATAGATGTTCGTATATGACTACAATTATGCCAATATTTACTTTTATAGCTGATTTTTTGATTTATTTGTTCACACAATACATTACTTCTAATTTGTAATGAGGGATGTAAAGAGGGAAATAGAATAAATGTGAGGTGAATCATGACTCAAATTTTTTTAGGACAAAGGAATATCCTTGTCCTTATGAGCAAAGGGGGATGTGTACTTCTTGAAAAACCTATAGAATACTAATTTTATGGGCTTCATATAGAGGGAAATTTATTTGATAGAGATGGTGGATGGGAAAAGGTTACCTTCTTTGAACACAAACATATAGACAAGCCTTTCTGAAGAACTTTATTTCTAGATACTCTTTTATGTTTTAATATTATTTTTGTGTTTATCTTATATTTCTCTACAGGACCCCTTAGACCTAGTATCGTCTGACTGGGAAGATATACGGGCTCATGACCAAAGTGTTAAGGTGTGGAGCTAAAAGCTTCACCAAGTGAGCAGATTGCAAAGTTGCAGGTTTACACAGTCACCGGCGTCGGTCAGGAGCGACTGACATCGGTCAGGAGCAGACCAAGAGATGCCGGCGTCGGTCATGGATCGGCCGATGTCGGTCACAGCCAAACAGGTAGGAACTGATGTCGGTTACTTGTGCATCCAGAAAGCTATTTTCGTGGACAAAACAAAATGTTTGCATATTAGGATTAAGTGATAGTCTTAAGTCCACATCTCTATTATTATTAAGACTGTTTAGAGCCCTTGATTAGGAGGTGCATCTGATGGCTGTAGTTGTATGCTCATGTTTCCTAATTATTATATAATAGGATAGATCTTCTTAGCTTATTGTAGTAGAGTGTTGAACAGTACATAATTGTATATGTGAATCATTCTAGGTTGTTGGAGTTGATTGTAATTGAGAGAGAGAGCTCTTGAGGGAAAGAGATCTAGAAAGAGATCTGTACATCTGAGAGAGGTGTGGAAGAAAAGAAGTTTCTTCAATTGTATTCCTTCTGTAAAGAGTTTAATACAAGTTTTCAGGGTGGTTTCTTGTATCTCTTGTTCTTTGCTATTTTTGATTCTAGTTACTTATCATTCTATTTTAATTCCACATTTTATTGCTTTCATAAGTGTAATCAACATTGTTGGTTGATCCCCAACAAGTGGTATTAGAGCTCAGGTTGACTAACAGGTGTTTCAGATCTAGTTAGTGTGTATTGATTACAGGTTACTCACAGGGACAAGCTGTTTGAGTGGGAGAAGCAATGGCAGAAGAAAGTAAACTGAGAATGGAGAAGTTCAATGGCAAAAATTATCAACATTGGAGAATGCAGATAGAGGATTATCTGTATCAGAAAGATCTATACTTACCGTTAGGTGGGGTTTTAAAGAAGCCCAAAGACATGGATGATGAAGAATGGGAAGTTCTTGATAGAAAGGCTCTTGCATCTATAAGATTGAGTCTGGCATCTACTGTGATATCTAATTTATCACAGGCAAAGACAACGGTAGAGTTGATGACTACTTTAGCAAATTTATATGAAAAACTCTCAGCTTCAAATAAAGTATATCTTATGAAGCAGTTATTTAATTTGTGTATGTAGGAAGGTGGATCTGTATCTAATCATCTAAATGATTTCCATGGAATTGTAAATCAATTAAGTTTAGTCAAAATAGTGTTTGATGATGAAATTAAAGCTCTTTTAATATTATGTTCTTTGCCTGAAAGCTGGCATAGCTTAGTAATGGTAGTTAGTAATACTGCATCTGCTTCAAATATTTTAAAAGTAGAGGATGTTGTTAGTGTGATCTTGAATGAAGAAATTCGCAAGAAAAGCACAGAGAAAACATCAGGGAACGCTTTAAGTTTTGAGAGCAGTGGAAGGCAAAAAGAGAAGAGCAAGAAAGGGAGATCAAGGTCTAAGTCAAAGGTGAGAGGTAGATCCAAATCCAGAAATGGCAGGAAGCCACAATGCTGGAATTATGGAAAGATAGGGCACATAAGCAAAGATTACTGGTCAAAGCCTAAGGAGGACAATCAACATGAAGGAAAGGAAGAAACAAAAGTTGCAGGTATTGCATAAGATGCTTTAATATTCTCTTTGCATAATAATATAGAATCTTGGGTCTTAGATTATGGTGCATCTTTTCATGCTACCCCTAATAGAGAATATTTTAGTGACTATGTCCATGGAGATTTTAGAATAGTTTATTTAGGGGATGATGAGCCTTGTAAAATTGTTGGCAAAGGAAAAGTGCAGCTGAAAATGTAGAATGGCAACACATGGGTGTTGAGAGACGTCATGCATGTTCCCAGCTTGAAGAGGAATTTGATTTCTGCAGGAAAGTTAGGGGATGAGGGTTGTACAATAACTCTCACAGCTGAATCTTGGAAGGTGACCAAGGGTGCACTTGTAATGGCCAGAGGTAAGAGAGTAGGTACTCTCTATTTATGCAATTGTGTTACTAATAATTCTCCTTCTGTATTATCTACTTCAGATGTGGATGCAAAGTTGTGGCACTCTAGGCTCGGCCACATGAGTGAGAAGGGAATGTCCATTCTTAAGTCAAGAGGTAAGCTTTCAGATTTGAAAAGCATAGATCTGGATTTTTGTGAGCACTGTGTTTTTGGAAAATAGAAGAGAGTGAGTTTTCTCAAGACTGGGTCAACAAAGAAGAAGCATAAGTTGCAGCTTGTTCACACAGACGTGTGGGGACCGGCTCAGGTTGCTTCTATTGGAGGATCACATTACTATGTTTTGTTCATAGATGATGCTACAAGAAAGGTATGGGTCTATTGTATTAAGAAGAAATCTAATGTATTTGAGACTTTTAAGATTCAGAAAGCTATGGTTGAGAATGAAATAGGCAGAAGATTGAAGTGCTTGAGATCTGACAATAGTGGTGAGTTTTGCAACTATAAGTTCAACTAGTATTGTTATATGCATGGAATCCACAGGCAAAGGATGGTTCCAAGGACACCTCAGCAAAATGGATTTGTTGAAAGGATGAATAGAACAATAATGGAGCGTGCAAGGTGTATGAGATTGCATGCTGGTTTGCCCTTAGAGTTTTGGGCAGAAGCTGTTGACACTGCAGTGTACTTGATTAACAGAGGACCCTCTACAGCTCTGGATGGTGGAATTCCAGAAGAGGCATGGATAGGTAAAAAGGTAGATCTCTCATTTCTCAAATTTTTTGGTTGTGAAGCCTTTGTGCACGTTGATAAGGAAAATAGAAAGAAGCTGGATGCTAAGTCTATGAGGTGCACATTTATTGGCTATGGCTCTGATGATTTCAGATTTAGGTTTTGGAATCTAGGAACTAACAAGATAATTAGGAGCTGTGATGTTGTTTTCAATGAAAAAGTGATGTATAGTGATCAGCTCAAGAAGTTGAATCAATCTGGGTAGAGCAATAGAGAATTGGATGAGGTGACGGTCCAAAATGAGCTCACGAGAATAAATACACAAATAGGAAAACACAGAGACCGAATTTGGTCAGGAAGGAACCGACGTCGGCAAGACAGAAACCGATGTTGGTCATACAGAGACCGACGTCGGCCAGGCAGGAACCGACGTCGGTCAGGCAGAACCGACGTCAGCCAGTTACAGGCCTGGAAGTGACTGAGGTTAGTCACTGTCAGAGAATTTAGGCAGACAACATGTTGTGAATGAGTCTCAGACGCCCATCAGGAGGTCAGAAAGGGTAAGTAAACCTCCAATTCGATATTCCCCTTCATTATTATATTTATTGCTTACTGATGGTGGAGAACCAGAGAGTTTTGAATAAGCAATACAGGTAGAATCCAAGAATCAGTGGGAGCGTGGCATGGTTGAGGAAATAGAGTCCTTGAAAGAGAACCAAACATGGGATTTGGTTGAGTTTCCAGCAGGAAAGAAGACACTAAAGAACAGATGGACCTGCAGATTGAAGGAAGGTGAGAATGGACAGATGAGATATAAGGCCAGATTGGTAGTGAAAGGATTTGCACAAAAGCCAGGTATTGATTTTGGTGCGATTTTTGTTGTTAAAATGACTTCTATATGGACTGTACTGTCTTTAGTTGCTATTGAGGATTTGCATCTTGAGCAGCTTGATGTTAAGACAATGTTTCTTCATGGAGATTTGGATGAAGAAATATATATGGATTAGCCGGAAGGATTTGAGGTCAAAGGTAAGGAGAAGCTAGTGTGCAAATTGAAGAAAAGCTTGTATGGCCTCAAGCAAGCTCCTAGACAGTGGTATTTGAGATTTGACAGGTTTATGACTGAGCATGGCTACAGTAGGTGTCAATCTGACCATTGTGTATATTTTAAGAGATTGGATAATGGTAGATATATTATTATGTTGTTGTATGTAGATGATATGCTGGTTGCAGGATCACACATGCAGGGTATCTCTGAGCTTAAGGTGAAATTAGCTCACACATTTGCCATGAGGGATTTGGGAGCAGTAAAGAAAATCCTTGGCATGAGCATTAAGAGAGACAGGAAAAATCACAGGTTGATTTTGTCTCAAGAGGATTATGTGAACAAGGTGTTGAAATGGTTCAATATGCAGGATGCAAAACCGGTAAGCACACCTTTGGCTGGACATTTTAAATTGAGTAAAGAACAATGTCATAATTCACATGATGAGGTAGAGTACATGAGTAGAGTTCCATATGCTTCCGCAGTAGGGAGTTTAATGTATGCAATGGTTTGTACTAGATCGGATATTGCCCAAGAAGTGGGAGTTGTAAGTAAGTATATGGCCAATCGAGGAAAGGAACACTGGAAAGCAATTCAGTGGATCCTTAGATATCTGAGAGGAACCAACAGTAGGCATTTGTGCTATAGAGGTTCAAATACTTCTCTACATGGTTATGTAGATTCAGATATGGCAGGTGATTTGGATGGCAGAAGAAGCACCACAGGATATGTTTTCACTGTTGGTGGAATGGAAGTTAGCTGGATATCAAAGTTGCATAAGGTTGTTGCCTTGTCAACTACAGAAGCAGAGTATATTGCAGTCACAGAGGCTAGCAAAGAGATGATATGGATGACACGATTCATGGAAGAGCTAGGAAAGGAGCAAGAGAGTTGCAGATTATATAGTGATAGTCAGAGTGAAATTCATTTGGCTAAGAATTCAGCCTCTCATTCAAGAACCAAGCATATACAGCTTAGGTACCACTTCATAAGATAGGTATTGGAGGATGGTGAGTTGAAGCTGGAAAAGATCCATATAGATAAGAACCCTGCTGATATGTTAACCAAGCTGATAACAAAGGAGAAGTTGAATCTTCATTCAACTTCTGTTGGTCTTCATGATTGAGTTGAAGATGGAGGAGCTAGAAGATGTTGCTATACAGGTACTGGTGCAGCTGTTTATCTCCAAGTGGGAGATTGTTAAGGTGTGGAGCTAAAAACTTCACCAAGTGAGCAGATTACAAAGTTGCAGGTTTACACAGTCACCGACGTCGGTCAGGAGCGACCGACATCAGTTAGGAGCAGACTAGGAGATGCCAGCGTCGATCATGGATCGGCTGACATTGGTCACAGGCAAGTAGGCAGGAACTGACGTCGGTTACCTGTGCGTCCAGAAAGCTATTTTTGTGGACAGAACAGAATGTTTGCATGTTAGGATTAAGTGATAGTCTTAAGTCCGCATCTCTATTATTAGTAAGACTGTTTAGAGCCCTTGATTAGGAGGTGCATCTGATGGCTGTAGTTGTATACTCATGTTTCCTAATTATTATATAATAGGATATATCTTCTTAGCTTATTGTAGTAGAGTGTTGAACAGTACATAATTGTATATGTGAATCATTCCAGGTTGTTGGAGTTGATTGTAATTGAGAGAGAGAGCTCTTGAGGGAAAGAGATCTAGAAAGAGATCTGTACATCTGAGAGAGGTGTGGAAGAAAATAAGTTTCTTCAATTGTATTCCTTCTGTAAAGAGTTTAATACAAGTTTTTAGGGTGGTTTCTTGTATCTCTTGTTCTTTGCTATTTTTGATTCTAGTTACTTATCATTCTAGTTTAATTCCGCATTTTATTACTTTCATAAGTGTAATCAACATTGTTGGTTGATCCCCAACACAAAGGCTATTTTCAGGTGAGTAAGGGCATCTCCCCCTAATATCAACCCCATGCAACTAGTAAGATGCAAGGGCTTAACACCGAAGGTTAACAATGGGTGAAAGATGCATTATTTTGACTTTTATAATTACATAAGCATTAAAATTTCATAGGATTATCTATAGATACTCTTTGTTTTTTTCTCTCTTTTTTTATTTTTTTGTAAGGATCCTACCCCTAAACCTTGGTTTCATGAAACCAATAGGATGCAAGGGCTCATCACCGAGGGCCAAGGTAGGCAAGCAGAGTCACTTATATCTAAGCATGCTAAAATTTTATTTTTTAAAGGAACCATAAAGGGGGACTCTATCATAAGTAAGTTTCTAGACTACATTGTAGGCTATCATTTTTCTAAGTTGTGCAAGAAGATGTATGAAAAAAGGTGTACTTTGCTCATAAGAACTGGGACAAAGACTTGTGTAACAAACTAATTTTCAGGTGGTGAAAGACTATGAGAATAAGGTGAACATCATGTGATATATTTCAAAAATATTCATATTATGAAAACTAACCAAACAAATAATCATAAAATAATGTTTTTACTATGATGGTGGACATATGACATATAGAAATGCAATGCATGTGAAAATGGGGTGGTATGCGAGAACTAGATATAGAAATGTTTTAGATGCAATGAGTTTTCAGACACACTAAACTATTCACCCTCCAAAGTGCATAATCGGTAGGCTCCATTATTGAAATATTCTATCATTAGGTAGGGCCCTAGCCAATTGGGTCTAAATTTTTGACCCTCTTCTTTATTTTTGTCATTACGATTGTCAAGTTTAAGGATAAGGTCTCCAACATGGATTGGGCACTCATGGACATTTTTGTTGTATTTCCTACACATGTAGCTGATGGATGTGATGTGATTATTGGAAAAAATAATTTGATGCTTGTTTAAGAGCTCTAACATGGCTAGATACCCTTCTTTATATTCTTCTTCGTCAAAGAGGCCCTGTAGGGAGATGTAAAGGCTATGTATTTCTACTTCTAAGGGTTGAATAGTTTCAGACCCAACTACTAATGAACAAGGGGTTACTCTTGTGGGTGTTTTAATAGTTTTTATATAAACATAGAGCATTTGATAGAGATATAGATTCTAATCTCATTTAGAGTCCTGAAGAATCTTGACTAGGATTGACTTCAGGGTGTTGTTGGTAGTCTAAGCTTGATCGTTAGCTTGTGGATAATATACGAAATCTAGGTGGTGTGATATATTGAATTTCTCACATAGTTTGTGAACCTTGAGGTTCTTGTAGGGGGATATATTATCATTAATGAAGACTTATGGGATCCCAAATTGATAAAGGATTTATTTGAGGATGAACTTTTTGATGATGGATCTAGTCATGGTTATTAGGGGCATTGTCTGCACATTTAGTGAAGTATTTTATTATTATGATGATGAAATGGTGTCCATCTAAAGATGCAGGAGAGAGTTTACCTACTAAGTCTAGGCCCCAAGTGGAAAAGGGCCACATATTAACGATGGGTTACAATGCCTTAGGGGGATATGTATCTCATGTGAAAAACATTAGAATTTTTCACATTTTCATACATACTTAACAACATCATATTCTAGGGTGGGACAAAAATGTCTCATCTTATGGACTTTTTGAGCAGTTACATGGCCACCAAAGTGTGTCCACCGCACACACCACTGTGACAATGAAAGAAGAGTTTTTCTAACTCCTCTTGGTCAACACACCAGAGTAAGATGCCATCAAAAGCCCTATGATAAAGGACTATGTCTAAGATGATGTACTTGGGTGTGATAACACAAATATGTCTCCTATGTTACTAATTGGTATCTTTGGGGTAATTTTGGTCAATAAGGTAATGATGATGTTTGCATACCAAGGAGAGGAACTGATGGTAGGTTTTTCTATATGGCATATTACTTCATTAGTAAAATCAGTATCCACAAGGTCATTAACCTCTAATGGGGAGTTGGCCAACTAATCTGTGATGATTTTCCCCTTAATGGACTTTTAGTTGATATAAGTCAATTCAAACTAGCTCAAAAGCATGATGAAACACCTAGCCTTCTAAGAGAGCATTGGATGGGTTAGAAAAGTTCACAAGGCTTGGGATCTTACAATAACTCTTGTTTCTTGATTAATCATATAGTGCTATAGTCACTTGGGTAAAAATACTATTACTAGGCTTTCCTTCTCTACCTGAATATGTCACGTCTCATAATTGATAAGGGTTTGGCTAAATAAATAAATTATGTACTCCTTATCGGTGTCATCTTCTTGAGCCAACATACTTGTGAGAGACACCTCAGTTGCCCTTATGTAGAGTATGAGAGGCTTTCCTGGATTAGGTACCATGAGTGTTGAAGGGAATAGGAATTTTACCTCATTAAATGCTTCTTGATAATTATTCATCCAAGTTAGGCCACTTGTCTTTTAGAGCATATTATTGATAGGGTGCACAACATAAGCAAGGTCAAGGATAAATTATTACGTAGTTCCTAGTTTTCCTAAAAATGTTCTAATGTTGGGTTCATTTGTAGGGGGGTTCATTTATAAGATATCCTATATTTTGGTGAGGTCAATGTCTATCCCCTATTTGGAGATGATGTATCCCAAGAGTTTCCCATCGATGACCTTGAGCACATATTTTTGTGGGTTGAGGTTAACTTCATATTTGATCAATCACATAAGGATAATATGTAATGCTCTTAGGTGGTCTTCATGACACCTTGATTTTCCAAGCAGGTCATCTACATAGATCTCCACTATCCTATGAATGAAGTCATGGAATATGTGAGTCATGGCCTTTTGATATGTTTCCCTAATTTTCTTTAGGATGAAGGGTATTATAACATAGCAGAAGGTTCTCTAGGGTGTGATGAATGAAGTTTTACTTTGATTTTCGTCAGATATGTAGACTTGGTTGTATCCCAAAAATCCATCCATGAGTGATATCAACTCATAACCTATGATGACATTGATAATGACGTCAATGGATGGGAGCGAAAAGTCATATTTTGGGCATGCCTTATTGATATCTGAAAAATCAATGCATTTTCAAATCCTACCATTCTTTTTTATGATGAGGATGATGTTAGACATCCATTTGGAGTAGTCAATAGGCTTAATGAAATTCACCTTTAGGATCTAAATAACCTCCTCCTTTACAATTAACTCAACCTTTGGCTTGATGGGTCTAAGATTTTCTTTAATGGGTTTTTCATCGAACATTGTAACTAGGTTATGGATGACTATATTGGGATTGATGCCTATCATATCAGTGTAAGAGAAAGTAAAAGCCTTGGAAAGCTCCATGAGGAATTGCTTGTGGTCCTCCACTTCCTATTTTGAAAGGTAATATCCTAACTTGAAGAGCCTGGGTTTCTCTTCTGTCCTAATATTAATGTCAATAATTTCCTTAATGATGGATGTGCTTCCCTCTTTGAATTTATCAGGAGTTGGGGAAAGGTTAGGGTATTCATATTTAGTATTGAAGACATCATGCTCATCATTAGAGGAGAGGTACTCTTCTATGTGGTAGTAGGATTCGTCAAACTCAATCCTGAGGGCCAAGTTGGGATAGTAGGTAAATGAGAAACCCATTTTATGGTGAAAATAACGGAGGTCATCGTAATCTTATAGGAACTTGAGGATGGACTCATAATTATTAGTTAGATCAAGGACAAGAGGGTCCTCATTTTTCCTGATGTGAGAATCTATTTGGTCATTAAAGGCCTTGCTTATGAGAGGCTCTATCCTAACTGAGACTATAAAATTCAATTTTGGGATTGTCATATGGGGGATGAAATGTGATGAAAAGGCAATATAGAGTTGGTAAGATGGTTACTTCCTCTAAGGACTGATTTGATAGAGATGAATTTAAAGTCCCTTTTAACCTCATGAATAATGGTCTTGTATAACTAGAGGTGTTCAGATTTAGTTTGGTATACTTCGAGAATTTGGTTTGTGACTATTTATAAATCTGCATGGATCTTTAAGTTTTGAATATCTAGGAATTTTATACTAAGCGTATCAAGTAGTAGGGCCTCATATTTGGCTCCATTATTTGTACATTCAAAATCTAATTTGAATCTGAAAGGCATGACATGCCCTTTGGGGGAAATGAGAATGACTGTTACTCCAACACTTATGTGATAATTAGATCCATCATAATATAAGGTCTATTGATCATGCGTAAGAGGAAGGAGGTCATCGAGTAGAACATCCTATTTTTATGATATTTCAACCAGGTGGATGTTGGGCCCAATGGTAGGTTGACCCAATATAACATGAGATACAATGTCTGCTTCCATTATGGCCTCTAATTCCATGTATCCTATCATCTGAGTTTTGCCTTGAACTCCTAGCTGAGGGGCCACATCTGTGTTTGACACTCTAGAAGTGGAGGTTTCAATGTCATGATTGACTATTGCCATGGATTGGTTGTGTTGAATGAGGTGACCTAAAAATTTATTCTAATGTTGACCCTAATCAAGGTGAATTTGGTGGTTAGGGAACAAATTATGGTAAATTTGTAAGTTCTAGTTTTGGGGATTGATTGGACCACTCAGAAGGGTTTTGGTGTTTGTGTGTGTACTTCCTAAAAACATATCTACAAATATCTACATTTGATCCTTTGGGAGTCTTTGTATAAATTTGGTATACTCCTAGTAACCCTAAGTGTTGTGTTCTATGAATTTGTGGAAGAGGCAATAGATAATAGGGTCATAATCCCTAGGTCTCATATTCTACCCTTGCTTCCTGAATCTTTGTTGTCAGTTGTGTGGGTAATAGTTTTGGTTTAGAACTGGGGGTGTTGTTCATTTAATCAATACTAATTTTGGTTGTAGTTTATAGTATGCATTACAAGGTAGTGGTTGGTTGAAATCAACTGTATAGATGGCAAGAGGAGGATTTTGATTCTTGCGTCCTGCATTGTTGGTGGTATTCATAAGTGGGTATTGACTATTATTTTTAAATTTTTATTTCTTGGCTTGGTCAGGGACACCATCAATATTAGTGTTCCTATCATGTTTTAGGATATTAGGAACTTGGTTTTTCATGTTATTTGGGTTTTGGTTTGTATTTTGATATCTCTAATTATTTTGAGTGGCGATGTGCTCATTGGTTCCATAGGTTCATTATCTGTTGTCGATGGCTACTTGATCAATATAGAGTGAAATTTTGAGGGCCTCCTTGCATGATCAGTATTGGAATTTATGGATGTCTTCCCATATTTATTTATTAAGGGAATGGAGTAAGATATTGCATAACTCTCATTGGTCTATGTTAGGTGTGATAAAAGAGGAATATAAGACCTACCATCATCTTGTGATAAAATGGGCATTTGATTTGTTGTATTCTTATTTGATATGCAATAACTATCATATGCCATTCTTTAGGAGTTTTTTCATGTCAAATTTTTTGATTAATTTATCCATGAGCTGACAGAAGGAGTGTATGGACCCTTCGGGGAGGTGATAATACCAGTCAAGGGATATCCCTTCAAGTGTCTTGGGGAAGGTCTTTGCTACAACCCCATCCCAAAGTAGAAACTCCTTGATCATGGTGGTATAGGATTTTAAGTGTGCATTGGTATCCCCATCCCTTTTGAATTTGAGAATATTTGGTAGGGGATGTGGGAGAAGAACTCCCTATATGCTAACATCAAGGGGTTATTTAATGAATTTGATGTAGGTTTCCCTTTTAAAATCTATCACCACTGTGGTGACGTTGGTATGAGGAGGGAGGGTAGTGTATGGGTTGGCCTAATAACTACCAAAAGGTGTGGATAAAAATTGATAGGGTGACATGGAGTAGGCCATGGAGTAATTGTATGGCTGAGTAGACTTCAAATACATATGTAAGTATGAGGGGACACTATGAGATATGGGAGGCATTGTGCCTTGTTGTGTTAAAGTGTATGGGGTTTTTTGTGATGGTATATGGGTTGTCTATTTATATCTTGGTGAGATGTGGGTTGGGAGATATCTCATTTATAAAGGGTGACTATATGTGGGAAGCATGTAACCTAGAGGCATAAGGAACTATAGATTATTTACTACTGCATTATTTGGTAGTGGTGGAGCATATATGTATACAACTCCTACTAGAGTTTGAGTGGGCGGTTGGTAAGATGAATAATATTTTGAGATATCAGGGTTGGGGATCCCATGGGTGAGAATGTCTCTAATAGGTTGACGAGAGATGTGGTTCTACTGTGGTATTTTATTTTACAATAACAGGAACATGTAAGTTCATTGTTGTGATGTGGGGTGATTTATTGTTGGAATGGGGAAGACAAGGCATGAGTTGGCGTAAGGAGGTTTTATCCTATCCCTTGGTTTAGAGATTGCTTATTATTTTATAAAGGTTACAAATATAATCCACTAGGGTGTTAATGAGTTGATTCAGCCCCATGGTTATATCGGGGCCTAGGCCTCTGGTGTAGGGAGGGTAGATACCTAAGATGAGGCCATATGAAGGGGTTGGTTTGGGGTAGGAACCCTAGAAGTAGCATTAGTAGTGGTCATCAATGGGTTGGAGGCATCTTTATTCTTATTGGAAGGATGTGTAGCGGCTTACATGTGATTGTCCTCATCTTCTAAATGATGGATCCCTTATAAATAGTGATCATATTTGGAGACACTTTCTATGCCTAGGATTTGTAGATTGATATATGGCCTAATGGCCATGTGAAGAGTGATTGGGCCTCCACCTATAAGAGTCATGGTGTTGGAGTCGAGGTTATTACTTGTAGTTTTTGATACGTCACATATCTCTTGAATGATAACCCTGCTCCTTGCCTAAATAATAGGAAGGGAGTAGTCGTAGGATTGGTGTTCAAAATTAGTTTCAAAGGTCAAGTTATTCCAACTCATCAATGATGGTTCACTAGAGATAAATTAGCTTCTCATATATCCCTCTAAGATAAGAGATGGGCTGATGTCCTATCCAGACATATTCTGGGGGAATATGGATACTTGTAGAATAAATGGAAGGAAAGAGGATGGAGAAAGGAAAGGACAAGGAGAAGGAAAAAGGGGATACATAAAAGATGAAGTCATTCATGTCAAGTTTACTAATTTATATGCACAATTATTAACACATGCTAATATGTACACTTGACTCCCTAAGGTCTAGCTAAGGTAGTTGACGTAATGGATGGACTATGGTTTGGATGGTTGTTGGGTGGAATGGGATTTAGGACAAGTGGCAATAATGGATTCTCATGATGGAACCAAAAGACCTCAACAGTGTCTTGATGCTCATTGAGAGCATTGAGATGTGTGGAGATAGAGTTACAAGGCCCTTCAGTCACTGATATCACAAGAAGGCAAAGTTTTTAGTCAATGCTAGGCTCAACAAAATGAGGGAGATTAGGATGAATGACTCGTAGGATAAGATCTACTTTGTCAAGTTGACTTTGCTTGGATAATGTCATCCACTAAATGTGAATGATATAAGATGAGGTTAGACCTAAGAAGAAGAAGAATGGGATGGATGGGTGACTAAGATTGAATAACATTATATTAACAATCCCTTGTTCTACTGGATGATGATGATGGGTGGATTGAGGATGCTCTCCTTTTCTTCTAAAGTGGTTAAAGACCCTACGATGAGGTGGAGAATTGGAGTGGATTGAAAGACATCACTTCTCAATTCAATATTAATGTCAGACTATGTAATAATGGTGGGACCAAGTAATCTAACTCTAGGGAATAGTTTGTGTCAGACAAGATCTAGTGTTTCAAGAAGTGTCATCCAAAAGAGACTAGGTGGAAGCCATGAAAAAGTTTATGAGATTGTTCAGTCAATGGCTTGTTGGAATGTTGAAGCAAGGCTTTGATGTGTAATACTTGCATGGATGGCAAGGTTTATATAGGATATGTTTTCTTGCACATATGGGCAAATTTTTTGATGTGATGTGATTTATTACACAAATAGAAAGGATTATGATGTTATGTGGTTATTTGCACGAATGGAAAGGCTTTTATTGTTGATTTTTTTGGGATTTTCTAGGTTTTTAACCAATGAATACTTGGTGAAAACAAAGTGCTGAAAGTAAAGAATAATAAAACTGAAAGCAACTAAAATTAAAACTCTTTTTCTTATCCTTTTCAATATTTGTAATGCATACAATGAAAGAGGGAAGAAACTTATACTACTATGAAAGGTGATGATATCTCCTAGATCTATTTACATGCAAACTAGATGCAATATTTTTATTTGTTTTTTATTGGTTTATGTTACATGGGTTAAATGCATGAATTAAATTATTGCGCATAAGTAATATGATCTAAAACAACAACAATTAAACATTTTGTTGGGTTTTTATTTTGAATAATGTTTTGATGTTGAAGTGTAGCCCCAACGAGCTAGTGTGTTATCCCTTCACGCAAGACTGTGGTCTTACGTGCTCACCCAAAGTGCTTAGCTAGAGACTGGTTCCCATGGGTTATGTTGCATAGTAACATATTAGTTATATTCTTTGGGTTAAAATTATATTTAATTATAAATTACATTTACAAAGAGATAAACTAATTTTATCCTTATATTACTAAGCTCAGCCACCATAACTACGTAGATTAATGCCATTACAGTTCAAAATTGTTAATTAGAAAAAATAAAAGTATCCATAGAACTCATATTACATTTCAACCATAAGTATTTCAACAAAGACAACACTAAGTCTTAATTAAGCCAACCACACTCATATGTGCATGACTTATTAATGAAATGGAACTTGAATAATAGAACTAATTAAAATACCACAAAATCTATATTATGCTTCAACAAAATGGCATCAATATCCATCACACACAATGCTTTTGTATAGGGGTATTTATACTTGTTTATCCTTGAGCAAGTTTTACACATAAATGATAGAATTAATTGGCCAATGAACTCTCTATGAACCGAGAGTTGTGGTAGTCTATTAACTAGTGTCTCTTAAGGACCCGAGTCTTTGCACCCCCTATATACTCATTCTATGCTAGATCTTTACTACCATGTGTCTTTCTCTTTGTGGGCTAGTGCAAAAATCCTATTGGATAAAGTCTAGGTGACCCTTAAGAATTACTCCTTAACCATCTCGCATTTCCCATGTGATTCCCAAGTCTTTCTCTACTGTTACGAGTCCTATGCTCTCAGGTTCCTCATGGTTAATTCTCCTCTTTGACTAGGTCCTCTTATGTTAGTGCTTTCGTGCCCTTGTACTTTTGTGCCTTACTAGTTCTGTACCATGTTCCATCTACGCTATGCTCCTTATACACTGTGCTAGTTCCATGCTAAAATATCAAAACACTTAGCCAAAATTTAGGGTCTAACATCACCCCACACTATGCTCTTAGTTCATCCCATATGAAGTCTCGATGGTGGCTTCCACCAAAAACTCAAGCCCCACTTTCTTGATCTGCTTCTTCACATTGTCCCAAGTGATGATGTGTTGAGTAGCTTAATAGTTATTACTTTAATGGCATCTTTAGAATTCTTCATCTCCTCGAGTTGTTCAAAATTCTCATTGGCCTTGACCAAATCATCTAGGGACATGATGACATCCTTCTCGATGTCTTCTAATGTTGATACTTCATCAACAACTCATCCTCAGAGGGATATAAAATTGGCATTCAATTATTAACGATGTGCATTGATCTTTTCTTTCATTGTTTCCACATATTTTAATGCTTTCATGTACTTGGTGCGGTCCCTTATTAAGAGTGAACATCAACCATTTTCTACCTTTGGGTTTCCTCTACCTAGAACCGAACCTCCAAGACTTTATTTGGTCATGCTAATCTTTCAAAAATCCCATCCAAGATGGGGATGACTTACCCAACCCTTTTGAGGGTGCCCTTGCATGCTTCAACTACCTTAGTGAATTACTTTGCTAATGTCAGTGTCTCATTCCTTAGCATGGGATAATATTTGTATCACTTTAAAAGGAGATTCACTAAGGTCTCCAGTTTATGGATGGCATCCCCATCGAGAGGTACTCCATCTGCTAGAGTTAGATGTTGGACCAAAATTGTTTTGAACAAATTTAATGTTTTAACTTTGGCCTTTGTGGCCTCCTTTACTTGATGATTTAAATCAACCACTTCCTATGTAAGCACCTTCTTGGTAGAAAATTCCTTATTATACATACCCACCACCTGGGCATGTTTCATCTCTACATCACGTGCATTAGAGTCTGATAATATATTTTGGCACGTGACTTCAAAATCCATCTTTAAGAATGTCGTGTTGGCTTGCAAAGGGGTGATATTTTGTGGATCAACCCATAGTTGTTTGGGTAGCACTAGAGCATTAGGATGTAAGAGAAGGATGTCTTGAGGGAGCTCAAAATGGTGCTCCTCATTGTACATGTCCAATAAGAAGGACATTTTTTGCCTTGTATCTAGGGTTACATGTTGAAGAAGGAAGTGCGGCCATGAATACATCCTGTTAGGGATGCCCATTTGATATTAGATGCATAAATTGGTGGATATATCATTGGTAGGTTCTTATTCAGACCTAGTTAGCTCCTTCCCATTATTTAGGTCATATTCCAATATTGCAACTTCTACTTTGGTATCTAAAGAAGTGATACCAATAGCCATTCCATTAATTTGATACTCTTCACCATCCTCCTCTTTTCCATATGGATCCCCAATGTCCAATGGTGAGTATTTTAAGGTGGACTTCTCCTTGCATGTTAGGAAGGGTGTCTTCTTGGAGTTAGAGTCCAATTCTTTCTTCTGGGTTATAGGTTCTTCTTACTCAAGATCTTATACTAGCACTCTTTGTGGTATAACCCCTGATGATGAAAATTTTGGGGGTGATGCCTATTGAGTTGTCTTAGGGCATGAAGGTAGAGGTGGAGGAATGTGTGGAGGAGGTGGTGGGGGTTGAGGGACTTTTGGAGGTGGAACTTTGGGTGGAGAAGGTTGGGGAGGAGAAGGGCAAGGTGGAGAAAGATTTAGTGGAGAAGGTCGAGGAGGATAAGGGCAAAGTGGAGAAGGGCATGATGGAAAAATTGAGGGAGGTGAAGGTCTTGGTGGTGAGGGGCTAGGCTATGGTGCTTGCACAATACTCTACCATTTTTGAGGAACCTATTATGAGATTATCACATAGGCACACATATATAAATATCCCTCAAAAGAGTAGCCTTAGAGCCAAGTTTGAATACATACACGAGTCAAAGTTGCACAGTTCCAAGTGTTAAAATATAAATATTGCCTTACATTCTAGATTGATAATAATGTTGCACACACACATAATTGGTATAACTATGTGTGGATTGAGCCCTATTTTCAATAGGGAGTGGTTTGTGTTGTCTAACCCAACAAGTAACCAATTTTTCAAGATTCATCTTGGAGTCAAAAGTGTGATCACATAGATCAAACTTCTATTGAGTTGTTTATATTTAGTGGCATCTACCAAATACGTGGTATCTTCTAATGTCAATTTCATATTTTGTTCCATGGGCATACTGAGAGGATTACAATTTGTCATTCCAAATTTACTTAGAACTTCACAAATGTTTTTATGTTGAGTGATTAAGATATCCTTTCATTTTTGAATCACTTTAATACCCAAATAGTAATGAAGATAACCCAAATCTAGCAATTAAAATCCTTTCATCAACTCTACTTTGATATTTGTAGTGTATCTCTCATTATTTATTGTGATGGGCAGATCATCCACATACACCACTATAAATATGACTATTTGGTCCATTATTTTGAAAATGAAGTTGCATATTCAAATTCAAAATGTTTTGAAATTCATGTTTAGGATGTGTTCAGTGCATTTTTTGTACCATACGCTTGGGGCTTGTTTTAAACCATACAAAAATTTTAAAGCTTACATAGTTTGTGATCTTGGGCATCCAATGTAAATTTTTTTGGGTTAAGTCATGTACACTATTTCTTTGAGATCACCATTCAAAAATACAATTTTTACGTCCATTTGGTAAACTTTTCATCTATTTGGAGCTACCAAAGCCAACAAAGTTTGAATGGTATTACATTTTGTTGTTAGTGATAATGTTTCATTGTAGTTTATTCATTATTTTTGAGTAAATTCATTCGTGACAAGGCTTGATTTCTATTTGTCAAATGAGCCATATGATTTGGATTTTCTTCGAAATACCGTCTTACAACTAATGGGTTCATAGTTGATTGTGTCATGCCCAAAGTTTAAATTATTGAAACCACACAAAATCATGCAAATTTTTTATTTTAAAATGTACAACGCACATTATACATAATTAAATTACTTATTGGCTATCCATATTTGTGGCTCAAGATGCAAAAATCATCCAAACAAACTTTCATGCCTAAAATACATGGATGTCAATATGCAAGTGGTCACATGGTGGCTATGCAACCATGCTAACCCACTTACTCTAATTGGCCTACAGGTTATCAAAAGAGCCTATAACTCTCTAAGATGACCTAGTGGGATCCATGGACTGAAGGCACTAAAAATGACACTAAAATAAAAAGCTTTTGATTATAGTAACCATAGGCTAGAACATATCATCCAAACACTTAATGAAGTTCAAGAAGGACCCCAAATGATTTCAGCCATTTACATGGCTTAGTTCGCATTTAAGTTGCAATTAAAATTTAATTTCAAATTAATTAAAGTTCAGGGATAGTAATCAAACAAAATTCATATAGCCTCCATAAGACCTCCAAAGTGTTTTAAAATATCTTAATTGAGCCCCCTAAGGATTGAACACTCTATCTCAGTCATTGAATTGATTCAAATTCGATTGTTAGATTCAATCAAAGATGAGAAAGCCCTAGAAATCCTCATGGAGGTCAATAATGATTTAAAACTAGTCATTAAGATATAAACTCAGATTTTTGGAAAGGAGGGAGGAGGTGTTGTAAGATGACTTATCCATAATCATCCCTCTTCTCCTTCCTCAGCCTTAGATGACTACAATTAATGGAGTCTACAAGCTTTTGGTATTTTTTCCATTTTATTGAGTTTAAAAATTTCATTTGATACATAAATTTTTGATATGATTCTAAATATACCCATTGTCACATAAAGTTTTTAGGTAGTTCTAACTCTTATGGTTCTGAAAATGTCTCTGGGAGCTTCAAGCTCTACGACAACCATAAATGGCCACTAACTAGTTCAAAGAAGAAAGTACCTTAAATTTTTCATTTTAACCTCTAAATGTATTTTCACATAGAAAGAGATAAAAAAATAAGGGGGAGGGGGTTACCTTTTGGGTCTAGTCATCACAGGGTTTCTAGGAGCCTACAAACATAAAAAATGTCTAAAGTTACCTCCTGAGGACAAACACAACATAAGTAGAAAACGATGCCACTTCAGGTCCTGAAACCTCTTTCATATGGAAGATAAATTTTTTTTGAGGGTGGTCCATTTTGGGTTCATCTACCTTTAAATCTCTAGGTATCCGAAATCCTCTTTGTGAAACACATATATTTAATAGAAATAGTTTTGGTTTTAATAAAGTTTAGCTGCAGGTTCAAACTTAATAAAATCAAGGTTTGATTTAAATAATGTATAAATAATTGAAAAAATAAAGTCTCTAGGTTGACTAATTGTATTGGTTAGACAAGTGGTGTTCAATTTTTGTTAAATGTCATGCAAATACAAAAAGGGTAGTGGGGAGGTAGCCTTATGGCTTAAAAGCCATGCCCTCCCCAACTGCGAGGCTAAGCTTCCTAAACCACAACGATTACCACCTGCCTTTACAATTATGCCAACCCCCTTATGGGATTTCTCATTCACCATATGATTAGGTACATGATCATGTGGGTGACCACCAACTAAATAACTAGTTACCCTACAAGAATATGACAATGTCCTTCAAAAGGATTTGTGTGATAAAAAACTACCCTATAGGCAACTAATTTTCAAAACTTCATATTGGGCAAGCCATAGGACCAAAAATTATAAAGTAAGTGGCATTGGTTCTTAAAAAAAAATAATAATTATAAAATTATTTTAGACACCATTTTGCCTTGTTTTTGGTCTTAAAATTTGTACAGAGTAGGAAGCAATTACAAAGGAGATATAGGTAGAATTACTAGTTAATTATTTTAGACACCATTTTGCCTTGTTTTTGGTCTTAAAATTTGTACAGAGTAGGAAGCAATTACAAAGGAGATATAGGTAGAATTACTAGTTTTGACTTCAAATATTTCATATCTAGTTTTTTGTGACTCCAAAAATTAATCCATGAATTAATTTAGATTCTTATTAGAGTTTAGTTTATTATAAATTCTTTTTGGGAAGTTTAAGTAAGCTTGTGTAAAAATTATAAAACCAAAATAGCCTCTTTAGGGCCTTAAGCTAAATAAGGGTTTTACAAAATTTCTAATTGAAATACGAACAAGTATTTTATTATGCATAAAGAAACATATATTTTGAGATATCAAGACATAAATATGCTTTAATTTTTACAATTAAAAATCATTTTTCTCATTTATAGTCCAATATAATTTGTTTTGAAGAGATTGTAAGAGAGAGGAAGTCTTCACACTTAATTTCAATGCCTATTACAAATTTTCTTCTGTTATACACATAAATAAATAATTGAAAGTATTCTAATTAATATTAACAAGGTTCACAAGACTTAAAAATATCCCAAAATAAATATTAAATTCGTATTATAAGTTCTTATAAATTCCAAGAATCTGCAAGCTCCAAACTATCCCCATAAGGCCAACTGAAGGAGGGGCTCATCTCCCATCCATTTTCTATCGTAAGGAACTACCCTAGGCACCCCTGAGTCTAAGACTCCCATAATGTAGGACAAAGTTAGAAAGATGATAATTAGGTTTGTGACTGGGAGACTTAATTAATCTACTGAACTAGAAGGCTAACTAGCACATCCTGAATTAGATAATTCCATTACCTATAAAAAAAACATATAATAACTTTAAAAAACACCATTTCAAAACAAATAATATCAAAGGTAACCAAAAGAAAATTCCAACATAATAAGGCTCACCAAGGGAGAAGGAAAATGTGAGGATGCCTCTCTCTTGTCCTACCACTTCTCTTGGCCATGGGAGGACCTTATCCCAGTCAACTATGCCAAAGAATCACATAAAAGGGCATGAGAACCTAGTTTCATTGGTCAATACCATCACACAAATAAGAACCTCATAAGAGGGCACGAGAACCCAATTCCACTAGCCACTACCACTATAACAAAGGAGAAAACATAAGACATGTAATCTAAGTAAAATTGGACAGCGTAAATCATCAAAATGAATCAAGAAGCAACTTTCAAAAACAACCAATAAAATAGGAGGAATGGTGCATCTCCAAAACCCAAGTGAGCAATAAAATCCACACGATGGCCATAAGTACAATTGGAGAAAACAAAGGTGAAAAAGGGCAGGCTAAGTGGCCCTACACCTCTTAAAAATAAGAAAATGAAGGGAAAATCTTCTATTTAAATTAATAACATACATAAACTACTCAACATAAAAAAAATTACTTAACAAACTATATAAATAAAAACACTTATAAAATAAATAAACACAATGACTATGAATAACATAACAACCTAAAATAATTTTGAAAATATACAAAGCTTTATACGAAAACCTTCATCACCGTTATATATTTAACTATTAATAAAATGTGACTATCAATAAGACACTCACACATAGATAATAAAAAAAAAATCTTAATGCACATAGGAATCACAATCTCTAATCGGATAGCACCACAAATTTTTGACTAAATAGTCAATAGAATTTTTAACTAAATAGTCAATATAAACAATAGGTATGATGGGCGATGAGAGGGACTAAAAGTAATGAAGAGTCTAATTGAGAATATTTGTATATTTTTAGAAGGATAAGCTACTATATACAAGTGTGAGATGTTAGAATTGTTGAGGATTTGAGAACAAATTAAATACACGTGATGCTATAAGAATCGATGTTGGTTCAAATCAAATTCACTATGCATATGTTTATTACCAAATCAATAATGAAAGTTCATGAACATTGATTAGTTTCGCTGTACACAAGTGTGACATTTGGATCCTTAGTGAGATGTATAAAACTAAAATCGATCTTCATTCTCAAACAAATGAATGGATATGACTTCCAAACAGTTGGTGATGATTTCTTCTCTAGCTTGGAAACTTCAAAAATTTCACTCTTCAATGGCATTTTATGGATGCTTAGACACCTTTCTATACTCCATGAATTTGTAATGGAAATATTTTAAACTACGAGGGATTTATAATATAACTTAACAATGTCCTCTTTCTATGCCCATAACTGCCAACAAAATTGATCAATTACACACTAATTTCTAATAGACTATTTCTAATTAAACATACACTCATAAGAAAATCATTCTTTTAAATATATATTACCATCACTTGGGGAAATGATCATAGGACCGCCCATTGATTTTTATCAGTCTTCCATTATTATAAACTTGCTATGATACCAAATGTAAAGTTTTGATCAGTTTAACACAAAATAATTCATTGATTATGCAACATAGTTGATTACGATATATAGGCAATGATATATCCTATAAGCAAGGAGTTATGCCTTATCAAATCCCAAACAACTCCCTATAATTTATTATCTAACTATATAAATAATGAGTTGTACAAAAATTCTCATACAATGTTCACACACACACAAACCTATGACATAATATATTTCCAATCATACTAATATAACTCACTTAACTAATGAGTCACACACAATAACCAAATGTGAGTACTAAACCATATTTTCTTAAGATTCTCCTCTTAGTGAAAACATGGGAAAAAAAAGTCACACATTATTTAGAAGTTTCTCTCTAAAAACAATCTTTAGACCAGGTGTAACTCCATCAAGTTGTCTCACAATCATCATAAAGGTGTATCTCATGAGTTGAATTCCCGAGTTCCTAAATTCCATCTCTTAATCCCCAAACTCTTGAATTCTAAAACCCTTGAACTATCTAGGTAACCATCCATATTGAGCTTACCTCAGATCTCTTCATGTCCTCAAAAAGTGGGTTCCTTAGAATATGATTTTTTTCAAACATATCATTATAATGGGGGTTTATTTTTTCACATCACACAACAAAATATGAAAAAATAAATATTTGAGGACTAAGTCCTCATCGTCTTCATTTTTAGCCTTTATCGTTGACCATTGCCACTATATTACAAATAAAATAGGAAACTACCACTACCATTTGAAACTAACTTCAGCTTTGGCCAATTTGGCATAGACATTAATGCCACTATTGCATACTACGGACCTATCATTAGTGGATGCCAATAGGTGATATTTAGCCTCCTTGTTTTTTTTGCCTCCATCCTTAAGTGGTATTGTTGCTCACTCAATGAAATACAACATGAAGCTCAATAGTTTTAACATTGTACTTAGTTTCATATACCCCTACACAATGTAAAATGGATTTTGTGGATGTTGGTTTCAATCGATAATGCATCCACTTATAATAAAGAGATTATTAAATTTGACTATATATGACGTCACACAAAATAGACTATATAATTGAAACAAATTAACAACCTAAATTAGACTTTTTAACATTACTAAACTAAAATAAATACTATTAAAAAATGACCCCTCTTGACTAAAAAAATGTTAAATAACTAATAACTAAAGTCATTAATTTAACGACATTTTTTATTTCCATAAAAAATATTGGAAAATTAACCTAACAAATTCTTAACTACTACACATACAAAAATTACTTAACAAACTATAAAAAAGAAGAACACTTGTAAACTAAACAAACACAAAGACTATGAATAACACAACAACCTAAAAGACTTTTGACAATATAGCCTTTGACATGTGGCCACATTATCTAAGTAATATGAGGTGAGGTGAGTGATAGGAAGGAAGGTAAAGAGGGGGTTGAGGCAGATATCTATATAGGGCACTCCTCCCCTATCCATATAGGGGATAAAAGATGGAAGTTAACTGACTATAGGCTATAGACTAGAGGGCATAAAGTTTAACCCCATATAGTTAGATAGGGGCATCCCTGCCTACCATTGGCTATGCTCTAAGGTTAAGGTCTACCCACTATATTCTATTATAATGGGGTGGGATATCAATATTTAAGCTTTATACAAAAACCTTAATCATTCTAGAATTATAGTTTTAACTATTAACAAATCATGATTATCAAGAATACACTCACATGAATATAATCAACAAAATCTTAATGCAAATAGAAATCACATTCTATAATTAGATGAATGACATAAAAATTGTTGACTAAACAGTCATAAGAAATACGAGTATGATGGACGATGATAAGGACCAAATGCAATAAAGAGTTTGACCAAGAAGATTTATAGATTTTTAGAAGGATAAGATACAATATAAGTGTGAGACATTGGATCTACAAAGGATTTGAGAATATATTAAATGCATAGATGCCATAAGAATTTATGTTGGTCCAAATCGAATTCACGATGCACAAGTCTATCACCAAATTAATAACAGAAGTGCACAAACATTGACTATTTCACATGCATAGAAGTGTGGCATTTGGATCTTTTGTGAGATGTATAAAACTACAATTAATCTTGATTCTCAAATAAGTGAATAGATCTAACTACTACCACTTTATAGTCTGCATAGTTGGTCATGATTTCTTCTCTAACTTGGAAAATTTAAAACTTCACTCTTTAATGGCATTATATGACTATTTGGACACCTTTTTATACTTCGTGAATTTTTAATGAAACTCTTTCAAACTAAGGATATTTATGATATAACCTAACAACATCCTCATATTCCTATACCCATAAATACCAACAAAATTGATCAGTTATACACTAATTTCTAATAGACTTGTTAGCCAAAATGGCTACCATAGGCCATTACATTTTAAAATTTTGTTATATAGGCTTGTTTAACTTTGTTGATAGCATTTTGAGGGGTATTATTCTGGTCAAAGCTTGTATTACCCTTAGTGAGGAGTGGTTTTGTTCTTAGTAGTGTTCAAGGTCTTCTAGGGTGGTCTAACCAAGAGAGTGAGTCAAGACACCTAGCTCTGTCATTAATGTTTTAAATGTGATCATTCATTAAGTGTTTGGAGATGTTAAGACAATTTTGAAGAAATTAAGGTTTCATGTTGGTTTTGATCATTTACTTGTTGAAATCTTGTAACATTTCCCTTGAAGAACTGTTAGTGTAGTGCTTTTTCCCATTGGGTTTTGCCTTCACAGCCTTATGGCCATTCTATGTTAATTAAGCTTCCTTAGGTTAGTTATAAAAGGGTGACATAGGCTAATTTCATTTTAATGTAATTATCTAATTAGTAAAATTAGAGGCTTTCTCAAGTTTCCCTAATTTTCCCTATATATAGCCCATTTTTCTACTTTGGAGGGTTAGATAGGTTAATGCAATTTTATGCAAGCAAGTCATTTTTTACAATATTATTGTTTGAAGACAAGCTTCTTCCTCCTTTGTAATTTATCTATGATTTCATTGCTTCATACATAGATTTTCTCAATCTTTTGTTCATGGATCCAAGATCATGGCCAATCCGACATGGTATCAGAGCCATTTCTATCAGTATTACAACAATCTTTGTGGTGAAATCTTGATACATTCGCTATTCCAGCATAAAGAAGGGTTTGGTGGAATTCCTTGGATAATCTATGTAAAAATTTCTACTGGAGCTTAAGATCTCAAAACTGTTTGTGCCATTGGTTTTAGAAGGTGCCAAAACCCTTGGATCAAATGTAAACACGACCTAGTTCTAGAATAGTCAATTTTTTTCTTTTCTTTTTGGCATCCCAAGGCCCCATTTTTTATTTTCTAGAAAAATCCATACTTCTTGTGTTCCTGTGCAAAAATGCCTTCTAGGTTTTATTCTTCAGGTTAAAATATCAAATGAGTCTCTTACAAAATTTCCATTGCTAAAGTATTTTGGACATTTTTGGCTTGCCTCGATTTGCATGCTGTCAAACCTCTACATTACTCAAATTTGCAAGTGGTCATTACTTTGTCTCTATAGTTAATTTGCTTCATGTTGCATGCATTAGAGAGTCATCAGACCAATTCAAAAATTTTGAGGGCTATTATTTAGCCAACAGACCAAATTGGACTTTCAACGGTGAGTAACTTCATTTTTCTAAGTTGAGTTGTTTAATAAGTCTACTTACTTTCTTGTAGACCAAATTAGACTTGTGGATTTCAATTTACTTGTAAATCCATGAAGTTAAGTAAGTAGGGTGCCAAAACCTGGTTTACACTACTGTAGACCAACTCAGACTTATAGGGGTCATTACTTGTAACTTCACCTACCTCAAGCAAAGAAAGTCCAAAAACCCAATTTACACTACTACAAACCAACTCAAGTTTTTGAAGGCCAACTAATTGCAAAATTCAAGTAGTGTGGAAACTCTAGATTAATCTTTCGAGATTGACCTGGACTTTTGAAGGGTCTTTACTACCTTACTCAGGTTTTCAAACACTGATTACTTACAGAAGTCAAGCAGTTTGGAAACTCTGGATTACTCTTTCGAGACCAAGCTAGACTTTCGAAGGGTCATTACTGATTGAAGTTGTGGGGTACCTCTAATTCATTTTTTTTCCATTTCTATCTTTTTTGATAAAAGTCTATTTTTTTTTCCATTTTTGGAAAGGGTCCAGGATTGTGTAGAATTAAGAACTTGTAAGTGCCATAACTTTCAATTCGTAGCTCTATTTTGGGTGATATTTTTTTTGAAAGTGCATATATTTTTAAGATATACACATTGGTGAATTTTTAGTCCCTTTATAACATCCATTTTATTCATGCTATAATCACTTAAAACTCACTGTACCTTTCTTGGATACATTATCAGCTGTGCCCAATGTCCCTCTCATTCTCTCTCTCACTAATTACTTATAGATGCATTCTTGGTAGTGCTCAACATCTAATATTGAGTGTGTGTTACATTTTAACTTAAGGGGAGGTTTTTTGATAGTTCAAGGGGGTACTTGTACTATGTGCAATCTATGCTTTGCTTTCATCTCAATTCTATAAATTGTCTCAATCTAATCTACACTAATGGATCTAAACATTGAACCACTCACACCATTTAACTATATCAACTAAAAGTCTAAAATATAACTTACCTTGAGAGGTAAAGGACTCTATTAGATGACTAGGGGTGAGGAAACTGAGCTATTTATAGATACAAAAAAGCTTAAGTGGTAAAAAAGATGTGATGAGGCCTATGGGTTCTTATGCCTATCAATTTATCTTGACCTCCTATTTCATGTTGAATCTGTAAAAACTCCCAATGACTCTGGACCATCCTACACAAGCTTTTTGGAGTGCAGAACATCATGAGAGATCATGAACTAGATAATGAGCTCATCACATTGAGCCTAGGTGACTATGACACCCTACAAGACTTATTTACAAATTTTAAATCATTAAGAATGCAATTGAAGCAATGTGGCATTGAGAAAATAGATGACTAGTTGATTCTATCCATGCTTGCAAAATTGGGTCATGACTATTTAGTTTTTATCTCTATATATCTTGCTACCAAACATGCACTTGGATCCACTTGGAAACTACCATCATTTAGTGAGTTTGTTACTGATCTGACTTGGGAGCAAGATAAGCTGGTTCACATGGGTACACTGAAGTCCTCAAAATCATATGCCTTGATTGTCAATCAGGATAAGAAGAAGCTTTCTAATAGTGGTAAACAAGAGAAGAAACAGTCTAAACCAGATCATGAGCATAAGAAGAATAAAAAATTAGATGCCAAACCTAATGCATTATCAAATGAGTCCTCCTCAAGTGGGAAACCTAAGAAGGAAAAAATCAAATGCAAATTTTGCAAGAAACTTGGGCATGATGAATGTCAATACATGAAAAAGAAGATTGACACCTTGACTAAGATGCTTGAGACAACACAAATTTTACACAAATCATAACACATTTGCATAGGATTTTATAAAGATTAAAGACAACAAAAAGGGTAAAAATAAGGGCAAGGCACTTGTTACAGTAGCTTCTGAGCCTTTGATTTAGGTTATTGACTCAAGTGCTTCCTATCACATGGCCTCCTTAGAGGATCTATTTTCAAAAATAGAGCCATGCTCTGTGCCTTCAATTCTTATGGGTGATGACACTTTGGCAGAAGTTAGTGGTAAAGGATCGATTGAATTAAGTGATGGGACCTTTAATGATGTGTTGTGTGTCCCTTCACTATCCACCAATCTTCTGTCAGTGTACCAAATCACTCACATAGGTGAAGAGAAGTAAGATGAGTTCACACCTAATTCAGTGGTTATCAAAAAGTTACATAATGACATCATAGTGGCTTATGGGAAGGCCAATCATCAGTCTAGGCTATATATTTTCTCATAATTTGCCCTAGATCAACCCTCAACTGCACTACTTACTCATGCAAATGGAGTGATTAAACTATGGCATGAATAATTTGGCCATTTAAACCATCGTTACCTAGAGCAACTTAGTTGTCAAGACATAGTTTCAGGGTTATCTAAAGTCAAATTCTCAGATGGCCTATGCAATGGATGCATTCTTTGCAAGCATCTAGAAGAGAAATATGACAAGGGCAAAGCAAGGAGAGCTGAATAAAAGCTAGAAATTGTCTACAGTGACATTGTAGGTCCATTTCTAAAACCTTCATTGAATAGGACTAGATACGTGCTCACATTCATCGATAAATTTTTGAGGTACACCTATGTTTTTTTTCTCAAAAATAAGTGAGGTCTTTGATCACTTCAAGGACTTCAAGGCACTTGTGGAGATGCAGTTAGATTGTTCCATCAAAATATTTAAGGACTAATAATGGTGGGGAGTATGTCAACAATAGGTTTAATCAGTTTTGCACATCAGAAGAGATTCAAATACAACACATAGTTCCATATAGTTCTCAATAAAATGGTGTGGATGAACATAAGAACCATACCTTGAAGGAAATGGTCAACTACATGCTTCAATCCAAGTCTCTTGCTCCTTAGTTTTAGGATGAAACAAACAACTATGTGTGCTATATTTAGAACCATATTCCACACAAATCCTTGAAAGGAATCACTCCTTTTGAAACTTGGGATGGTCAGAAGCCCATAGTGGATCACTTTCAAGTTTTTGGATCACCAACAATGGCTCATGTTCCTAAGAAGAAATGAAAGGTAATGGACCTTCAGTGTCTGTCTTGTATCTTTATGGGGTATGTAGAAGGTACTAAGGGATACATGCTTCTCCATCCTAAATCTCATGAGTTGTTCATAGAAAGGAGTGTCATGTTTTGTGAGGGCCCACTTGAACTCACTACTGGCACTCTAAACTCTTCAAAAGTCTCACTGGACACTGATTCCACCTTAGACAATGATTTGGATCCACCTCAAAATCCTCTTGATGATCAAGATGACTCTTATTCTTCTTCAAGTTCAAGTGATGAGAGTAGTGATAAGGATTCTCATCCTCCATCTCACACTCACACTTTAGAAGATGATGACTCACCTCCTGATTCTCCAATCTTATACAATTCTAGTCCCACTTGGACCAACTAGACACTTCAAAGTGCTAAAAAATGGGTTGGAAATCCATCAGATACAAAGAGACATGTTCACAATTTCAGGGGACTTCACATGCCTACCTAGCCATTACCTCAGATTTTCAAACCTTTCATGAGGAATCTAGAATTCTATAATGGGATTCTACTTTGCAGGAGGAGTATAGTTCCCTAATCAGGAATAAAGTATGGGACTTGGTCCCTCTTCTTAAAGGAAGAAAATTGGTTCATTGCAAATGGCTTTATTGGACTAAGTATGGTACATATGGGTTTGATGATAAGTACAAAGATCATTTGGTTGAAAAGGGGTTTTCTCAGGTGGCTGGCATGTACTACACCTAGACATTTGCTCCTATAACCAAGATGACGTCTATTAGACTCACTCTAGCCATCACAGTTGCACATAGATGAAATGTTCACCAAATGGATGTCAAGAGTGATTTTCTACATGGTGACCTCAAAGAAGATATCTACATGGAATAACCACAAGGCTTTATAGAAGATTCATCCTTGTACTATAGACTCAAAAAATCTATCTATAGACCCAAACAGGGCCCTCAGGCATGGTATGCCAAGATGGACTCCTTTCTCTTCACAATTAGGTTCAATAGTGAAAACTACACTTTCAGGTAGATTTTAAATGACAAACATGGGATTACTGCATTAATTTCTCAAGATTGAAATCATTCAGTCAAATTTTGGGATAACTTTATCACAATCCAAGTATTCTCTTGATTTGCTTATGAGGTTTAACATGGTTAATTGTAAGCTAGCTCCTACTCCCTTCTTATCTAGTGTGAAGCTTGAGGTTGATTGTCCTACACCATTTGTTGATGCAACTCCATATCGATAACTTGTGGGTAGTCTTATCTATCTCACACACACTAGACCTAACATATCCTATGCATTTGGCATGGTCTCTTGGTTTATGCAAGAGCCACATGAATTGTATTGGAAAGTAGCTAAGGGAATCTACACTACATTCAAGGTTCACACAACTATGGGATACACTATGGAGCAAGAACAAAGGTTAATTTAATCAGATACATAGATTCAGATTCGGTTGGGGATATTTAGAGTCAAAATTCCACTTCAAGGTATAGTTTCTCACTTGGTTTGGGTCCAATAAGTTGGTCAAGCAAGAAGCAAAATATAATTTCTTTATCATCTATAGAGGTAGAATACAAAGGGGCTGTCAATGCCATCACTAAGGCAATATGGATTTAAGGGATTCTTATTGAGTTTCTCATCTAGTTTCATAAGCCAACAATCATCTATTGTGATAACCAAAGCACTATCCAGATTTGTAAAGATCTGGTTCTCCGTCAAAGGACAAAACACATAGAGATTCACATGCACTTCATTAGGGAGCTTATCAATGAGCAAGTCATTGATCTTCAGTACTATCCAACATCAGAGTAGATTGTAGATATTATGACCAATCCCTTCATAAAGAGTAAATTTATTCATCTGCAAGCTCTCATTAGGGTTAGGGATACTCCACCTTCTTCTTCCTCCTATGGAGGTTATTCATTATGTACTTGGGTACCTCATCAAGATTTCAATGCTAGGACCCAATTCTCATCTCACCTAAGCTATGCTTAAGGGGGGGTGTTAGTATAGTGATTTTTACCATTGGGTTTTGCCTACACAGCCTTATGGCCATTCTATGTCAATTAAGCTTCCTTAGGTTAGTTATAAAAAGGTCACATAGGCTAATTTTATTTTAATGTAATTATCTAATTAGGAAAATTAGAGGCTTCTTCATGTTTCCCTAATTTTCCCTATATGTACCCCACTTTTACACTTTGGAAAGTTAGGCAGGTTAATGCAATTTTATGCAAGCAGGTCATTTTTTGCTGTGTGAAGACAAGCTTCTTCCTCCTTTGCAATATATTTGTGACCTCATTTATCCATACATAGATTTGTTCAATCTTCAGTGCAAGGATCTAAGATCGTGGCCAATCCAACAAGAACATCAAATGTGAGGAGTAACACCATGCAAAGGAGGTCATTTTAGACCATGTGGCATTCTTAGAAGATTGTGTTATACTCCATAAGGTTCGTATAATATCCAAAATGTGCCAAGACATTCACTTCAAACTATATCAAAATTCAAACCTCTTTTGTTCTTTGATTCAACTCCCATCATGGCATAATATGAAGTGTTGGTGAGAAAGGTAGGTGTGGAAGAGTGTTATACATTACATTTGCATTATGAATGATAGGGAGGACTCCATGAACATCTCACATAGGGATCCAACAGGGCACTCATTCAAATGATCAAAATCCATTGCATGAATAAGGCATTTTGATGAGTTTTTACATGTTTCTATACATGATCAGAGCTTCTCCATCTTAGAGAAGAATAACACCAGGTGGTGGAGCCTATCCAAGGAATATTCTAGCCTAAAAAATCTATAATCCATGTTTGGAAAGAGTTGCAGGTTCAAGAAAGATAAAAATCCTCTCAATTTCTTCATCGGGTTACTTGCAAGCTCAATAAGGCAAATATTTTTACATTGTTTCATGAAGGAGAAGGAGAGTTGGACCAAGTAGTATTAGGGGATGTTAGGGTCTCTTATACCCTTTAAATATATGTCAAGATAGCTTGTACTATATGAATCATTGCTAAGAAATTTAATGCTCCTGAAATTACCTACAAACCCTCATTATAGGTCACAACATGTTTTAGGTATTTTGAGGAGTCAAATTGCTTAGAAAAGTGTTGAGAGAATTGGAGGGAGGTGTTTTATACCTCATTAAATTATTTAAAATTAAAAAAACTAACAATTTAATGATCTTTTTGCTCAAAAGTCTCTTTCAAGCCCATCATATTCCTACAAGCTCGAGAAGGTCAAATTCATCACATGGGAAGTATGGTGAGGAGATTCACAGGGTCAAATTATCCTAGGGAATGTTAATAGGGTTTTTATACTCCAAATTGGTATAATTGGTTCATAATTTAAGGCCCTTAACTTTATGAACAATAGTTAAGAAGTATAAGACCTCAAAACTGCTCGTGTTTTCCTTAAGGAGCTCAATGGGTGAGAATGTGGGTCTAAATGTTTATAATGCACTTAAAATGCCTTGAAAAACCTTGTATGATTCCTGTACACTCCATGAAAACATTTTAGATTGATAATTTTACATGTGTGAGGAGGAAAACACAAAGAAGAGTTTAAAAATTGCCTTTTTAGGCCTGTTTCCATGGTTTTGGTTGTATGAAAGCCTCTTGACCACTTGAAAAGACCTTACAGATCTGGGCATAGGTCTAATTCCCCTAAAACCATCCATTCAAATACCTTCAAGGTATAAAAAATAAGTTGTTAATGTACATAGAAATCACAATCTCTAATTAAATGAACGACACAAAAATTGTTGACAAAAAAGTCAACAAAAATAATAAGTACGATGGGCGATGACAAGGACCAAATGTAATAAAGAGTCTCACCAATAAGATTTTTAGATTTATATAAGGATATGTTATTGTATATGCATGATATGTTGGATATTATAAGTATTTGAGAATATATTGAATGCACATGATACTAGAATAATTTATGCTGGTTAAAATTGAATTCACTATACACATATTTTTCACCAAATCAACAATGCAAGTGTACATATATTGACCAGTTCACATGCACAAAAGTGTGGTGTTTGGATATTTGGGGATATTTATGAAACTAAAATAAATATTTATTCCCAAATAAGTGAATGGATCTGACTACTACCACTTTATAGTCCACACAAGCAACAATAATTTCTTCTCTAACTTGGAAAATTCAAAACTCCACTCTTCAATGGCATTGTATGGCTGCTTGGACATGTTTCTATACTCATTCAATTTGTAATGGAAGTATTTCAAACTAAGGATATTTATAATACAACCTAACAATGTCCTCCTCTTCCTATGCCCATAGCTACCAATAGAATTGATCAACTGCACTCTAATTTCTAATAGACTATTATTAATAAGACTTACACTCCTACAAAAATAATTCTTTCAAATATATATTTATATCACTTAGGAAAATGTTCAGAGTACCGACCCTTTATTTTTATTAGTCTTCCATCACTATAAACCTGCTTTGATATCAAATGTAAAATTTGGATTAGTTTAACACAAAATAATTCATTGATTATTCAGCATAGTTGATTACAATCTATAGGTAATGAGATATCCTATAAGCAAGGAGTCATGCCATATCAAATCCCAATCAACTCCTTATAATTTATTATCTATCTCTATCAATAATGAGTTGTAAAACAATTCTTGTACAATGTTCACACACACACTTATAACATAATATATTTATAATCAAACTAATATAACTCACCTAACTAAATAACATAATATATTTATAATCAAACTAATATCACTCACCTAACTAATGAATCACACACAATAACCACAATGTGAGTACTAAACCATATTTTATTAATAGGTTCACCTCCTCATAGGGAAATATATTTTACTTATTCCTTTAGATTCTCCTTCTCTCCTCTAAATCTCTTCCTAATTCAAATTGAAAATGGAAAAAAGGGGTTCCTCCAAGGAAGGATTTTCCCCCTCATATAGGCAAAACACTCACATCCATTGGTCAATAGGAATGTGACATGTGTCCCTTCCCATTTATCGGCTCTTGGTTGAAAATTCACCACAATCATTAACTCCTCTTACAATCCCATGTGAGAAAGCAAGGTAATTCCATGCCTCTTCAGTGATCCCACTATCCCATGCCATAAATGGGCATATGGTTTATCATATGACTTATTCCACACTCCAAGAAAGTCCTTCCCCAACCTATAGTCAATGGGGTCTTAATTACACAATTTATCTACCTCTAAATCACTTTATATCCACTTTAAAACTTGTTTGAAAGTTTCCATTCATGTTTTTAAAGTGGTGATAATAAGTTGGATCTCTTTTCAACCTTAATACTTTTTAAATGTTTCAAAAAATATCTAAGATATGGGTAAAGATGGAAAGAATAGTGTCAAAGGGGTGAATAGTGTTATGAGGGTAAGGAGATTTACAACTTACAACTATGTCCACAAATGATACTAGAAGTGGGTTAGTATTTCAAGAAGTTAAGTAATCATGACACCATTATATCAATGATGCAATCATGCTCAACATAGTCCTTATTCCCTTGTTGGCCTCCCCTATCATCTGCACATTAATTCACACATAAGATGCACAACCTTAAATAGCCAAATCTCTAGAATCCAAACAACATAAATAATATCAATCTATACAAAATGAATATGTACATATACAAGACACATAATCTCAATGGGAATATACTCGTGTCAATCATCTAAACATCAATATAATCAATCACATGTTAAAGTACTAATTCTACTAGTAAGGTAATATAATGTGCATTTCAACAAAAAACTAAAATCATCTATCACCAGTATCTAAAGCACTCTCAAGTAATAAAAATTAAACAACATCAGGTGTATAACCCACTACCTTAGTAGTAATTTAATATAAAACAAATAACATAACATCAAGTGTCACATGTCTCAATAATATAAGAAGCACGTCAAATCAAGACATGTGTATAATAACAAAATTTCAAAAAGTAAGAACTGTAAAAATAGGGATCTCATATATTGGAGGATCAACCTACTCCCAAGTTCCATTTTTTACCAATGCACTGTACTCACTCTTAATTAATTTTCTCCATACATCAAGATTTTCAACTTTTTTGAAGGAACTTCTCCTTTTTGGAGGGTCTTCCAAGGTAAGATTTTCTATTTTATCTTGAGTTTCATCTAGGAGATTTTTTTATTGTTGTATGGTTGTATGTGCAATTCAAGTTCCTATAATTTTTATAACCTCATCAGGTTTGACATCTGTCAATGTTTGTTTGGCCTAGTTTAGTATCTTTTTTTTAGTAGCTTGTGGAATCACAAGTACCTCATTTTCTTGATTTGAATCTCTTTCAATTTATAACATTGAACCAAATTTTGATGAATTTTCATTGTATTCCATAGGGGAGCATTGTTTTCAATTATATGAGTCAATAGAGGTTCAACCATTTCCCAATTATAGGCTCCCCCTTCACTATTTGGAACCTTCATATCAATCTCCTTGAAAACATCAAAATTAGCATATTTTCAAGTCAATGCAATTCTTGACTGATGATTATTGTGTCATTTGTAGTTTAAAAAATATCAAATATCTTGTGATAATATATTTATTTTTGATCTCATCTAATAGTTTGTATGAATTTGAGGATTATAAGTATCCCAAAAAGATGCATTTATGACTCTTGTGGTCCAGTTTATTCCTTTTCTTCTTGAGAATCAATGCATAGCAAGTGGATCCAAAAACATGAAGATGCCATATTAAAGGGAGATGACCACACTAGAATTCATATGAATCCTTCATTTTAAGGGCTATTGATGGTACTTGTTATCGAGATACACTATTATTTGAGTTGCTCTTACCAAAACATGTAGAGTTACCCCTTTGATATACAACATTTCTTAAACCATGTTCATCATAGTTATATTCATCCACTCAACCACTCCATTTTTTTAACGAGTATAAGGGACTATGAGATGATTTTTTATCCCATTTTGATTTATATTGGTTTGAAACACATTTGATGTGAATTCACCACCATTTTTAGTCTTGAGTGTCCCAATGTGGGATTGAACTTCATTTTCAATAATTATTCAAAACTTTTGAAAATTTTTGAAGGCTTTTGTTTTTTTCCTCAGAAGGTAGATCTAATAATTGTGATATAGTTATCAATGAAAAACATGAAGTACTTGTGACCACCAAAAAAAAAATTGGTAGAGAACACAAATCAGAGTGAACCAACTATGATTTTCTACCGACTTTCCATTCTAACCTTTGAAATGGTTCATTTTTGTGCTTAACCAATATGTAAGCTTCACACTTAGATATTTTTGGGAAGTATTTTCAAACCTAAAACACCATTATTTCACATTATGTTAAAGTTTTCATAATGAGTATGCCCAAATCTTACAAGCTATAAAAGACTTGTTGGCATACCTTCTTTAGCAAGATGAGTAAAATTTGTTAGAACTGAATGCTCACCCTTGAATTTTACCAATTTTCCTTCCTCATAGCCAATAATAGTAATTGTATTATCACATTTTATTGTGATATTCACCTCTCCATCATCCAATAAAATGGAGTGGCCTTATTTTGAAATGAGCACTAGAAACAACAATTTTATTTTCAATTGAGGAAGGTATAAGACATTTTGGAGAATGAAATCTGAAATCCATTGTGACATGAGTTGAATTGAATATTTTCATTGAGGTTGTAGACTTGTTTTATCTACCAAATATACTATAACAAAACTTTATTCATCAAACTACTCAAATAAGTCCTTTTCAAGAGTCATATATTTCTTGGAACCAGTGTCTAGGACCCACCCATTATCCTAGGTTGAACTCACTAAGGCATTATTTGCTTTGTCTAAGATAGAAATCACATATTCACTTGAAAATCGAGCTGATTTTGGTTATGATATTGTCATTTTTTTTTTTTGATTTTTTTATATAGGCTTCAATCTTGTCCCATGATGTTTTGCCTTCATGGTTCTCATTACTACCTTTTCTTTCATAATGTTTGCAAAATAAATGTTGTTTGTAGTTTTGATTTTCCTTATATTGACTATTGTTTTTGCTAAATTTTCCACCTTGACATTTATTTTTACCCTTTCCTTTGTCATTTCCACTATTATTTAAATAATTTCCCTTTTTATTAGAATAACAAATGATTTATCTTGTGGACTTAATCTTTCTTCTAAATGATTTTTATCTCTCAGCCATCTTCTCTTCCAGTTGATTAAAAATGGGAGTCTTCAATAAACTGATTGCTTGTAGATACTCCAATTAGGTTGAGTATGTAGGGAGATTTTTGTTTATTGAGGTCATCATGTATACATCAATATCTACACCAATAGAATCAACATCATGTTTGATAACATATATTTATGAATCCAAACTCATGACATCACCATTCTTCAACTCAATATTGAAAATTTGTAGCTATAATGTAATAAATCCATGTCTAAGTAAGAATCATACAAGTCCTTAACTTTCATAGTGCTTCCCAAGAAATGTTTCACCCTATATTTGAAAAAAAACTTCGCTGTCAACTAAGGCACACATCAAGGCTGATGATTTTGAATTCTTGTGCTTCCATGTTTGTCTCTTCTTTTATTCCTTTAGTTTAGTAGGTTGTGCATCCCCATCATAGATTTTGAACTACAAGTCATTGAATATGAGTGTTCTCTATCTATCTTGACCATTATAACTAGGTGTCTTTCTTGATTAGTGTTGTGCCAGTGCATGTTTGTAGTATAGGGAGATGGATTGGTTCCTTATTGCTCCAAAAGGTTCCTCTTTTTATATACCATATGACTGATATACTAAACCTATCTATATGTTCACCCTTTATATATGCCTAGTGGGACATGAAATAAGTTCACCTTTTTTGTATATTTTGCAGTATGTGGAAGAAACTCATCATTTTTATATATTTGGCAGTACATGAAAGAGACATTAAAGCACATGAGAGCAGAATAATATGTGGTACCTAGATAGTAAGCGAAAATTAATCATTCTATATATAACACCCGCTTAGCAAAAATTCTTTGTACGTGAGCATAAAAACCCTATATACTCAAAGTATTAATTATTTTTAAATTTAAGTCTAGTGATAATCGTGAGTGGGTAACAAAGGGAATGGGAAATTGAGAATTATCCTTATTCCCCCTTGGTGATTTAAAGAGGCAATACCACAAACATTATTATTTCATATATTTTAAGATGTATATGTAGTAGTTCAAGTGCAATTACTTCACTTGTAAGTGACCAAAGGCACCATTGATAATGAATGTTATGTTTTTTTTTTTGAGTTTTCACAATTTTTTTGGGTTCAAAATCAAACTATTTTCCTTAATTTTAAATAAAAATATGCTTTGAATTTGAATGGTTTTAAAAAAATACCCATTTTAATATGGTTAAATCAGTCAAACAATATATTATTCCCTTATGGGAATGTTCTCCATTTATAAAGAAATCTACTTGGAAAAAAAAGTATAAAAGTTTGAAAAAATAAACCTATCTTTGAACTGCCTTGATTTTCTTTTGAGAAAAGATAAGTTTGGCATATTAATAGGTTGAATTGCTCTAAATGAAGTTATTCCAATGAAATTTGAACACAAATATTAAATTTTAGGAAATTAAACACTTAGATGTTATAACGCCAATGTCTCACAATCACTTCTGACTCCTTATAATGCCAAAGTAAATGGTTATGCATAACAAATTGCCTAGATAAAATGCATGTCCAAAAAAAAAAGTTGAAAAATGTGCAGGTCTGATATGTAAGATATTTTAAAATTAAATTGAGATGATTCAATCAATATAAAAATTAATAGTTGTTTTGGATAGATTGGGACGTAGCCTCGTATGGAAATATTTGAGTCAAACAAGCACCACACAGGTTTGTGTTAGAGGATCTTTTTGATCCAAAAATCCAAGTTGATGATAAATTTGAAATGCCCTTTAAACAATTGCAATGCTTCCTCAATTTTAGGCATAATGATCATAAATAAAAAAGGCCAATCAATAGCACATAATTAAGTTGAAGCAGAGATGTACAATTTGCATAAGAAAAAAACTTGCACAAAAATTCAAATCTTTGGGAAAAAAATTTATAGTAGAAGAATAATGGAGGATGGAATATATTTGAAAACTTTGAGATCTAATAGCAATGTCAAGTCAGTAATAATGAAATGAGAATAAATAATAATTTGGTGCAAACTAATATTTTATTTATGTTAGATTAAATGAATAGGATTATAAACATTTATAGTAAAAAATATGACTATTCACTTCATCTCTTATGAAACTATTCAACTTTCCTATGTAGACTATTCATCTACTACCACAATATAAAAGATCTCTACAAATGACAACTAGGATTATATAACATTATGTACAATAATATTACACATCTGATACAATGCCAATATTTTTATTCAAAAAATGTTATTAGGCAAGGCACAAAAGGCACTCCAACAAAACACACAAATATTGCCTCCTCCTTAGAGCCGAATGATAAATGCACTGAAAAATAGTTGCAAACTCTTACAAACTTGAGTGTTGAGGCATGCAAATAATTTATGCTTTTCATATTGAACATATTTTAAAATTATCCTCATTATATTTTATTTTAGCATTGATCATTTAATTAAAAAATTTTATTGCAACAATTTAAATTACAAGTGTCTTATAACCTTTAAAAAATTACTTGTCTACATTTCAACCAATATGAAAGGAATGTTCACAAAAAAATATTGTAATTACATATTAAACATTATAAACTTCCTATTGTGAAAAATGCATGTTCACAACAATATTTGATTATGAGCATGCATTCCAATGTAATATTCACAAACATGACAACAAACTAAATTGTACTTTGAGCCAACCATTACTTCACAAAGTTTTACCAAAAGTTACTGGAATTTCATTTGAATAATACACAAAAACCATCTGACCTACTATATTTATCTTACACCAATTTAAGATCAGTGGAAGTTTCACATTAACAATAAATAATGTTATTACATATATAAATGAAACTTGATTTTTCCTTTGACAAATTTTACACTCATTTAATTTTCTTTCTATTTTTTGAATGCAGTTATAATTTTAATTTTAAACAAATATTTTAATTTTATCTACAAATTAAATTGTTCTATTTTTATAAGTGTTATTCATTACTAAGACATGCCATGTTGTTCAGCTTTTTTATTCAACACAAATCAAGCCATTTCTATCTTTTAATAGAATATTTTTTCACTGTTAAAATAAAAAAAATCTGTCACTATCTTTTTCATCATCTATGTAGCTTTTCTTGAATACTAATATAAAATTTTGAAAGCATTAATATTGATGTTGAATAATAAACACAAGCTTTTTCTTTTTTCCCTTTAACCTTACTTTGCTTATTGCTCAACAATGATTATAAAGCAAAAAAACTATTGCAGTTTAACTTTGTAAAGAATACCCATAGTTTACTTCTTTGCTTTAAATTTCAAACATGGATATGTTTCTATAAATATTGATACAATTTATGATCATTTATATGAATTTAATATCTATTTTTGTTGCAATAAATATCAAATGCATTATGTATTATGTCAATGATTCAATTATTAAAATCTCTACCATTATTCCTTTGAATTAATCAAGTCTAAGATGCTTTAACTTTCTAATTATTTTGTCAAGATTTACTTATCTATATTTTTTAATTTACTTTTTTACTTCTTTCTTAGAAAAGACATTGCTAAATCACCAATAAAATGGTTTCAGTTTCAAATGAATTGAACGATTTCAAATAAAGTTTAAATCATTTTCCTAATATTAATTAATGTTTATGCATCACACAATCACACAAAAATTCAAATAGTCTTCATCATATTCTATTAATTATTAGAAAGAATTGATGCCTTTTCTCTATTTACATAAAGTGTTTGTGTCTTCCTCTTATCATGATTAGATTTGTTAAAAAGTTTTGTTCTTATGTCTATAAGTTGTGGGTTTACTTTTAGTGTTTGAACAAATGGCATATATTCATTATGAAAAACATTCTTTATTTTCAATGCTAACTTTACTTATCTACATATGTTCATTAAGGAGTATGATTTATGTTTACATCAAGATTTGTACTTATTATCAAGGATATAATGTTAGTGTATCTTATAGCTTTATATGATGTATTTTTTCAGAATACATTATATTGTCCATTGTTATGTCACTATATAATGATTAATGGGTTGTATCTAGGCCATATGATAAGATAAAAATATTAATTTATAATTATAATTGTAAATTTATTATAGTAGTTCCGTTTAGTTTTTTTTTGATATTATGGGTACGAATCTAATGATTTATGTAAAGGATAGGCAAAAGACATTTTTGTAATTCATATGATATGAAGAAGATACCACCAACTTGGCATGTCTCAAAACTATAATAACATACTTTTTAAAGTTTCCTTTGCTTAGTTGTACAAGTTTACAAACTAATTTTCTTATAATGTATTCCATTTGTTTTGTAGTAAATAACTTTATCTTACTACCTTTAATATCTATATAAAAATATATTTAAAACATATCACAACAAATCTAAACTATTGAACATTTCATTAAACACATATCAATTACTTCTAATCATTAAAAACTTTACTTTATTCTTCCACATTACTACACTTTTGTATCTAATAACATTTAAATTCAATACTACAATTACCTTTTTTTTGAATATGCTATTATGTTTATGATATCTAATATTGCATAACATCTATTTCAAAACACTCCACAAGGTCTTATTGTGTTTATCTATGCTTTAAAAAACCAGCTCAGTGCCTTACTTTTATGCCTTTGGATTGTTTATTTTCATGAATACAATATTTATAGCAACAATGTTACTCGTATTGTTTTTTCCATTCTTGCCAATTAAGAATCAAATAATATCAGTCTTTTTATAAATGATTGATGCCTTTCATGAACAATTGTATTATTAATTTTTATTAAAGTTTTTATTCACATATGCTCAAATAATGTTAACATGACTTTTAAGGATGTTCATTGTTCTCATAAAATTATGTTTTCATGGTTTTTTAGATACCAATAAAAAAAAGGTAAGAAATGTCATTTGAGTAATATCTAATCATAAATCTTGTCCTTATTTGATTTCAACGCTCAAAAATTAAAAAACCTAGAAAGAGAAATTCTACATTACAAGTCTACTTTCCACTTTGTTTATCCACATTTCTACTATCATTTCTTTCCCTACCACCTAATTTATAGAATGAAGATAAATTATTGCATGCATAGATAAATAACATAAAAATAAGGCACTGACCAGAAGATAGTATGAATAATTTCCATAGCTCAAAATAAACATAATTTGTTATGAAAAATTTGATCTTGGAAACATGTACCATACCATAAAGAATTCAATTCTAATTTTGTATCACTCCAATGCCTACAAGTTATGTTGTAAGATTGAAAAAATACATAACAAAAAAAGATGGAAAAGTATATATTGAACATTTGTGGCTTAGGACTGTCAAATCATTGCTAAAACCTAAATAACATGCATAGTAAAAAATATCTACATGTAAACCTAGAAAAAAAAAGGTCCTTTAAAGCTTGCTAAACAAAAACTTAAATGCATTATAATTTCTTTTATCAATGTTGAAATCTAGAACCCTCAACTATAAAATCTATTTCTAAATATAAAGTTTTTGAGAGCCTCACTTTAACATAAAAATCCAACATGCTTCGTTATGCTTCATTTATTTAGTTCAAATTTAGGAAAAAAAATTATGAATTAATATGTTTAGGATTTTATTTCTTAAATAAAATGTAAAATGCTATCATACAACAATTATGGCAGTCATCTAATGTAATTTAAAAATAATATGTAAAACTAGTTCACCATAGATACAATGCATGGTAAAACATAGTTCATACACAAATTAATAGAAAATGTATTGTGCACCAAACACAACTTTTAATTACCACCACCCAACATACTTATTACTTATTATGATATTTTCTACTAATTATGTAAAAGGCCAATGAAAGAGTACACCCAACTTATTTATTGTTAAGAAATAACAAACATAATGTTGTATTAACAAACATTAATGGCATCAATAATATAAATGGAATAGTAATTAAACAAAATAAAAACTACAATGCAATAAACATCTAGGAAGTATACACTAAACAAAGACAAAGATAATTATAAGAAACTATAGGGCAAAACCAAAATATATGGAATATTCCTCAATAACATTATGAAGAATATTGTCAAAATATACTTATGAAAGTATATAAAGGCAAAATCAAATATTATAAAAAATACATCTAATTAACTGGGACAAAAAAAATTACTACTATTGCAATTGGCACCCTTCTTTGCAATTGACATCCATTTATATTATAAAAGCCATTAATGGTTGTTAGCATAACACTATCTCCCAATAGTAGAGTTATTTCTTATTATTTTCAAAAAATAGTTAATTGAGATGCAATAACTGAAAATCTTATTTATGTAGAGATATTTTATTGGATAGTTATTTTTATCTAAACATTATGCTTGTGATGTCAAATTTAATACATTCATCTCTCTAAACCATGCAATAATAGAATGCAACTGCACCCTGAAAGTTGAACCTCTTACAATATCTACTGGCTTGATCTTTGCATGTAGATCATAGTAAAGGTTTGCCTACAAATTTCCCCACATGTGGCTACTATATCACATCGATTTCAATATTTTTATAGAAATAAATAATTTATGCACTAGTTAACGTTGATAATACGTGTTTCATTATTTTAATCTAAAGAAAAAAATTCATATATGGAAGAAAAAATTATACATTTTTTATTTTTTTTAATAATATTTGCTTGCCTTTTATATGTTTGTTGCATATATTTTGATTTTACTCTATAATTTGTTTTAATTTTTAATTTTTAATTTTTATACTTTGCTCAATGCATGTTGCTTGGATAATTATTACACCAACATTTTTAATTGGCCTTTACTACATGTCAATTGACATTATTTTTGCATGCGCATTAAAGGTATATTATTCACATTGATTTCAATATTATTATTAAAATAATTAACTTATGCAACGGTTGGGGTTTATAAAAACTTGGTTTCATTATTTTAGTCTAACCAAACAAATTTATTGCATATGGGTCAAATTATAAATCATGATTGCCATTAATTTTTATCAATATAACATCATCTCTATCATCTTCAAATAACAAACAATCCGTGTCTAGTATTCTACCTACATTTTAAAAAATCAGTGAAAATTTCAACCATTACTAAGAATTACATTGGGATGTGCTCTTAAATAGTAGTTGTACTTGGTGCATCATCCATTGCTTCTTAGTTTATGTATGGATTATGCTACACCATGCATTGAAGTCATGGCAATCTATTTTCACATGAAGTTATTTCTATTGCCATTGTCTCAGAACATTTTGCATCTTTTTTAACAAGATAAAGCCTTAGCTAAACAAATAAACAAAAAAATCCCTAAATTATGTGGTATATAGAAAAACCTTGCTGCATTTATCTTTTGGTGATGATTTTATAGTCCCAAACAAAAAAATGTTTCATACATAGTTGTCCATTTTTTTTATTGTATTTTTTTCCAATCTTACAATACAATTTTATGCATGGAAATAATTCAAAATTATAATTTTCACATCTATGCATACTTGTTTCATGAATTTCCAAGTAGTATAAAAGTAAGACATTGATTTTTATTTCCATAAACCGACAAGCTAGTACAACCTTGTGATCATATAAAATGAATTTTAAAAGCATGTATCATACCACTTATAATTCATTTCTCATTTTGTATTATTTTAATTCATACAATATTTACTACAAGATGACATATTCAAAATATCACATACATAAAATGCACAAATTATTCATCATGAATAAAAGAAAAAAACAACTATTGTTCAGACCTAAATCTATTGAAAAAAATGTGGAAACCAAAAAACTAAAATATATGCAACAACTATATAAAATCAAAAATCAAACATTATGAAATAAATAAAATAATGTACATTTTTTTTCTTATTTTTCATTACTCTATTAAAATCACCTCCATGTAAAATCAAATTAGTGTAAATGCAATAAACATCCCAACACATTACATACATAAACTAATACAGAATGCATCATGCACTAGACATGGCTATGAATTAACACCAAAGCCCAACACGTTTTTTGCTAATTTGTATGATGTAATTTCATTAACTATGAAACAAACAATTTAAAATGACAATGCAATAAATATTCTAACAACTTCTCAATTATTCTAATTCATACAACTCTTTATTAAAAATAGAAACTAAATACCCTGATAACAACAACTAATTGTATTTTCAAATATTAATGGCATTCAAAATATAAATGTCTTCTTTCCTTTTGCTCATGTATGCTTCCTAGATATTTATATCACCACCATCTTGACGTAGCCTTGTTATACAACTAGTAGGCATTGGTACAAATTAAAATTGATGTTTTGATAGATAAGGGCACTTGTTTCATGCATTTCCAAATAGTATAAAATCAAGATAATGACATTCCCCACCCCCGCCCACCCCCCGCCCCCCCCCCCCCCCTCACCCACCCCCGCCCCAAAAAAAACCAACAAGCCACTACAACTATGGTGTCACAAAAAATTAATATTTAAAGCATGCACCATAACACTTACAATTAATTTTTTATTTTATATTATTTGAATGCTGAAAAGTTTCATTCTTGCTTGATTTCACCATTATTTTCTAACATCATCTTGCATTTGTTTTGCAAAAGAAAAAGGCTCATTTAAAATTTTGGTGGAACAATTCACCTTACCATTGCCAAATGCATAGATCACAAACTATCAAATATAATCTCCATCTTCCATCAACATTGGTTCTATATTTTTCTTTCTTGTGATTTTTTTAACAAACTAATAGCATTAGATTAAACAACAAACATTTATTGCATTCACATTCAATTTTTTTGTATGCTTCATGTCCACTTCCTTATTCCATAAACTTCAATTACATGTTGTTTAGTTTCTTACAACATGCCCACATTTTATAGCACCAAAATTGACAAAGCTCACACTACTTTTTATTCCATTCTATTCTTATACTTAAGCCTTTACCCATTCAAACAATTCAAAGCTTTGTTGCATGCTTTCAATACTCATTTTATGATATCAACTTGAATTTATTTTGTAAGAAATAAAGACAGCCTCAACATATCATATAAATATATCTCAAATTTTCCTCCTTCTTACCAATTATGGACCTTATCTACTCTTTTTAACTAATCATTTTAGGTAAAACAATTCAGCTTACTATTTATACATGCATTGCTAAAAAACTATAACATCTCTTCAACTGTGATTGGCCAATGTTTTCACATTACACAATTCAACTTAATATTACTACATAATTATGTTGATTTATTAATTAGTATCCTCATATCTCAATTTATGTTCCCTTACATTTTAACAGTTATAGCTTCTCCATATAAAATCTATCCTATACACATGGTTTTACTTCTTTCCTAGAGTTTCAACAACTAACAGATTCTAAAATATTGCACATTTTTTTAAGAATAGTAAACCAATTATTCCATAATTTAAAATCTCATAACTTTATAAACATCTAATTCAAAATTTATTAAACACTTTTAGCTATTATAATTTTATATACATAATAGCTAAAATAAATTCGACAATGTGTAGTCCATATACAAATGCCAATATATCTTTTCCATAGTTTTATGGACCACTTATTATTCACCTTCATAATCAATTGATTTATGATTAAAATTTTACTCTAAAGGATTTAATTTTTCCCTTTGTTAAATTGACACAAAAAAAATACACAAGTTTTGCATCATTTCAAGTAAATCTCTCTACTTGGATAGAACATATATTAAAAGTAAAGTGTAATAAAACTGAAATCAACTTAAATCAAAAATATTTTTCTCATCTTTTTTCAATATTTGGAATGCATACAATGAGAGAGGGAAGAAACTTATATGACTATGCAAGATGCTGATGTCTCCTAGATCTATTTGCATGTGAACTAGATGCAATGTTTTTTTTTTTTTAATTAGTTTATGTGACATGGAATACATGCATGAATTAAATCTATTGTGCACAAGTAATATGATAAGAGATATGATCTGAAACAACAACAATGAAACACTTTCTATGAGCCTCCCTTATAAGAAAACTAGGTTTAGCTTTTCAGCCTTTCTAACTTGCTACAAACAATCTTTTTCTAATGAGTTGACAGGATGAAAGAAAAAGATATGAGTTCTAATTTTTTGTTTTATAAGATAGAAATGATAATGCTTTTGACCTTTAAAACAAATAAAATCAGCAATCGACAACCTTCATACATTCACCTACAATTTCTTATGTTTTTATGTTTATCCAAGTGATTATTTTAAGTATAAAAAGTTTGTCTAGATCTAGAATGGAGAAAAGTTGTCTTAGATGGAAATGAAATGAAAATTTATTAATATTTATTTTTGGAATGAGTGACAAGAGATGTTGTTAATTTGAAATGAAACTAAGCTGTTGGATGTAAACATAAATCAAAACTAATAATATTTTTGGTAGCAAAGATAAATGAAAGAGGTAGATCTATTTCACTATTAAATTTGATTATTTTCTCTTTTAAATGGAAAACTAATTTAATCATAATAACAAGTTATATTAAATCTAATATAATAAAGAACAAATATTTTAAAAATCAAAATAACTCCAACCTAATTCTGGAATAAATCAACTAAAGTGCAAGTAGTGTTTTGATAGAAGAATCCTCAACATGTTAGCTCTGTATGCTCTTATGTAAATTCAAGAAACTCTCTAGATGGAGGATGCATAAACTCTAGAATAATATAAAAAAGGGGAGAGGACACAATCCAAAAAAAGAAGAGAAGCTAAACTAAGGTTGGCTAATATTTTGGCTTATAAGGTATGTGTTTCTCTCAACAATGACACTTTCTCATTTACAACTATGTAGTCGACTCAAAAATACTAGGGGTTGAATCTTATGGTAAAAGTAGCAGGGCTATGGTTATAAAAAATTCTTGATAACAATATCTAATGGCAATTTTTGGATCTGAAATCAGGCCAAAATTGGCCTTCTTGTAAGAAGAGAATGGAGTTTTCAACTAAGTGTGACAATGATTTCAACTTGAGACAAACCGAGGAAGGCTAAAATTAAAAGAGTGAGTGATTTGGGCATGATTAGAAGTGAATACAAGTGTTAGGAACAAGAAATATGAAGCTAATTATGAAAAACACATGAAAATGAAAGCTGATTTGGGAAGGCATTTCTATTATGATGGAACTGTCACTTTATGTAGGGGTGGTTGCAGAACTTCCAATTATCTTGTCAAAACTACCTCATAAGATAAGAAAACTACCGCTCTTTTAATGCATAACTACTCTTATATAGCAAGAACCACCTCTTAGGTTTCAAAACTATTGTAGTAGTTATGGAAACTAAGGGGTAGTTTTGTAATTGAGGGGGATGGTTATGTCACCTAGGGTGGCAATTTTATCACTCATTGCTAGTTTTTAAAATAGTGTGGAAATGGATAGGATGCTCATGATCAAGGGGACTGAAAGGGGTCAGAAGAGGAATGTGGAAGCATAGAGGGGGGCTAGATCTAGATAGTTCCTTTCAAAGCACAAAACAAGAGGTCATTGCATCATCATTGAATTTGAATCAAAAATATCGTACTATGTAATTTTTAGGTGCATACATATTGGCCCCTTGGGAGGGTGCCTTATCATGAATTGATAAGATCTAGTCCTAAGCAAGGTGTACTAAAAGGAAATAAAAGTTTAGGGATACTTACATTACCTATACAAAGGAATGAAGCCTATTAGGACCCCATGTAACTATATGTCTGGAGATAATCATACTGCTTGGACTATCTTTTCAGGGGACTAAACTTGGTATAGAGCTGTGTGTACCTACAAAACTATAAAAATGTGATACATAAGAGAGAAATATCATTAAAATGTAGTGATAAAATATTGATTTGTAATATATAGAAGAATAATACATATGTACATAAGAATAAATAAAAATGTGGGAGATTATGCCAAGAAATAAAAACTTTTGAAATACAATGACTATTTTGGGGCCCAATATATTCAAAAACTTGACAAAAACAATTCTTTTGTCTCATTTGCATTAAAGGAGATTTTTGAGCTATAGTTTTCTAGTGGCCATTTCAAGCATGAAATCAGTCACTAGAATTGGATGACATGATAAAGGAGAATATATCAGCAGGAGGCATAGTTGGGCACAATCAGGTCATTTTTGCTAACTTTCCATTTTTGCCCTAATTTTAGTATTTTGTTTAAAATTGAGATAATATATAGTTAAATTTATTTATTTATACTTTGTGATCACTGTGGGGGAGGGTAGATTAAATTTTGATATATTTATTAGGATTTGGATGGTCTGTGATGGGTTTTAGGGGATTTTGTGGAATCCATGGGTGGCTGGTGGAACTTCTGCCTGTTATAGGTGGTAGTTATGTAACCACCACAATGGGTTTAAAACTACCACGGGGTGGTTATGGTGTTACCATCATTGCATAGTTTCATAACCACTTGTTGTGGTTACATTTTTTCCTTGAAATGGTTTCTTAACTATCATAGGGTAGTTTTGAAATCACCTCCTACAAATAGGGGTAGTTTTGAAAGTGTAAAAGAAAGTTGAGATTTTTGACTTGTTTGGATTGTGAGATATTTTTTCTTGGTTGACTAACTAACATGGGGTCTCTTTATATATTATAAGGGGATGATATCCATTAAATTAGATTTTAGGACTAGGAGTGGCTCCCTCAAGTTTTAGTGCTTCTGAAAGCTCATGAGTTGGCATTGCTTGATCGAGCATGGATTATTTGTATTGTGTAGGTGGGGATCATACCTTATTCCATCCAATGATTATGCAATTTATTCACATATAAAGACCCTAAAAAAAACACCTTCATGTTACCTTAGGCCTTGAGAGAGTGGATGATCACTCTTATGGATGTATATCAGATCACTGATCTTCCCATAATCAGGTACTTGGTGTCTATTCATGACATTGATAGTCAATGTGAGGCCAGTGGTTGGGCTGAGCATTTTGGAGATGTCAACATACCTAACTTGGGTGAAAAGTGTGGCATGAGTATTTATAAAGTGGAGAGATCATTAATCCCCATCATGAAGAAGGCCATCATTGGTATCCTTGCCTCTCGACTAGTGGGGGACAAGGGTATTGATAGTCTTTTATATAGCTAGTCATCGATTGTTTGACTTATAAAAAAGAGAGGAGCACATTAAGATTGGGGTAAGAGGTACTGACATGGACCTACATGGACCTATATCAAGTGTCTCACCTAGGATATCTCTATCAAACACTTGACTATCATTATGGGTTGGGTTTATGAGAGGATGATTCCCTATCAGAGGGGAGTATCGATCAGGGCACCGAGAGACATCAGGGCCAGTAAGTGGGCAAATGTGGCACTTTTTCATGCTTTACCCCTGACTATGGGTCTTTGATAGTGATCAATTTTATTTCCATACCCAAGCAAAACATGGTCTAGAAGTGGGCTAATGAAGGAGCCTACCTTGCAGCAGTGGTAAGAGCTAAACATGTTCTAGATAGACTGCTGTAGGTCAAGGCACGTCTTGTGGATCAAGTTCCCTAGCATTTTGGTATGCTCTATATAGGCAAAATCCCTGTACTAGAATTGTGTACATGGGGACTTGCAATGAAATAGATATGAGGCTGGGGTGACTTGCATGACATCTTCTAGTGAGGGGAGTGCTTATCAGCTGACCAATTCTATAGGCAACTAGAGGAGGAGGAGGTCAAGTTGGAGTAGGTCAGCAATAATAGATGGGTCCACATTGCCACCACCATTGTAAGGGCCTATAGAAAAATAATAGTTAGGAGGTGGAGAGGGTGAGGGTGATGGCCTAGTTCAAACTGAGCTAGAAGAGGATTTAGACATCGATGAGGAGGACATAGATGACAACTTTGATCCTAAGTGGTAGGAGGGAGTTCCAGGTAAATTGTTATTTTTATTCATTCATGATTATAGCTCATATTTTAATTTTATCCTAATATTTTAGCTACTTTTATATATATTGTATCTTTATCATGCATGTTGTATTTAATTTATATTATGTGTCTTGTGATTTCATATATTGTGGGTGCATGGAGGAGGATGATCAGGGATACCCTGATCAATATATTATAGTTAAGCACTAGTCAGACATGGGATCAACTATTGGTTATCTTGGGATTCCTTTAGGGATTGGGCACCACACTGATGCATTTTCCCCATCATACCATGCTTCAATTATGCTAATGTGAATAAGGATAGATAAGAATACCCTTTTGGCCAGGGTGAGGAGAGCAGAGGCCCTAGTGGATACCATGGTAAGGGGAGGAGATGGTGGAACCTCTAGTGAAAATAATAGGTGGACAACTTTAGAGGAAGGATTAGGTAGGAGCCACCCTCCTGGCCACATATTGATAGAGGGTGGAGGAGAGACATGAGGGGAGATGAGTAGGAGGCATCATTGGAGTGACATCCTTGGTTATTTTACTACTTTGGGAGGACAGATTTATGAGATTTGTTTTGCAAATTATTTTTATCACATCGATGTATATCTAAATATTTTTATGATGCCTTGAGCATGTTGTCCCTCTATGGAGGTGTTTTTATTAGACATTTTTATTGTATAAAATGGATAGACCATGTGGCACACACACACACACATGAACACACAGATGTGTGTGTGTGTGTGTGTGTGTGTGTGTGTGTGTTTACATATCTCTTATTAATTGTTATGTGATATTATTTCATTACTTTTATATCAAAATTCCAATTTATGCACTCTAAAGGATTAACCATGTGAAAATGTATGGATATATGTATTTTATTTTCATTTCTGATATGTTAGGGAGGAAATGTTTATGTATGTAGATACAAAATGTATGCAGATATTTTAATTATGATAGATGTTCGTATATGACTACAATTATGCCAATATTTACTTTTATAGCTGATTTTTTGATTTATTTGTTCACACAATACATTACTTCTAATTTGTAATGAGGGATGTAAAGAGGGAAATAGAATAAATGTGAGGTGAATCATGACTCAAATTTTTTTAGGACAAAGGAATATCCTTGTCCTTATGAGCAAAGGGGGATGTGTACTTCTTGAAAAACCTATAGAATACTAATTTTATGGGCTTCATATAGAGGGAAATTTATTTGATAGAGATGGTGGATGGGAAAAGGTTACCTTCTTTGAACACAAACATATAGACAAGCCTTTCTGAAGAACTTTATTTCTAGATACTCTTTTATGTTTTAATATTATTTTTGTGTTTATCTTATATTTCTCTACAGGACCCCTTAGACCTAGTATCGTCTGACTGGGAAGATATACGGGCTCATGACCAAAGTGTTAAGGTGTGGAGCTAAAAGCTTCACCAAGTGAGCAGATTGCAAAGTTGCAGGTTTACACAGTCACCGGCGTCGGTCAGGAGCGACTGACATCGGTCAGGAGCAGACCAAGAGATGCCGGCGTCGGTCATGGATCGGCCGATGTCGGTCACAGCCAAACAGGTAGGAACTGATGTCGGTTACTTGTGCATCCAGAAAGCTATTTTCGTGGACAAAACAAAATGTTTGCATATTAGGATTAAGTGATAGTCTTAAGTCCACATCTCTATTATTATTAAGACTGTTTAGAGCCCTTGATTAGGAGGTGCATCTGATGGCTGTAGTTGTATGCTCATGTTTCCTAATTATTATATAATAGGATAGATCTTCTTAGCTTATTGTAGTAGAGTGTTGAACAGTACATAATTGTATATGTGAATCATTCTAGGTTGTTGGAGTTGATTGTAATTGAGAGAGAGAGCTCTTGAGGGAAAGAGATCTAGAAAGAGATCTGTACATCTGAGAGAGGTGTGGAAGAAAAGAAGTTTCTTCAATTGTATTCCTTCTGTAAAGAGTTTAATACAAGTTTTCAGGGTGGTTTCTTGTATCTCTTGTTCTTTGCTATTTTTGATTCTAGTTACTTATCATTCTATTTTAATTCCACATTTTATTGCTTTCATAAGTGTAATCAACATTGTTGGTTGATCCCCAACAAGTGGTATTAGAGCTCAGGTTGACTAACAGGTGTTTCAGATCTAGTTAGTGTGTATTGATTACAGGTTACTCACAGGGACAAGCTGTTTGAGTGGGAGAAGCAATGGCAGAAGAAAGTAAACTGAGAATGGAGAAGTTCAATGGCAAAAATTATCAACATTGGAGAATGCAGATAGAGGATTATCTGTATCAGAAAGATCTATACTTACCGTTAGGTGGGGTTTTAAAGAAGCCCAAAGACATGGATGATGAAGAATGGGAAGTTCTTGATAGAAAGGCTCTTGCATCTATAAGATTGAGTCTGGCATCTACTGTGATATCTAATTTATCACAGGCAAAGACAACGGTAGAGTTGATGACTACTTTAGCAAATTTATATGAAAAACTCTCAGCTTCAAATAAAGTATATCTTATGAAGCAGTTATTTAATTTGTGTATGTAGGAAGGTGGATCTATATCTAATCATCTAAATGATTTCCATGGAATTGTAAATCAATTAAGTTTAGTCAAAATAGTGTTTGATGATGAAATTAAAGCTCTTTTAATATTATGTTCTTTGCCTGAAAGCTGGCATAGCTTAGTAATGGTAGTTAGTAATACTGCATCTGCTTCAAATATTTTAAAAGTAGAGGATGTTGTTAGTGTGATCTTGAATGAAGAAATTCGCAAGAAAAGCACAGAGAAAACATCAGGGAACGCTTTAAGTTTTGAGAGCAGTGGAAGGCAAAAAGAGAAGAGCAAGAAAGGGAGATCAAGGTCTAAGTCAAAGGTGAGAGGTAGATCCAAATCCAGAAATGGCAGGAAGCCACAATGCTGGAATTATGGAAAGATAGGGCACATAAGCAAAGATTACTGGTCAAAGCCTAAGGAGGACAATCAACATGAAGGAAAGGAAGAAACAAAAGTTGCAGGTATTGCATAAGATGCTTTAATATTCTCTTTGCATAATAATATAGAATCTTGGGTCTTAGATTATGGTGCATCTTTTCATGCTACCCCTAATAGAGAATATTTTAGTGACTATGTCCATGGAGATTTTAGAATAGTTTATTTAGGGGATGATGAGCCTTGTAAAATTGTTGGCAAAGGAAAAGTGCAGCTGAAAATGTAGAATGGCAACACATGGGTGTTGAGAGACGTCATGCATGTTCCCAGCTTGAAGAGGAATTTGATTTCTGCAGGAAAGTTAGGGGATGAGGGTTGTACAATAACTCTCACAGCTGAATCTTGGAAGGTGACCAAGGGTGCACTTGTAATGGCCAGAGGTAAGAGAGTAGGTACTCTCTATTTATGCAATTGTGTTACTAATAATTCTCCTTCTGTATTATCTACTTCAGATGTGGATGCAAAGTTGTGGCACTCTAGGCTCGGCCACATGAGTGAGAAGGGAATGTCCATTCTTAAGTCAAGAGGTAAGCTTTCAGATTTGAAAAGCATAGATCTGGATTTTTGTGAGCACTGTGTTTTTGGAAAACAGAAGAGAGTGAGTTTTCTCAAGACTGGGTCAACAAAGAAGAAGCATAAGTTGCAGCTTGTTCACACAGACGTGTGGGGACCGGCTCAGGTTGCTTCTATTGGAGGATCACATTACTATGTTTTGTTCATAGATGATGCTACAAGAAAGGTATGGGTCTATTGTATTAAGAAGAAATCTAATGTATTTGAGACTTTTAAGATTCAGAAAGCTATGGTTGAGAATGAAATAGGCAGAAGATTGAAGTGCTTGAGATCTGACAATAGTGGTGAGTTTTGCAACTATAAGTTCAACTAGTATTGTTATATGCATGGAATCCACAGGCAAAGGATGGTTCCAAGGACACCTCAGCAAAATGGATTTGTTGAAAGGATGAATAGAACAATAATGGAGTGTGCAAGGTGTATGAGATTGCATGCTGGTTTGCCCTTAGAGTTTTGGGCAGAAGCTGTTGACACTGCAGTGTACTTGATTAACAGAGGACCCTCTACAGCTCTGGATGGTGGAATTCCAGAAGAGGCATGGATAGGTAAAAAGGTAGATCTCTCATTTCTCAAATTTTTTGGTTGTGAAGCCTTTGTGCACGTTGATAAGGAAAATAGAAAGAAGCTGGATGCTAAGTCTATGAGGTGCACATTTATTGGCTATGGCTCTGATGATTTCAGATTTAGGTTTTGGAATCTAGGAACTAACAAGATAATTAGGAGCTGTGATGTTGTTTTCAATGAAAAAGTGATGTATAGTGATCAGCTCAAGAAGTTGAATCAATCTGGGTAGAGCAATAGAGAATTGGATGAGGTGACGGTCCAAAATGAGCTCACGAGAATAAATACACAAATAGGAAAACACAGAGACCGAATTTGGTCAGGAAGGAACCGACGTCGGCAAGACAGAAACCGATGTTGGTCATACAGAGACCGACGTCGGCCAGGCAGGAACCGACGTCGGTCAGGCAGAACCGACGTCAGCCAGTTACAGGCCTGGAAGTGACTGAGGTTAGTCACTGTCAGAGAATTTAGGCAGACAACATGTTGTGAATGAGTCTCAGACGCCCATCAGGAGGTCAGAAAGGGTAAGTAAACCTCCAATTCGATATTCCCCTTCATTATTATATTTATTGCTTACTGATGGTGGAGAACCAGAGAGTTTTGAATAAGCAATACAGGTAGAATCCAAGAATCAGTGGGAGCGTGGCATGGTTGAGGAAATAGAGTCCTTGAAAGAGAACCAAACATGGGATTTGGTTGAGTTTCCAGCAGGAAAGAAGACACTAAAGAACAGATGGACCTGCAGATTGAAGGAAGGTGAGAATGGACAGATGAGATATAAGGCCAGATTGGTAGTGAAAGGATTTGCACAAAAGCCAGGTATTGATTTTGGTGCGATTTTTGTTGTTAAAATGACTTCTATATGGACTGTACTGTCTTTAGTTGCTATTGAGGATTTGCATCTTGAGCAGCTTGATGTTAAGACAATGTTTCTTCATGGAGATTTGGATGAAGAAATATATATGGATTAGCCGGAAGGATTTGAGGTCAAAGGTAAGGAGAAGCTAGTGTGCAAATTGAAGAAAAGCTTGTATGGCCTCAAGCAAGCTCCTAGACAGTGGTATTTGAGATTTGACAGGTTTATGACTGAGCATGGCTACAGTAGGTGTCAATCTGACCATTGTGTATATTTTAAGAGATTGGATAATGGTAGATATATTATTATGTTGTTGTATGTAGATGATATGCTGGTTGCAGGATCACACATGCAGGGTATCTCTGAGCTTAAGGTGAAATTAGCTCACACATTTGCCATGAGGGATTTGGGAGCAGTAAAGAAAATCCTTGGCATGAGCATTAAGAGAGACAGGAAAAATCACAGGTTGATTTTGTCTCAAGAGGATTATGTGAACAAGGTGTTGAAATGGTTCAATATGCAGGATGCAAAACCGGTAAGCACACCTTTGGCTGGACATTTTAAATTGAGTAAAGAACAATGTCATAATTCACATGATGAGGTAGAGTACATGAGTAGAGTTCCATATGCTTCCACAGTAGGGAGTTTAATGTATGCAATGGTTTGTACTAGATCGGATATTGCCCAAGAAGTGGGAGTTGTAAGTAAGTATATGGCCAATCGAGGAAAGGAACACTGGAAAGCAATTCAGTGGATCCTTAGATATCTGAGAGGAACCAACAGTAGGCATTTGTGCTATAGAGGTTCAAATACTTCTCTACATGGTTATGTAGATTCAGATATGGCAGGTGATTTGGATGGCAGAAGAAGCACCACAGGATATGTTTTCACTGTTGGTGGAATGGAAGTTAGCTGGATATCAAAGTTGCATAAGGTTGTTGCCTTGTCAACTACAGAAGCAGAGTATATTGCAGTCACAGAGGCTAGCAAAGAGATGATATGGATGACACGATTCATGGAAGAGCTAGGAAAGGAGCAAGAGAGTTGCAGATTATATAGTGATAGTCAGAGTGAAATTCATTTGGCTAAGAATTCAGCCTCTCATTCAAGAACCAAGCATATACAGCTTAGGTACCACTTCATAAGATAGGTATTGGAGGATGGTGAGTTGAAGCTGGAAAAGATCCATATAGATAAGAACCCTGCTGATATGTTAACCAAGCTGATAACAAAGGAGAAGTTGAATCTTCATTCAACTTCTGTTGGTCTTCATGATTGAGTTGAAGATGGAGGAGCTAGAAGATGTTGCTATACAGGTACTGGTGCAGCTGTTTATCTCCAAGTGGGAGATTGTTAAGGTGTGGAGCTAAAAACTTCACCAAGTGAGCAGATTACAAAGTTGCAGGTTTACACAGTCACCGACGTCGGTCAGGAGCGACCGACATCAGTTAGGAGCAGACTAGGAGATGCCAGCGTCGATCATGGATCGGCTGACATTGGTCACAGGCAAGTAGGCAGGAACTGACGTCGGTTACCTGTGCGTCCAGAAAGCTATTTTTGTGGACAGAACAGAATGTTTGCATGTTAGGATTAAGTGATAGTCTTAAGTCCGCATCTCTATTATTAGTAAGACTGTTTAGAGCCCTTGATTAGGAGGTGCATCTGATGGCTGTAGTTGTATACTCATGTTTCCTAATTATTATATAATAGGATATATCTTCTTAGCTTATTGTAGTAGAGTGTTGAACAGTACATAATTGTATATGTGAATCATTCCAGGTTGTTGGAGTTGATTGTAATTGAGAGAGAGAGCTCTTGAGGGAAAGAGATCTAGAAAGAGATCTGTACATCTGAGAGAGGTGTGGAAGAAAATAAGTTTCTTCAATTGTATTCCTTCTGTAAAGAGTTTAATACAAGTTTTTAGGGTGGTTTCTTGTATCTCTTGTTCTTTGCTATTTTTGATTCTAGTTACTTATCATTCTAGTTTAATTCCGCATTTTATTACTTTCATAAGTGTAATCAACATTGTTGGTTGATCCCCAACACAAAGGCTATTTTCAGGTGAGTAAGGGCATCTCCCCCTAATATCAACCCCATGCAACTAGTAAGATGCAAGGGCTTAACACCGAAGGTTAACAATGGGTGAAAGATGCATTATTTTGACTTTTATAATTACATAAGCATTAAAATTTCATAGGATTATCTATAGATACTCTTTGTTTTTTTCTCTCTTTTTTTATTTTTTTGTAAGGATCCTACCCCTAAACCTTGGTTTCATGAAACCAATAGGATGCAAGGGCTCATCACCGAGGGCCAAGGTAGGCAAGCAGAGTCACTTATATCTAAGCATGCTAAAATTTTATTTTTTAAAGGAACCATAAAGGGGGACTCTATCATAAGTAAGTTTCTAGACTACATTGTAGGCTATCATTTTTCTAAGTTGTGCAAGAAGATGTATGAAAAAAGGTGTACTTTGCTCATAAGAACTGGGACAAAGACTTGTGTAACAAACTAATTTTCAGGTGGTGAAAGACTATGAGAATAAGGTGAACATCATGTGATATATTTCAAAAATATTCATATTATGAAAACTAACCAAACAAATAATCATAAAATAATGTTTTTACTATGATGGTGGACATATGACATATAGAAATGCAATGCATGTGAAAATGGGGTGGTATGCGAGAACTAGATATAGAAATGTTTTAGATGCAATGAGTTTTCAGACACACTAAACTATTCACCCTCCAAAGTGCATAATCGGTAGGCTCCATTATTGAAATATTCTATCATTAGGTAGGGCCCTAGCCAATTGGGTCTAAATTTTTGACCCTCTTCTTTATTTTTGTCATTACGATTGTCAAGTTTAAGGATAAGGTCTCCAACATGGATTGGGCACTCATGGACATTTTTGTTGTATTTCCTACACATGTAGCTGATGGATGTGATGTGATTATTGGAAAAAATAATTTGATGCTTGTTTAAGAGCTCTAACATGGCTAGATACCCTTCTTTATATTCTTCTTCGTCAAAGAGGCCCTGTAGGGAGATGTAAAGGCTATGTATTTCTACTTCTAAGGGTTGAATAGTTTCAGACCCAACTACTAATGAACAAGGGGTTACTCTTGTGGGTGTTTTAATAGTTTTTATATAAACATAGAGCATTTGATAGAGATATAGATTCTAATCTCATTTAGAGTCCTGAAGAATCTTGACTAGGATTGACTTCAGGGTGTTGTTGGTAGTCTAAGCTTGATCGTTAGCTTGTGGATAATATACGAAATCTAGGTGGTGTGATATATTGAATTTCTCACATAGTTTGTGAACCTTGAGGTTCTTGTAGGGGGATATATTATCATTAATGAAGACTTATGGGATCCCAAATTGATAAAGGATTTATTTGAGGATGAACTTTTTGATGATGGATCTAGTCATGGTTATTAGGGGCATTGTCTGCACATTTAGTGAAGTATTTTATTATTATGATGATGAAATGGTGTCCATCTAAAGATGCAGGAGAGAGTTTACCTACTAAGTCTAGGCCCCAAGTGGAAAAGGGCCACATATTAACGATGGGTTACAATGCCTTAGGGGGATATGTATCTCATGTGAAAAACATTAGAATTTTTCACATTTTCATACATACTTAACAACATCATATTCTAGGGTGGGACAAAAATGTCTCATCTTATGGACTTTTTGAGCAGTTACATGGCCACCAAAGTGTGTCCACCGCACACACCACTGTGACAATGAAAGAAGAGTTTTTCTAACTCCTCTTGGTCAACACACCAGAGTAAGATGCCATCAAAAGCCCTATGATAAAGGACTATGTCTAAGATGATGTACTTGGGTGTGATAACACAAATATGTCTCCTATGTTACTAATTGGTATCTTTGGGGTAATTTTGGTCAATAAGGTAATGATGATGTTTGCATACCAAGGAGAGGAACTGATGGTAGGTTTTTCTATATGGCATATTACTTCATTAGTAAAATCAGTATCCACAAGGTCATTAACCTCTAATGGGGAGTTGGCCAACTAATCTGTGATGATTTTCCCCTTAATGGACTTTTAGTTGATATAAGTCAATTCAAACTAGCTCAAAAGCATGATGAAACACCTAGCCTTCTAAGAGAGCATTGGATGGGTTAGAAAAGTTCACAAGGCTTGGGATCTTACAATAACTCTTGTTTCTTGATTAATCATATAGTGCTATAGTCACTTGGGTAAAAATACTATTACTAGGCTTTCCTTCTCTACCTGAATATGTCACGTCTCATAATTGATAAGGGTTTGGCTAAATAAATAAATTATGTACTCCTTATCGGTGTCATCTTCTTGAGCCAACATACTTGTGAGAGACACCTCAGTTGCCCTTATGTAGAGTATGAGAGGCTTTCCTGGATTAGGTACCATGAGTGTTGAAGGGAATAGGAATTTTACCTCATTAAATGCTTCTTGATAATTATTCATCCAAGTTAGGCCACTTGTCTTTTAGAGCATATTATTGATAGGGTGCACAACATAAGCAAGGTCAAGGATAAATTATTACGTAGTTCCTAGTTTTCCTAAAAATGTTCTAATGTTGGGTTCATTTGTAGGGGGGTTCATTTATAAGATATCCTATATTTTGGTGAGGTCAATGTCTATCCCCTATTTGGAGATGATGTATCCCAAGAGTTTCCCATCGATGACCTTGAGCACATATTTTTGTGGGTTGAGGTTAACTTCATATTTGATCAATCACATAAGGATAATATGTAATGCTCTTAGGTGGTCTTCATGACACCTTGATTTTCCAAGCAGGTCATCTACATAGATCTCCACTATCCTATGAATGAAGTCATGGAATATGTGAGTCATGGCCTTTTGATATGTTTCCCTAATTTTCTTTAGGATGAAGGGTATTATAACATAGCAGAAGGTTCTCTAGGGTGTGATGAATGAAGTTTTACTTTGATTTTCGTCAGATATGTAGACTTGGTTGTATCCCAAAAATCCATCCATGAGTGATATCAACTCATAACCTATGATGACATTGATAATGACGTCAATGGATGGGAGCGAAAAGTCATATTTTGGGCATGCCTTATTGATATCTGAAAAATCAATGCATTTTCAAATCCTACCATTCTTTTTTATGATGAGGATGATGTTAGACATCCATTTGGAGTAGTCAATAGGCTTAATGAAATTCACCTTTAGGATCTAAATAACCTCCTCCTTTACAATTAACTCAACCTTTGGCTTGATGGGTCTAAGATTTTCTTTAATGGGTTTTTCATCGAACATTGTAACTAGGTTATGGATGACTATATTGGGATTGATGCCTATCATATCAGTGTAAGAGAAAGTAAAAGCCTTGGAAAGCTCCATGAGGAATTGCTTGTGGTCCTCCACTTCCTATTTTGAAAGGTAATATCCTAACTTGAAGAGCCTGGGTTTCTCTTCTGTCCTAATATTAATGTCAATAATTTCCTTAATGATGGATGTGCTTCCCTCTTTGAATTTATCAGGAGTTGGGGAAAGGTTAGGGTATTCATATTTAGTATTGAAGACATCATGCTCATCATTAGAGGAGAGGTACTCTTCTATGTGGTAGTAGGATTCGTCAAACTCAATCCTGAGGGCCAAGTTGGGATAGTAGGTAAATGAGAAACCCATTTTATGGTGAAAATAACGGAGGTCATCGTAATCTTATAGGAACTTGAGGATGGACTCATAATTATTAGTTAGATCAAGGACAAGAGGGTCCTCATTTTTCCTGATGTGAGAATCTATTTGGTCATTAAAGGCCTTGCTTATGAGAGGCTCTATCCTAACTGAGACTATAAAATTCAATTTTGGGATTGTCATATGGGGGATGAAATGTGATGAAAAGGCAATATAGAGTTGGTAAGATGGTTACTTCCTCTAAGGACTGATTTGATAGAGATGAATTTAAAGTCCCTTTTAACCTCATGAATAATGGTCTTGTATAACTAGAGGTGTTCAGATTTAGTTTGGTATACTTCGAGAATTTGGTTTGTGACTATTTATAAATCTGCATGGATCTTTAAGTTTTGAATATCTAGGAATTTTATACTAAGCGTATCAAGTAGTAGGGCCTCATATTTGGCTCCATTATTTGTACATTCAAAATCTAATTTGAATCTGAAAGGCATGACATGCCCTTTGGGGGAAATGAGAATGACTGTTACTCCAACACTTATGTGATAATTAGATCCATCATAATATAAGGTCTATTGATCATGCGTAAGAGGAAGGAGGTCATCGAGTAGAACATCCTATTTTTATGATATTTCAACCAGGTGGATGTTGGGCCCAATGGTAGGTTGACCCAATATAACATGAGATACAATGTCTGCTTCCATTATGGCCTCTAATTCCATGTATCCTATCATCTGAGTTTTGCCTTGAACTCCTAGCTGAGGGGCCACATCTGTGTTTGACACTCTAGAAGTGGAGGTTTCAATGTCATGATTGACTATTGCCATGGATTGGTTGTGTTGAATGAGGTGACCTAAAAATTTATTCTAATGTTGACCCTAATCAAGGTGAATTTGGTGGTTAGGGAACAAATTATGGTAAATTTGTAAGTTCTAGTTTTGGGGATTGATTGGACCACTCAGAAGGGTTTTGGTGTTTGTGTGTGTACTTCCTAAAAACATATCTACAAATATCTACATTTGATCCTTTGGGAGTCTTTGTATAAATTTGGTATACTCCTAGTAACCCTAAGTGTTGTGTTCTATGAATTTGTGGAAGAGGCAATAGATAATAGGGTCATAATCCCTAGGTCTCATATTCTACCCTTGCTTCCTGAATCTTTGTTGTCAGTTGTGTGGGTAATAGTTTTGGTTTAGAACTGGGGGTGTTGTTCATTTAATCAATACTAATTTTGGTTGTAGTTTATAGTATGCATTACAAGGTAGTGGTTGGTTGAAATCAACTGTATAGATGGCAAGAGGAGGATTTTGATTCTTGCGTCCTGCATTGTTGGTGGTATTCATAAGTGGGTATTGACTATTATTTTTAAATTTTTATTTCTTGGCTTGGTCAGGGACACCATCAATATTAGTGTTCCTATCATGTTTTAGGATATTAGGAACTTGGTTTTTCATGTTATTTGGGTTTTGGTTTGTATTTTGATATCTCTAATTATTTTGAGTGGCGATGTGCTCATTGGTTCCATAGGTTCATTATCTGTTGTCGATGGCTACTTGATCAATATAGAGTGAAATTTTGAGGGCCTCCTTGCATGATCAGTATTGGAATTTATGGATGTCTTCCCATATTTATTTATTAAGGGAATGGAGTAAGATATTGCATAACTCTCATTGGTCTATGTTAGGTGTGATAAAAGAGGAATATAAGACCTACCATCATCTTGTGATAAAATGGGCATTTGATTTGTTGTATTCTTATTTGATATGCAATAACTATCATATGCCATTCTTTAGGAGTTTTTTCATGTCAAATTTTTTGATTAATTTATCCATGAGCTGACAGAAGGAGTGTATGGACCCTTCGGGGAGGTGATAATACCAGTCAAGGGATATCCCTTCAAGTGTCTTGGGGAAGGTCTTTGCTACAACCCCATCCCAAAGTAGAAACTCCTTGATCATGGTGGTATAGGATTTTAAGTGTGCATTGGTATCCCCATCCCTTTTGAATTTGAGAATATTTGGTAGGGGATGTGGGAGAAGAACTCCCTATATGCTAACATCAAGGGGTTATTTAATGAATTTGATGTAGGTTTCCCTTTTAAAATCTATCACCGCTGTGGTGACGTTGGTATGAGGAGGGAGGGTAGTGTATGGGTTGGCCTAATAACTACCAAAAGGTGTGGATAAAAATTGATAGGGTGACATGGAGTAGGCCATGGAGTAATTGTATGGCTGAGTAGACTTCAAATACATATGTAAGTATGAGGGGACACTATGAGATATGGGAGGCATTGTGCCTTGTTGTGTTAAAGTGTATGGGGTTTTTTGTGATGGTATATGGGTTGTCTATTTATATCTTGGTGAGATGTGGGTTGGGAGATATCTCATTTATAAAGGGTGACTATATGTGGGAAGCATGTAACCTAGAGGCATAAGGAACTATAGATTATTTACTACTGCATTATTTGGTAGTGGTGGAGCATATATGTATACAACTCCTACTAGAGTTTGAGTGGGCGGTTGGTAAGATGAATAATATTTTGAGATATCAGGGTTGGGGATCCCATGGGTGAGAATGTCTCTAATAGGTTGACGAGAGATGTGGTTCTACTGTGGTATTTTATTTTACAATAACAGGAACATGTAAGTTCATTGTTGTGATGTGGGGTGATTTATTGTTGGAATGGGGAAGACAAGGCATGAGTTGGCGTAAGGAGGTTTTATCCTATCCCTTGGTTTAGAGATTGCTTATTATTTTATAAAGGTTACAAATATAATCCACTAGGGTGTTAATGAGTTGATTCAGCCCCATGGTTATATCGGGGCCTAGGCCTCTGGTGTAGGGAGGGTAGATACCTAAGATGAGGCCATATGAAGGGGTTGGTTTGGGGTAGGAACCCTAGAAGTAGCATTAGTAGTGGTCATCAATGGGTTGGAGGCATCTTTATTCTTATTGGAAGGATGTGTAGCGGCTTACATGTGATTGTCCTCATCTTCTAAATGATGGATCCCTTATAAATAGTGATCATATTTGGAGACACTTTCTATGCCTAGGATTTGTAGATTGATATATGGCCTAATGGCCATGTGAAGAGTGATTGGGCCTCCACCTATAAGAGTCATGGTGTTGGAGTCGAGGTTATTACTTGTAGTTTTTGATACGTCACATATCTCTTGAATGATAACCCTGCTCCTTGCCTAAATAATAGGAAGGGAGTAGTCGTAGGATTGGTGTTCAAAATTAGTTTCAAAGGTCAAGTTATTCCAACTCATCAATGATGGTTCACTAGAGATAAATTAGCTTCTCATATATCCCTCTAAGATAAGAGATGGGCTGATGTCCTATCCAGACATATTCTGGGGGAATATGGATACTTGTAGAATAAATGGAAGGAAAGAGGATGGAGAAAGGAAAGGACAAGGAGAAGGAAAAAGGGGATACATAAAAGATGAAGTCATTCATGTCAAGTTTACTAATTTATATGCACAATTATTAACACATGCTAATATGTACACTTGACTCCCTAAGGTCTAGCTAAGGTAGTTGACGTAATGGATGGACTATGGTTTGGATGGTTGTTGGGTGGAATGGGATTTAGGACAAGTGGCAATAATGGATTCTCATGATGGAACCAAAAGACCTCAACAGTGTCTTGATGCTCATTGAGAGCATTGAGATGTGTGGAGATAGAGTTACAAGGCCCTTCAGTCACTGATATCACAAGAAGGCAAAGTTTTTAGTCAATGCTAGGCTCAACAAAATGAGGGAGATTAGGATGAATGACTCGTAGGATAAGATCTACTTTGTCAAGTTGACTTTGCTTGGATAATGTCATCCACTAAATGTGAATGATATAAGATGAGGTTAGACCTAAGAAGAAGAAGAATGGGATGGATGGGTGACTAAGATTGAATAACATTATATTAACAATCCCTTGTTCTACTGGATGATGATGATGGGTGGATTGAGGATGCTCTCCTTTTCTTCTAAAGTGGTTAAAGACCCTACGATGAGGTGGAGAATTGGAGTGGATTGAAAGACATCACTTCTCAATTCAATATTAATGTCAGACTATGTAATAATGGTGGGACCAAGTAATCTAACTCTAGGGAATAGTTTGTGTCAGACAAGATCTAGTGTTTCAAGAAGTGTCATCCAAAAGAGACTAGGTGGAAGCCATGAAAAAGTTTATGAGATTGTTCAGTCAATGGCTTGTTGGAATGTTGAAGCAAGGCTTTGATGTGTAATACTTGCATGGATGGCAAGGTTTATATAGGATATGTTTTCTTGCACATATGGGCAAATTTTTTGATGTGATGTGATTTATTACACAAATAGAAAGGATTATGATGTTATGTGGTTATTTGCACGAATGGAAAGGCTTTTATTGTTGATTTTTTTGGGATTTTCTAGGTTTTTAACCAATGAATACTTGGTGAAAACAAAGTGCTGAAAGTAAAGAATAATAAAACTGAAAGCAACTAAAATTAAAACTCTTTTTCTTATCCTTTTCAATATTTGTAATGCATACAATGAAAGAGGGAAGAAACTTATACTACTATGAAAGGTGATGATATCTCCTAGATCTATTTACATGCAAACTAGATGCAATATTTTTATTTGTTTTTTATTGGTTTATGTTACATGGGTTAAATGCATGAATTAAATTATTGCGCATAAGTAATATGATCTAAAACAACAACAATTAAACATTTTGTTGGGTTTTTATTTTGAATAATGTTTTGATGTTGAAGTGTAGCCCCAACGAGCTAGTGTGTTATCCCTTCACGCAAGACTGTGGTCTTACGTGCTCACCCAAAGTGCTTAGCTAGAGACTGGTTCCCATGGGTTATGTTGCATAGTAACATATTAGTTATATTCTTTGGGTTAAAATTATATTTAATTATAAATTACATTTACAAAGAGATAAACTAATTTTATCCTTATATTACTAAGCTCAGCCACCATAACTACGTAGATTAATGCCATTACAGTTCAAAATTGTTAATTAGAAAAAATAAAAGTATCCATAGAACTCATATTACATTTCAACCATAAGTATTTCAACAAAGACAACACTAAGTCTTAATTAAGCCAACCACACTCATATGTGCATGACTTATTAATGAAATGGAACTTGAATAATAGAACTAATTAAAATACCACAAAATCTATATTATGCTTCAACAAAATGGCATCAATATCCATCACACACAATGCTTTTGTATAGGGGTATTTATACTTGTTTATCCTTGAGCAAGTTTTACACATAAATGATAGAATTAATTGGCCAATGAACTCTCTATGAACCGAGAGTTGTGGTAGTCTATTAACTAGTGTCTCTTAAGGACCCGAGTCTTTGCACCCCCTATATACTCATTCTATGCTAGATCTTTACTACCATGTGTCTTTCTCTTTGTGGGCTAGTGCAAAAATCCTATTGGATAAAGTCTAGGTGACCCTTAAGAATTACTCCTTAACCATCTCGCATTTCCCATGTGATTCCCAAGTCTTTCTCTACTGTTACGAGTCCTATGCTCTCAGGTTCCTCATGGTTAATTCTCCTCTTTGACTAGGTCCTCTTATGTTAGTGCTTTCGTGCCCTTGTACTTTTGTGCCTTACTAGTTCTGTACCATGTTCCATCTACGCTATGCTCCTTATACACTGTGCTAGTTCCATGCTAAAATATCAAAACACTTAGCCAAAATTTAGGGTCTAACATCACCCCACACTATGCTCTTAGTTCATCCCATATGAAGTCTCGATGGTGGCTTCCACCAAAAACTCAAGCCCCACTTTCTTGATCTGCTTCTTCACATTGTCCCAAGTGATGATGTGTTGAGTAGCTTAATAGTTATTACTTTAATGGCATCTTTAGAATTCTTCATCTCCTCGAGTTGTTCAAAATTCTCATTGGCCTTGACCAAATCATCTAGGGACATGATGACATCCTTCTCGATGTCTTCTAATGTTGATACTTCATCAACAACTCATCCTCAGAGGGATATAAAATTGGCATTCAATTATTAACGATGTGCATTGATCTTTTCTTTCATTGTTTCCACATATTTTAATGCTTTCATGTACTTGGTGCGGTCCCTTATTAAGAGTGAACATCAACCATTTTCTACCTTTGGGTTTCCTCTACCTAGAACCGAACCTCCAAGACTTTATTTGGTCATGCTAATCTTTCAAAAATCCCATCCAAGATGGGGATGACTTACCCAACCCTTTTGAGGGTGCCCTTGCATGCTTCAACTACCTTAGTGAATTACTTTGCTAATGTCAGTGTCTCATTCCTTAGCATGGGATAATATTTGTATCACTTTAAAAGGAGATTCACTAAGGTCTCCAGTTTATGGATGGCATCCCCATCGAGAGGTACTCCATCTGCTAGAGTTAGATGTTGGACCAAAATTGTTTTGAACAAATTTAATTTTTTAACTTTGGCCTTTGTGGCCTCCTTTACTTGATGATTTAAATCAACCACTTCCTATGTAAGCACCTTCTTGGTAGAAAATTCCTTATTATACATACCCACCACCTGGGCATGTTTCATCTCTACATCACGTGCATTAGAGTCTGATAATATATTTTGGCACGTGACTTCAAAATCCATCTTTAAGAATGTCGTGTTGGCTTGCAAAGGGGTGATATTTTGTGGATCAACCCATAGTTGTTTGGGTAGCACTAGAGCATTAGGATGTAAGAGAAGGATGTCTTGAGGGAGCTCAAAATGGTGCTCCTCATTGTACATGTCCAATAAGAAGGACATTTTTTGCCTTGTATCTAGGGTTACATGTTGAAGAAGGAAGTGCGGCCATGAATACATCCTGTTAGGGATGCCCATTTGATATTAGATGCATAAATTGGTGGATATATCATTGGTAGGTTCTTATTCAGACCTAGTTAGCTCCTTCCCATTATTTAGGTCATATTCCAATATTGCAACTTCTACTTTGGTATCTAAAGAAGTGATACCAATAGCCATTCCATTAATTTGATACTCTTCACCATCCTCCTCTTTTCCATATGGATCCCCAATGTCCAATGGTGAGTATTTTAAGGTGGACTTCTCCTTGCATGTTAGGAAGGGTGTCTTCTTGGAGTTAGAGTCCAATTCTTTCTTCTGGGTTATAGGTTCTTCTTACTCAAGATCTTATACTAGCACTCTTTGTGGTATAACCCCTGATGATGAAAATTTTGGGGGTGATGCCTATTGAGTTGTCTTAGGGCATGAAGGTAGAGGTGGAGGAATGTGTGGAGGAGGTGGTGGGGGTTGAGGGACTTTTGGAGGTGGAACTTTGGGTGGAGAAGGTTGGGGAGGAGAAGGGCAAGGTGGAGAAAGATTTAGTGGAGAAGGTCGAGGAGGATAAGGGCAAAGTGGAGAAGGGCATGATGGAAAAATTGAGGGAGGTGAAGGTCTTGGTGGTGAGGGGCTAGGCTATGGTGCTTGCACAATACTCTACCATTTTTGAGGAACCTATTATGAGATTATCACATAGGCACACATATATAAATATCCCTCAAAAGAGTAGCCTTAGAGCCAAGTTTGAATACATACACGAGTCAAAGTTGCACAGTTCCAAGTGTTAAAATATAAATATTGCCTTACATTCTAGATTGATAATAATGTTGCACACACACATAATTGGTATAACTATGTGTGGATTGAGCCCTATTTTCAATAGGGAGTGGTTTGTGTTGTCTAACCCAACAAGTAACCAATTTTTCAAGATTCATCTTGGAGTCAAAAGTGTGATCACATAGATCAAACTTCTATTGAGTTGTTTATATTTAGTGGCATCTACCAAATACGTGGTATCTTCTAATGTCAATTTCATATTTTGTTCCATGGGCATACTGAGAGGATTACAATTTGTCATTCCAAATTTACTTAGAACTTCACAAATGTTTTTATGTTGAGTGATTAAGATATCCTTTCATTTTTGAATCACTTTAATACCCAAATAGTAATGAAGATAACCCAAATCTAGCAATTAAAATCCTTTCATCAACTCTACTTTGATATTTGTAGTGTATCTCTCATTATTTATTGTGATGGGCAGATCATCCACATACACCACTATAAATATGACTATTTGGTCCATTATTTTGAAAATGAAGTTGCATATTCAAATTCAAAATGTTTTGAAATTCATGTTTAGGATGTGTTCAGTGCATTTTTTGTACCATACGCTTGGGGCTTGTTTTAAACCATACAAAAATTTTAAAGCTTACATAGTTTGTGATCTTGGGCATCCAATGTAAATTTTTTTGGGTTAAGTCATGTACACTATTTCTTTGAGATCACCATTCAAAAATACAATTTTTACGTCCATTTGGTAAACTTTTCATCTATTTGGAGCTACCAAAGCCAACAAAGTTTGAATGGTATTACATTTTGTTGTTAGTGATAATGTTTCATTGTAGTTTATTCATTATTTTTGAGTAAATTCATTCGTGACAAGGCTTGATTTCTATTTGTCAAATGAGCCATATGATTTGGATTTTCTTCGAAATACCGTCTTACAACTAATGGGTTCATAGTTGATTGTGTCATGCCCAAAGTTTAAATTATTGAAACCACACAAAATCATGCAAATTTTTTATTTTAAAATGTACAACGCACATTATACATAATTAAATTACTTATTGGCTATCCATATTTGTGGCTCAAGATGCAAAAATCATCCAAACAAACTTTCATGCCTAAAATACATGGATGTCAATATGCAAGTGGTCACATGGTGGCTATGCAACCATGCTAACCCACTTACTCTAATTGGCCTACAGGTTATCAAAAGAGCCTATAACTCTCTAAGATGACCTAGTGGGATCCATGGACTGAAGGCACTAAAAATGACACTAAAATAAAAAGCTTTTGATTATAGTAACCATAGGCTAGAACATATCATCCAAACACTTAATGAAGTTCAAGAAGGACCCCAAATGATTTCAGCCATTTACATGGCTTAGTTCGCATTTAAGTTGCAATTAAAATTTAATTTCAAATTAATTAAAGTTCAGGGATAGTAATCAAACAAAATTCATATAGCCTCCATAAGACCTCCAAAGTGTTTTAAAATATCTTAATTGAGCCCCCTAAGGATTGAACACTCTATCTCAGTCATTGAATTGATTCAAATTCGATTGTTAGATTCAATCAAAGATGAGAAAGCCCTAGAAATCCTCATGGAGGTCAATAATGATTTAAAACTAGTCATTAAGATATAAACTCAGATTTTTGGAAAGGAGGGAGGAGGTGTTGTAAGATGACTTATCCATAATCATCCCTCTTCTCCTTCCTCAGCCTTAGATGACTACAATTAATGGAGTCTACAAGCTTTTGGTATTTTTTCCATTTTATTGAGTTTAAAAATTTCATTTGATACATAAATTTTTGATATGATTCTAAATATACCCATTGTCACATAAAGTTTTTAGGTAGTTCTAACTCTTATGGTTCTGAAAATGTCTCTGGGAGCTTCAAGCTCTACGACAACCATAAATGGCCACTAACTAGTTCAAAGAAGAAAGTACCTTAAATTTTTCATTTTAACCTCTAAATGTATTTTCACATAGAAAGAGATAAAAAAATAAGGGGGAGGGGGTTACCTTTTGGGTCTAGTCATCACAGGGTTTCTAGGAGCCTACAAACATAAAAAATGTCTAAAGTTACCTCCTGAGGACAAACACAACATAAGTAGAAAACGATGCCACTTCAGGTCCTGAAACCTCTTTCATATGGAAGATAAATTTTTTTTGAGGGTGGTCCATTTTGGGTTCATCTACCTTTAAATCTCTAGGTATCCGAAATCCTCTTTGTGAAACACATATATTTAATAGAAATAGTTTTGGTTTTAATAAAGTTTAGCTGCAGGTTCAAACTTAATAAAATCAAGGTTTGATTTAAATAATGTATAAATAATTGAAAAAATAAAGTCTCTAGGTTGACTAATTGTATTGGTTAGACAAGTGGTGTTCAATTTTTGTTAAATGTCATGCAAATACAAAAAGGGTAGTGGGGAGGTAGCCTTATGGCTTAAAAGCCATGCCCTCCCCAACTGCGAGGCTAAGCTTCCTAAACCACAACGATTACCACCTGCCTTTACAATTATGCCAACCCCCTTATGGGATTTCTCATTCACCATATGATTAGGTACATGATCATGTGGGTGACCACCAACTAAATAACTAGTTACCCTACAAGAATATGACAATGTCCTTCAAAAGGATTTGTGTGATAAAAAACTACCCTATAGGCAACTAATTTTCAAAACTTCATATTGGGCAAGCCATAGGACCAAAAATTATAAAGTAAGTGGCATTGGTTCTTAAAAAAAAATAATAATTATAAAATTATTTTAGACACCATTTTGCCTTGTTTTTGGTCTTAAAATTTGTACAGAGTAGGAAGCAATTACAAAGGAGATATAGGTAGAATTACTAGTTAATTATTTTAGACACCATTTTGCCTTGTTTTTGGTCTTAAAATTTGTACAGAGTAGGAAGCAATTACAAAGGAGATATAGGTAGAATTACTAGTTTTGACTTCAAATATTTCATATCTAGTTTTTTGTGACTCCAAAAATTAATCCATGAATTAATTTAGATTCTTATTAGAGTTTAGTTTATTATAAATTCTTTTTGGGAAGTTTAAGTAAGCTTGTGTAAAAATTATAAAACCAAAATAGCCTCTTTAGGGCCTTAAGCTAAATAAGGGTTTTACAAAATTTCTAATTGAAATACGAACAAGTATTTTATTATGCATAAAGAAACATATATTTTGAGATATCAAGACATAAATATGCTTTAATTTTTACAATTAAAAATCATTTTTCTCATTTATAGTCCAATATAATTTGTTTTGAAGAGATTGTAAGAGAGAGGAAGTCTTCACACTTAATTTCAATGCCTATTACAAATTTTCTTCTGTTATACACATAAATAAATAATTGAAAGTATTCTAATTAATATTAACAAGGTTCACAAGACTTAAAAATATCCCAAAATAAATATTAAATTCGTATTATAAGTTCTTATAAATTCCAAGAATCTGCAAGCTCCAAACTATCCCCATAAGGCCAACTGAAGGAGGGGCTCATCTCCCATCCATTTTCTATCGTAAGGAACTACCCTAGGCACCCCTGAGTCTAAGACTCCCATAATGTAGGACAAAGTTAGAAAGATGATAATTAGGTTTGTGACTGGGAGACTTAATTAATCTACTGAACTAGAAGGCTAACTAGCACATCCTGAATTAGATAATTCCATTACCTATAAAAAAAACATATAATAACTTTAAAAAACACCATTTCAAAACAAATAATATCAAAGGTAACCAAAAGAAAATTCCAACATAATAAGGCTCACCAAGGGAGAAGGAAAATGTGAGGATGCCTCTCTCTTGTCCTACCACTTCTCTTGGCCATGGGAGGACCTTATCCCAGTCAACTATGCCAAAGAATCACATAAAAGGGCATGAGAACCTAGTTTCATTGGTCAATACCATCACACAAATAAGAACCTCATAAGAGGGCACGAGAACCCAATTCCACTAGCCACTACCACTATAACAAAGGAGAAAACATAAGACATGTAATCTAAGTAAAATTGGACAGCGTAAATCATCAAAATGAATCAAGAAGCAACTTTCAAAAACAACCAATAAAATAGGAGGAATGGTGCATCTCCAAAACCCAAGTGAGCAATAAAATCCACACGATGGCCATAAGTACAATTGGAGAAAACAAAGGTGAAAAAGGGCAGGCTAAGTGGCCCTACACCTCTTAAAAATAAGAAAATGAAGGGAAAATCTTCTATTTAAATTAATAACATACATAAACTACTCAACATAAAAAAAATTACTTAACAAACTATATAAATAAAAACACTTATAAAATAAATAAACACAATGACTATGAATAACATAACAACCTAAAATAATTTTGAAAATATACAAAGCTTTATACGAAAACCTTCATCACCGTTATATATTTAACTATTAATAAAATGTGACTATCAATAAGACACTCACACATAGATAATAAAAAAAAAATCTTAATGCACATAGGAATCACAATCTCTAATCGGATAGCACCACAAATTTTTGACTAAATAGTCAATAGAATTTTTAACTAAATAGTCAATATAAACAATAGGTATGATGGGCGATGAGAGGGACTAAAAGTAATGAAGAGTCTAATTGAGAATATTTGTATATTTTTAGAAGGATAAGCTACTATATACAAGTGTGAGATGTTAGAATTGTTGAGGATTTGAGAACAAATTAAATACACGTGATGCTATAAGAATCGATGTTGGTTCAAATCAAATTCACTATGCATATGTTTATTACCAAATCAATAATGAAAGTTCATGAACATTGATTAGTTTCGCTGTACACAAGTGTGACATTTGGATCCTTAGTGAGATGTATAAAACTAAAATCGATCTTCATTCTCAAACAAATGAATGGATATGACTTCCAAACAGTTGGTGATGATTTCTTCTCTAGCTTGGAAACTTCAAAAATTTCACTCTTCAATGGCATTTTATGGATGCTTAGACACCTTTCTATACTCCATGAATTTGTAATGGAAATATTTTAAACTACGAGGGATTTATAATATAACTTAACAATGTCCTCTTTCTATGCCCATAACTGCCAACAAAATTGATCAATTACACACTAATTTCTAATAGACTATTTCTAATTAAACATACACTCATAAGAAAATCATTCTTTTAAATATATATTACCATCACTTGGGGAAATGATCATAGGACCGCCCATTGATTTTTATCAGTCTTCCATTATTATAAACTTGCTATGATACCAAATGTAAAGTTTTGATCAGTTTAACACAAAATAATTCATTGATTATGCAACATAGTTGATTACGATATATAGGCAATGATATATCCTATAAGCAAGGAGTTATGCCTTATCAAATCCCAAACAACTCCCTATAATTTATTATCTAACTATATAAATAATGAGTTGTACAAAAATTCTCATACAATGTTCACACACACACAAACCTATGACATAATATATTTCCAATCATACTAATATAACTCACTTAACTAATGAGTCACACACAATAACCAAATGTGAGTACTAAACCATATTTTCTTAAGATTCTCCTCTTAGTGAAAACATGGGAAAAAAAAGTCACACATTATTTAGAAGTTTCTCTCTAAAAACAATCTTTAGACCAGGTGTAACTCCATCAAGTTGTCTCACAATCATCATAAAGGTGTATCTCATGAGTTGAATTCCCGAGTTCCTAAATTCCATCTCTTAATCCCCAAACTCTTGAATTCTAAAACCCTTGAACTATCTAGGTAACCATCCATATTGAGCTTACCTCAGATCTCTTCATGTCCTCAAAAAGTGGGTTCCTTAGAATATGATTTTTTTCAAACATATCATTATAATGGGGGTTTATTTTTTCACATCACACAACAAAATATGAAAAAATAAATATTTGAGGACTAAGTCCTCATCGTCTTCATTTTTAGCCTTTATCGTTGACCATTGCCACTATATTACAAATAAAATAGGAAACTACCACTACCATTTGAAACTAACTTCAGCTTTGGCCAATTTGGCATAGACATTAATGCCACTATTGCATACTACGGACCTATCATTAGTGGATGCCAATAGGTGATATTTAGCCTCCTTGTTTTTTTTGCCTCCATCCTTAAGTGGTATTGTTGCTCACTCAATGAAATACAACATGAAGCTCAATAGTTTTAACATTGTACTTAGTTTCATATACCCCTACACAATGTAAAATGGATTTTGTGGATGTTGGTTTCAATCGATAATGCATCCACTTATAATAAAGAGATTATTAAATTTGACTATATATGACGTCACACAAAATAGACTATATAATTGAAACAAATTAACAACCTAAATTAGACTTTTTAACATTACTAAACTAAAATAAATACTATTAAAAAATGACCCCTCTTGACTAAAAAAATGTTAAATAACTAATAACTAAAGTCATTAATTTAACGACATTTTTTATTTCCATAAAAAATATTGGAAAATTAACCTAACAAATTCTTAACTACTACACATACAAAAATTACTTAACAAACTATAAAAAAGAAGAACACTTGTAAACTAAACAAACACAAAGACTATGAATAACACAACAACCTAAAAGACTTTTGACAATATAGCCTTTGACATGTGGCCACATTATCTAAGTAATATGAGGTGAGGTGAGTGATAGGAAGGAAGGTAAAGAGGGGGTTGAGGCAGATATCTATATAGGGCACTCCTCCCCTATCCATATAGGGGATAAAAGATGGAAGTTAACTGACTATAGGCTATAGACTAGAGGGCATAAAGTTTAACCCCATATAGTTAGATAGGGGCATCCCTGCCTACCATTGGCTATGCTCTAAGGTTAAGGTCTACCCACTATATTCTATTATAATGGGGTGGGATATCAATATTTAAGCTTTATACAAAAACCTTAATCATTCTAGAATTATAGTTTTAACTATTAACAAATCATGATTATCAAGAATACACTCACATGAATATAATCAACAAAATCTTAATGCAAATAGAAATCACATTCTATAATTAGATGAATGACATAAAAATTGTTGACTAAACAGTCATAAGAAATACGAGTATGATGGACGATGATAAGGACCAAATGCAATAAAGAGTTTGACCAAGAAGATTTATAGATTTTTAGAAGGATAAGATACAATATAAGTGTGAGACATTGGATCTACAAAGGATTTGAGAATATATTAAATGCATAGATGCCATAAGAATTTATGTTGGTCCAAATCGAATTCACGATGCACAAGTCTATCACCAAATTAATAACAGAAGTGCACAAACATTGACTATTTCACATGCATAGAAGTGTGGCATTTGGATCTTTTGTGAGATGTATAAAACTACAATTAATCTTGATTCTCAAATAAGTGAATAGATCTAACTACTACCACTTTATAGTCTGCATAGTTGGTCATGATTTCTTCTCTAACTTGGAAAATTTAAAACTTCACTCTTTAATGGCATTATATGACTATTTGGACACCTTTTTATACTTCGTGAATTTTTAATGAAACTCTTTCAAACTAAGGATATTTATGATATAACCTAACAACATCCTCATATTCCTATACCCATAAATACCAACAAAATTGATCAGTTATACACTAATTTCTAATAGACTTGTTAGCCAAAATGGCTACCATAGGCCATTACATTTTAAAATTTTGTTATATAGGCTTGTTTAACTTTGTTGATAGCATTTTGAGGGGTATTATTCTGGTCAAAGCTTGTATTACCCTTAGTGAGGAGTGGTTTTGTTCTTAGTAGTGTTCAAGGTCTTCTAGGGTGGTCTAACCAAGAGAGTGAGTCAAGACACCTAGCTCTGTCATTAATGTTTTAAATGTGATCATTCATTAAGTGTTTGGAGATGTTAAGACAATTTTGAAGAAATTAAGGTTTCATGTTGGTTTTGATCATTTACTTGTTGAAATCTTGTAACATTTCCCTTGAAGAACTGTTAGTGTAGTGCTTTTTCCCATTGGGTTTTGCCTTCACAGCCTTATGGCCATTCTATGTTAATTAAGCTTCCTTAGGTTAGTTATAAAAGGGTGACATAGGCTAATTTCATTTTAATGTAATTATCTAATTAGTAAAATTAGAGGCTTTCTCAAGTTTCCCTAATTTTCCCTATATATAGCCCATTTTTCTACTTTGGAGGGTTAGATAGGTTAATGCAATTTTATGCAAGCAAGTCATTTTTTACAATATTATTGTTTGAAGACAAGCTTCTTCCTCCTTTGTAATTTATCTATGATTTCATTGCTTCATACATAGATTTTCTCAATCTTTTGTTCATGGATCCAAGATCATGGCCAATCCGACATGGTATCAGAGCCATTTCTATCAGTATTACAACAATCTTTGTGGTGAAATCTTGATACATTCGCTATTCCAGCATAAAGAAGGGTTTGGTGGAATTCCTTGGATAATCTATGTAAAAATTTCTACTGGAGCTTAAGATCTCAAAACTGTTTGTGCCATTGGTTTTAGAAGGTGCCAAAACCCTTGGATCAAATGTAAACACGACCTAGTTCTAGAATAGTCAATTTTTTTCTTTTCTTTTTGGCATCCCAAGGCCCCATTTTTTATTTTCTAGAAAAATCCATACTTCTTGTGTTCCTGTGCAAAAATGCCTTCTAGGTTTTATTCTTCAGGTTAAAATATCAAATGAGTCTCTTACAAAATTTCCATTGCTAAAGTATTTTGGACATTTTTGGCTTGCCTCGATTTGCATGCTGTCAAACCTCTACATTACTCAAATTTGCAAGTGGTCATTACTTTGTCTCTATAGTTAATTTGCTTCATGTTGCATGCATTAGAGAGTCATCAGACCAATTCAAAAATTTTGAGGGCTATTATTTAGCCAACAGACCAAATTGGACTTTCAACGGTGAGTAACTTCATTTTTCTAAGTTGAGTTGTTTAATAAGTCTACTTACTTTCTTGTAGACCAAATTAGACTTGTGGATTTCAATTTACTTGTAAATCCATGAAGTTAAGTAAGTAGGGTGCCAAAACCTGGTTTACACTACTGTAGACCAACTCAGACTTATAGGGGTCATTACTTGTAACTTCACCTACCTCAAGCAAAGAAAGTCCAAAAACCCAATTTACACTACTACAAACCAACTCAAGTTTTTGAAGGCCAACTAATTGCAAAATTCAAGTAGTGTGGAAACTCTAGATTAATCTTTCGAGATTGACCTGGACTTTTGAAGGGTCTTTACTACCTTACTCAGGTTTTCAAACACTGATTACTTACAGAAGTCAAGCAGTTTGGAAACTCTGGATTACTCTTTCGAGACCAAGCTAGACTTTCGAAGGGTCATTACTGATTGAAGTTGTGGGGTACCTCTAATTCATTTTTTTTCCATTTCTATCTTTTTTGATAAAAGTCTATTTTTTTTTCCATTTTTGGAAAGGGTCCAGGATTGTGTAGAATTAAGAACTTGTAAGTGCCATAACTTTCAATTCGTAGCTCTATTTTGGGTGATATTTTTTTTGAAAGTGCATATATTTTTAAGATATACACATTGGTGAATTTTTAGTCCCTTTATAACATCCATTTTATTCATGCTATAATCGCTTAAAACTCACTGTACCTTTCTTGGATACATTATCAGCTGTGCCCAATGTCCCTCTCATTCTCTCTCTCACTAATTACTTATAGATGCATTCTTGGTAGTGCTCAACATCTAATATTGAGTGTGTGTTACATTTTAACTTAAGGGGAGGTTTTTTGATAGTTCAAGGGGGTACTTGTACTATGTGCAATCTATGCTTTGCTTTCATCTCAATTCTATAAATTGTCTCAATCTAATCTACACTAATGGATCTAAACATTGAACCACTCACACCATTTAACTATATCAACTAAAAGTCTAAAATATAACTTACCTTGAGAGGTAAAGGACTCTATTAGATGACTAGGGGTGAGGAAACTGAGCTATTTATAGATACAAAAAAGCTTAAGTGGTAAAAAAGATGTGATGAGGCCTATGGGTTCTTATGCCTATCAATTTATCTTGACCTCCTATTTCATGTTGAATCTGTAAAAACTCCCAATGACTCTGGACCATCCTACACAAGCTTTTTGGAGTGCAGAACATCATGAGAGATCATGAACTAGATAATGAGCTCATCACATTGAGCCTAGGTGACTATGACACCCTACAAGACTTATTTACAAATTTTAAATCATTAAGAATGCAATTGAAGCAATGTGGCATTGAGAAAATAGATGACTAGTTGATTCTATCCATGCTTGCAAAATTGGGTCATGACTATTTAGTTTTTATCTCTATATATCTTGCTACCAAACATGCACTTGGATCCACTTGGAAACTACCATCATTTAGTGAGTTTGTTACTGATCTGACTTGGGAGCAAGATAAGCTGGTTCACATGGGTACACTGAAGTCCTCAAAATCATATGCCTTGATTGTCAATCAGGACAAGAAGAAGCTTTCTAATAGTGGTAAACAAGAGAAGAAACAGTCTAAACCAGATCATGAGCATAAGAAGAATAAAAAATTAGATGCCAAACCTAATGCATTATCAAATGAGTCCTCCTCAAGTGGGAAACCTAAGAAGGAAAAAATCAAATGCAAATTTTGCAAGAAACTTGGGCATGATGAATGTCAATACATGAAAAAGAAGATTGACACCTTGACTAAGATGCTTGAGACAACACAAATTTTACACAAATCATAACACATTTGCATAGGATTTTATAAAGATTAAAGACAACAAAAAGGGTAAAAATAAGGGCAAGGCACTTGTTACAGTAGCTTCTGAGCCTTTGATTTAGGTTATTGACTCAAGTGCTTCCTATCACATGGCCTCCTTAGAGGATCTATTTTCAAAAATAGAGCCATGCTCTGTGCCTTCAATTCTTATGGGTGATGACACTTTGGCAGAAGTTAGTGGTAAAGGATCGATTGAATTAAGTGATGGGACCTTTAATGATGTGTTGTGTGTCCCTTCACTATCCACCAATCTTCTGTCAGTGTACCAAATCACTCACATAGGTGAAGAGAAGTAAGATGAGTTCACACCTAATTCAGTGGTTATCAAAAAGTTACATAATGACATCATAGTGGCTTATGGGAAGGCCAATCATCAGTCTAGGCTATATATTTTCTCATAATTTGCCCTAGATCAACCCTCAACTGCACTACTTACTCATGCAAATGGAGTGATTAAACTATGGCATGAATAATTTGGCCATTTAAACCATCGTTACCTAGAGCAACTTAGTTGTCAAGACATAGTTTCAGGGTTATCTAAAGTCAAATTCTCAGATGGCCTATGCAATGGATGCATTCTTTGCAAGCATCTAGAAGAGAAATATGACAAGGGCAAAGCAAGGAGAGCTGAATAAAAGCTAGAAATTGTCTACAGTGACATTGTAGGTCCATTTCTAAAACCTTCATTGAATAGGACTAGATACGTGCTCACATTCATCGATAAATTTTTGAGGTACACCTATGTTTTTTTTCTCAAAAATAAGTGAGGTCTTTGATCACTTCAAGGACTTCAAGGCACTTGTGGAGATGCAGTTAGATTGTTCCATCAAAATATTTAAGGACTAATAATGGTGGGGAGTATGTCAACAATAGGTTTAATCAGTTTTGCACATCAGAAGAGATTCAAATACAACACATAGTTCCATATAGTTCTCAATAAAATGGTGTGGATGAACATAAGAACCATACCTTGAAGGAAATGGTCAACTACATGCTTCAATCCAAGTCTCTTGCTCCTTAGTTTTAGGATGAAACAAACAACTATGTGTGCTATATTTAGAACCATATTCCACACAAATCCTTGAAAGGAATCACTCCTTTTGAAACTTGGGATGGTCAGAAGCCCATAGTGGATCACTTTCAAGTTTTTGGATCACCAACAATGGCTCATGTTCCCAAGAAGAAATGAAAGGTAATGGACCTTCAGTGTCTGTCTTGTATCTTTATGGGGTATGTAGAAGGTACTAAGGGATACATGCTTCTCCATCCTAAATCTCATGAGTTGTTCATAGAAAGGAGTGTCATGTTTTGTGAGGGCCCACTTGAACTCACTACTGGCACTCTAAACTCTTCAAAAGTCTCACTGGACACTGATTCCACCTTAGACAATGATTTGGATCCACCTCAAAATCCTCTTGATGATCAAGATGACTCTTATTCTTCTTCAAGTTCAAGTGATGAGAGTAGTGATAAGGATTCTCATCCTCCATCTCACACTCACACTTTAGAAGATGATGACTCACCTCCTGATTCTCCAATCTTATACAATTCTAGTCCCACTTGGACCAACTAGACACGTCAAAGTGCTAAAAAATGGGTTGGAAATCCATCAGATACAAAGAGACATGTTCACAATTTCAGGGGACTTCACATGCCTACCTAGCCATTACCTCAGATTTTCAAACCTTTCATGAGGAATCTAGAATTCTATAATGGGATTCTACTTTGCAGGAGGAGTATAGTTCCCTAATCAGGAATAAAGTATGGGACTTGGTCCCTCTTCTTAAAGGAAGAAAATTGGTTCATTGCAAATGGCTTTATTGGACTAAGTATGGTACATATGGGTTTGATGATAAGTACAAAGATCATTTGGTTGAAAAGGGGTTTTCTCAGGTGGCTGGCATGTACTACACCTAGACATTTGCTCCTATAACCAAGATGACGTCTATTAGACTCACTCTAGCCATCACAGTTGCACATAGATGAAATGTTCACCAAATGGATGTCAAGAGTGATTTTCTACATGGTGACCTCAAAGAAGATATCTACATGGAATAACCACAAGGCTTTATAGAAGATTCATCCTTGTACTATAGACTCAAAAAATCTATCTATAGACCCAAACAGGGCCCTCAGGCATGGTATGCCAAGATGGACTCCTTTCTCTTCACAATTAGGTTCAATAGTGAAAACTACACTTTCAGGTAGATTTTAAATGACAAACATGGGATTACTGCATTAATTTCTCAAGATTGAAATCATTCAGTCAAATTTTGGGATAACTTTATCACAATCCAAGTATTCTCTTGATTTGCTTATGAGGTTTAACATGGTTAATTGTAAGCTAGCTCCTACTCCCTTCTTATCTAGTGTGAAGCTTGAGGTTGATTGTCCTACACCATTTGTTGATGCAACTCCATATCGATAACTTGTGGGTAGTCTTATCTATCTCACACACACTAGACCTAACATATCCTATGCATTTGGCATGGTCTCTTGGTTTATGCAAGAGCCACATGAATTGTATTGGAAAGTAGCTAAGGGAATCTACACTACATTCAAGGTTCACACAACTATGGGATACACTATGGAGCAAGAACAAAGGTTAATTTAATCAGATACATAGATTCAGATTCGGTTGGGGATATTTAGAGTCAAAATTCCACTTCAAGGTATAGTTTCTCACTTGGTTTGGGTCCAATAAGTTGGTCAAGCAAGAAGCAAAATATAATTTCTTTATCATCTATAGAGGTAGAATACAAAGGGGCTGTCAATGCCATCACTAAGGCAATATGGATTTAAGGGATTCTTATTGAGTTTCTCATCTAGTTTCATAAGCCAACAATCATCTATTGTGATAACCAAAGCACTATCCAGATTTGTAAAGATCTGGTTCTCCGTCAAAGGACAAAACACATAGAGATTCACATGCACTTCATTAGGGAGCTTATCAATGAGCAAGTCATTGATCTTCAGTACTATCCAACATCAGAGTAGATTGTAGATATTATGACCAATCCCTTCATAAAGAGTAAATTTATTCATCTGCAAGCTCTCATTAGGGTTAGGGATACTCCACCTTCTTCTTCCTCCTATGGAGGTTATTCATTATGTACTTGGGTACCTCATCAAGATTTCAATGCTAGGACCCAATTCTCATCTCACCTAAGCTATGCTTAAGGGGGGGTGTTAGTATAGTGATTTTTACCATTGGGTTTTGCCTACACAGCCTTATGGCCATTCTATGTCAATTAAGCTTCCTTAGGTTAGTTATAAAAAGGTCACATAGGCTAATTTTATTTTAATGTAATTATCTAATTAGGAAAATTAGAGGCTTCTTCATGTTTCCCTAATTTTCCCTATATGTACCCCACTTTTACACTTTGGAAAGTTAGGCAGGTTAATGCAATTTTATGCAAGCAGGTCATTTTTTGCTGTGTGAAGACAAGCTTCTTCCTCCTTTGCAATATATTTGTGACCTCATTTATCCATACATAGATTTGTTCAATCTTCAGTGCAAGGATCTAAGATCGTGGCCAATCCAACAAGAACATCAAATGTGAGGAGTAACACCATGCAAAGGAGGTCATTTTAGACCATGTGGCATTCTTAGAAGATTGTGTTATACTCCATAAGGTTCGTATAATATCCAAAATGTGCCAAGACATTCACTTCAAACTATATCAAAATTCAAACCTCTTTTGTTCTTTGATTCAACTCCCATCATGGCATAATATGAAGTGTTGGTGAGAAAGGTAGGTGTGGAAGAGTGTTATACATTACATTTGCATTATGAATGATAGGGAGGACTCCATGAACATCTCACATAGGGATCCAATAGGGCACTCATTCAAATGATCAAAATCCATTGCATGAATAAGGCATTTTGATGAGTTTTTACATGTTTCTATACATGATCAGAGCATCTCCATCTTAGAGAAGAATAACACCAGGTGGTGGAGCCTATCCAAGGAATATTCTAGCCTAAAAAATCTATAATCCATGTTTGGAAAGAGTTGCAGGTTCAAGAAAGATAAAAATCCTCTCAATTTCTTCATCGGGTTACTTGCAAGCTCAATAAGGCAAATATTTTTACATTGTTTCATGAAGGAGAAGGAGAGTTGGACCAAGTAGTATTAGGGGATGTTAGGGTCTCTTATACCCTTTAAATATATGTCAAGATAGCTTGTACTATATGAATCATTGCTAAGAAATTTAATGCTCCTGAAATTACCTACAAACCCTCATTATAGGTCACAACATGTTTTAGGTATTTTGAGGAGTCAAATTGCTTAGAAAAGTGTTGAGAGAATTGGAGGGAGGTGTTTTATACCTCATTAAATTATTTAAAATTAAAAAAACTAACAATTTAATGATCTTTTTGCTCAAAAGTCTCTTTCAAGCCCATCATATTCCTACAAGCTCGAGAAGGTCAAATTCATCACATGGGAAGTATGGTGAGGAGATTCACAGGGTCAAATTATCCTAGGGAATGTTAATAGGGTTTTTATACTCCAAATTGGTATAATTGGTTCATAATTTAAGGCCCTTAACTTTATGAACAATAGTTAAGAAGTATAAGACCTCAAAACTGCTCGTGTTTTCCTTAAGGAGCTCAATGGGTGAGAATGTGGGTCTAAATGTTTATAATGCACTTAAAATGCCTTGAAAAACCTTGTATGATTCCTGTACACTCCATGAAAACATTTTAGATTGATAATTTTACATGTGTGAGGAGGAAAACACAAAGAAGAGTTTAAAAATTGCCTTTTTAGGCCTGTTTCCATGGTTTTGGTTGTATGAAAGCCTCTTGACCACTTGAAAAGACCTTACAGATCTGGGCATAGGTCTAATTCCCCTAAAACCATCCATTCAAATACCTTCAAGGTATAAAAAATAAGTTGTTAATGTACATAGAAATCACAATCTCTAATTAAATGAACGACACAAAAATTGTTGACAAAAAAGTCAACAAAAATAATAAGTACGATGGGCGATGACAAGGACCAAATGTAATAAAGAGTCTCACCAATAAGATTTTTAGATTTATATAAGGATATGTTATTGTATATGCATGATATGTTGGATATTATAAGTATTTGAGAATATATTGAATGCACATGATACTAGAATAATTTATGCTGGTTAAAATTGAATTCACTATACACATATTTTTCACCAAATCAACAATGCAAGTGTACATATATTGACCAGTTCACATGCACAAAAGTGTGGTGTTTGGATATTTGGGGATATTTATGAAACTAAAATAAATATTTATTCCCAAATAAGTGAATGGATCTGACTACTACCACTTTATAGTCCACACAAGCAACAATAATTTCTTCTCTAACTTGGAAAATTCAAAACTCCACTCTTCAATGGCATTGTATGGCTGCTTGGACATGTTTCTATACTCATTCAATTTGTAATGGAAGTATTTCAAACTAAGGATATTTATAATACAACCTAACAATGTCCTCCTCTTCCTATGCCCATAGCTACCAATAGAATTGATCAACTGCACTCTAATTTCTAATAGACTATTGTTAATAAGACTTACACTCCTACAAAAATAATTCTTTCAAATATATATTTATATCACTTAGGAAAATGTTCAGAGTACCGACCCTTTATTTTTATTAGTCTTCCATCACTATAAACCTGCTTTGATATCAAATGTAAAATTTGGATTAGTTTAACACAAAATAATTCATTGATTATTCAGCATAGTTGATTACAATCTATAGGTAATGAGATATCCTATAAGCAAGGAGTCATGCCATATCAAATCCCAATCAACTCCTTATAATTTATTATCTATCTCTATCAATAATGAGTTGTAAAACAATTCTTGTACAATGTTCACACACACACTTATAACATAATATATTTATAATCAAACTAATATAACTCACCGAACTAAATAACATAATATATTTATAATCAAACTAATATCACTCACCTAACTAATGAATCACACACAATAACCACAATGTGAGTACTAAACCATATTTTATTAATAGGTTCACCTCCTCATAGGGAAATATATTTTACTTATTCCTTTAGATTCTCCTTCTCTCCTCTAAATCTCTTCCTAATTCAAATTGAAAATGGAAAAAAGGGGTTCCTCCAAGGAAGGATTTTCCCCCTCATATAGGCAAAACACTCACATCCATTGGTCAATAGGAATGTGACATGTGTCCCTTCCCATTTATCGGCTCTTGGTTGAAAATTCACCACAATCATTAACTCCTCTTACAATCCCATGTGAGAAAGCAAGGTAATTCCATGCCTCTTCAGTGATCCCACTATCCCATGCCATAAATGGGCATATGGTTTATCATATGACTTATTCCACACTCCAAGAAAGTCCTTCCCCAACCTATAGTCAATGGGGTCTTAATTACACAATTTATCTACCTCTAAATCACTTTATATCCACTTTAAAACTTGTTTGAAAGTTTCCATTCATGTTTTTAAAGTGGTGATAATAAGTTGGATCTCTTTTCAACCTTAATACTTTTTAAATGTTTCAAAAAATATCTAAGATATGGGTAAAGATGGAAAGAATAGTGTCAAAGGGGTGAATAGTGTTATGAGGGTAAGGAGATTTACAACTTACAACTATGTCCACAAATGATACTAGAAGTGGGTTAGTATTTCAAGAAGTTAAGTAATCATGACACCATTATATCAATGATGCAATCATGCTCAACATAGTCCTTATTCCCTTGTTGGCCTCCCCTATCATCTGCACATTAATTCACACATAAGATGCACAACCTTAAATAGCCAAATCTCTAGAATCCAAACAACATAAATAATATCAATCTATACAAAATGAATATGTACATATACAAGACACATAATCTCAATGGGAATATACTCGTGTCAATCATCTAAACATCAATATAATCAATCACATGTTAAAGTACTAATTCTACTAGTAAGGTAATATAATGTGCATTTCAACAAAAAACTAAAATCATCTATCACCAGTATCTAAAGCACTCTCAAGTAATAAAAATTAAACAACATCAGGTGTATAACCCACTACCTTAGTAGTAATTTAATATAAAACAAATAACATAACATCAAGTGTCACATGTCTCAATAATATAAGAAGCACGTCAAATCAAGACATGTGTATAATAACAAAATTTCAAAAAGTAAGAACTGTAAAAATAGGGATCTCATATATTGGAGGATCAACCTACTCCCAAGTTCCATTTTTTACCAATGCACTGTACTCACTCTTAATTAATTTTCTCCATACATCAAGATTTTCAACTTTTTTGAAGGAACTTCTCCTTTTTGGAGGGTCTTCCAAGGTAAGATTTTCTATTTTATCTTGAGTTTCATCTAGGAGATTTTTTTATTGTTGTATGGTTGTATGTGCAATTCAAGTTCCTATAATTTTTATAACCTCATCAGGTTTGACATCTGTCAATGTTTGTTTGGCCTAGTTTAGTATCTTTTTTTTAGTAGCTTGTGGAATCACAAGTACCTCATTTTCTTGATTTGAATCTCTTTCAATTTATAACATTCAACCAAATTTTGATGAATTTTCATTGTATTCCATAGGGGAGCATTGTTTTCAATTATATGAGTCAATAGAGGTTCAACCATTTCCCAATTATAGGCTCCCCCTTCACTATTTGGAACCTTCATATCAATCTCCTTGAAAACATCAAAATTAGCATATTTTCAAGTCAATGCAATTCTTGACTGATGATTATTGTGTCATTTGTAGTTTAAAAAATATCAAATATCTTGTGATAATATATTTATTTTTGATCTCATCTAATAGTTTGTATGAATTTGAGGATTATAAGTATCCCAAAAAGATGCATTTATGACTCTTGTGGTCCAGTTTATTCCTTTTCTTCTTGAGAATCAATGCATAGCAAGTGGATCCAAAAACATGAAGATGTCATATTAAAGGGAGATGACCACACTAGAATTCATATGAATCCTTCATTTTAAGGGCTATTGATGGTACTTGTTATCGAGATACACTATTATTTGAGTTGCTCTTACCAAAACATGTAGAGTTACCCCTTTGATATACAACATTTCTTAAACCATGTTCATCATAGTTATATTCATCCACTCAACCACTCCATTTTTTTAACGAGTATAAGGGACTATGAGATGATTTTTTATCCCATTTTGATTTATATTGGTTTGAAACACATTTGATGTGAATTCACCACCATTTTTAGTCTTGAGTGTCCCAATGTGGGATTGAACTTCATTTTCAATAATTATTCAAAACTTTTGAAAATTTTTGAAGGCTTTTGTTTTTTTCCTCAGAAGGTAGATCTAATAATTGTGATATAGTTATCAATGAAAAACATGAAGTACTTGTGACCACCAAAAAAATAATTGGTAGAGAACACAAATCAGAGTGAACCAACTATGATTTTCTACCGACTTTCCATTCTAACCTTTGAAATGGTTCATTTTTGTGCTTAACCAATATGTAAGCTTCACACTTAGATATTTTTGGGAAGTATTTTCAAACCTAAAACACCATTATTTCACATTATGTTAAAGTTTTCATAATGAGTATGCCCAAATCTTACAAGCTATAAAAGACTTGTTGGCATACCTTCTTTAGCAAGATGAGTAAAATTTGTTAGAACTGAATGCTCACCCTTGAATTTTACCAATTTTCCTTCCTCATAGCCAATAATAGTAATTGTATTATCACATTTTATTGTGATATTCACCTCTCCATCATCCAATAAAATGGAGTGGCCTTATTTTTAAATGAGCACTAGAAACAACAATTTTATTTTCAATTGAGGAAGGTATAAGACATTTTGGAGAATGAAATCTGAAATCCATTGTGACATGAGTTGAATTGAATATTTTCATTGAGGTTGTAGACTTGTTTTATCTACCAAATATACTATAACAAAACTTTATTCATCAAACTACTCAAATAAGTCCTTTTCAAGAGTCATATATTTCTTGGAACCAGTGTCTAGGACCCACCCATTATCCTAGGTTGAACTCACTAAGGCATTATTTGCTTTGTCTAAGATAGAAATCACATATTCACTTGAAAATCGAGCTGATTTTGGTTATGATATTGTCATTTTTTTTTTTTGATTTTTTTATATAGGCTTCAATCTTGTCCCATGATGTTTTTCCTTCATGGTTCTCATTACTACCTTTTCTTTCATAATGTTTGCAAAATAAATGTTGTTTGTAGTTTTGATTTTCCTTATATTGACTATTGTTTTTGCTAAATTTTCCACCTTGACATTTATTTTTACCCTTTCCTTTGTCATTTCCACTATTATTTAAATAATTTCCCTTTTTATTAGCATAACAAATGATTTATCTTGTGGACTTAATCTTTCTTCTAAATGATTTTTATCTCTCAGCCATCTTCTCTTCCAGTTGATTAAAAATGGGAGTCTTCAATAAACTGATTGCTTGTAGATACTCCAATTAGGTTGAGTATGTAGGGAGATTTTTGTTTATGGAGGTCATCATGTATACATCAATATCTACACCAATAGAATCAACATCATGTTTGATAACATATATTTATGAATCCAAACTCATGACATCACCATTCTTCAACTCAATATTGAAAATTTGTAGCTATAATGTAATAAATCCATGTCTAAGTAAGAATCATACAAGTCCTTAACTTTCATAGTGCTTCCCAAGAAATGTTTCACCCTATATTTGAAAAAAAACTTCGCTGTCAACTAAGGCACACATCAAGGCTGATGATTTTGAATTCTTGTGCTTCCATGTTTGTCTCTTCTTTTATTCCTTTAGTTTAGTAGGTTGTGCATCCCCATCATAGATTTTGAACTACAAGTCATTGAATATGAGTGTTCTCTATCTATCTTGACCATTATAACTAGGTGTCTTTCTTGATTAGTGTTGTGCCAGTGCATGTTTGTAGTATAGGGAGATGGATTGGTTCCTTATTGCTCCAAAAGGTTCCTCTTTTTATATACCATATGACTGATATACTAAACCTATCTATATGTTCACCCTTTATATATGCCTAGTGGGACATGAAATAAGTTCACCTTTTTTGTATATTTTGCAGTATGTGGAAGAAACTCATCATTTTTATATATTTGGCAGTACATGAAAGAGACATTAAAGCACATGAGAGCAGAATAATATGTGGTACCTAGATAGTAAGCGAAAATTAATCATTCTATATATAACACCCGCTTAGCAAAAATTCTTTGTACGTGAGCATAAAAACCCTATATACTCAAAGTATTAATTATTTTTAAATTTAAGTCTAGTGATAATCGTGAGTGGGTAACAAAGGGAATGGGAAATTGAGAATTATCCTTATTCCCCCTTGGTGATTTAAAGAGGCAATACCACAAACATTATTATTTCATATATTTTAAGATGTATATGTAGTAGTTCAAGTGCAATTACTTCACTTGTAAGTGACCAAAGGCACCATTGATAATGAATGTTATGTTTTTTTTTTTGAGTTTTCACAATTTTTTTGGGTTCAAAATCAAACTATTTTCCTTAATTTTAAATAAAAATATGCTTTGAATTTGAATGGTTTTAAAAAAATACCCATTTTAATATGGTTAAATCAGTCAAACAATATATTATTCCCTTATGGGAATGTTCTCCATTTATAAAGAAATCTACTTGGAAAAAAAAGTATAAAAGTTTGAAAAAATAAACCTATCTTTGAACTGCCTTGATTTTCTTTTGAGAAAAGATAAGTTTGGCATATTAATAGGTTGAATTGCTCTAAATGAAGTTATTCCAATGAAATTTGAACACAAATATTAAATTTTAGGAAATTAAACACTTAGATGTTATAACGCCAATGTCTCACAATCACTTCTGACTCCTTATAATGCCAAAGTAAATGGTTATGCATAACAAATTGCCTAGATAAAATGCATGTCCAAAAAAAAAAGTTGAAAAATGTGCAGGTCTGATATGTAAGATATTTTAAAATTAAATTGAGATGATTCAATCAATATAAAAATTAATAGTTGTTTTGGATAGATTGGGACGTAGCCTCGTATGGAAATATTTGAGTCAAACAAGCACCACACAGGTTTGTGTTAGAGGATCTTTTTGATCCAAAAATCCAAGTTGATGATAAATTTGAAATGCCCTTTAAACAATTGCAATGCTTCCTCAATTTTAGGCATAATGATCATAAATAAAAAAGGCCAATCAATAGCACATAATTAAGTTGAAGCAGAGATGTACAATTTGCATAAGAAAAAAACTTGCACAAAAATTCAAATCTTTGGGAAAAAAATTTATAGTAGAAGAATAATGGAGGATGGAATATATTTGAAAACTTTGAGATCTAATAGCAATGTCAAGTCAGTAATAATGAAATGAGAATAAATAATAATTTGGTGCAAACTAATATTTTATTTATGTTAGATTAAATGAATAGGATTATAAACATTTATAGTAAAAAATATGACTATTCACTTCATCTCTTATGAAACTATTCAACTTTCCTATGTAGACTATTCATCTACTACCACAATATAAAAGATCTCTACAAATGACAACTAGGATTATATAACATTATGTACAATAATATTACACATCTGATACAATGCCAATATTTTTATTCAAAAAATGTTATTAGGCAAGGCACAAAAGGCACTCCAACAAAACACACAAATATTGCCTCCTCCTTAGAGCCGAATGATAAATGCACTGAAAAATAGTTGCAAACTCTTACAAACTTGAGTGTTGAGGCATGCAAATAATTTATGCTTTTCATATTGAACATATTTTAAAATTATCCTCATTATATTTTATTTTAGCATTGATCATTTAATTAAAAAATTTTATTGCAACAATTTAAATTACAAGTGTCTTATAACCTTTAAAAAATTACTTGTCTACATTTCAACCAATATGAAAGGAATGTTCACAAAAAAATATTGTAATTACATATTAAACATTATAAACTTCCTATTGTGAAAAATGCATGTTCACAACAATATTTGATTATGAGCATGCATTCCAATGTAATATTCACAAACATGACAACAAACTAAATTGTACTTTGAGCCAACCATTACTTCACAAAGTTTTACCAAAAGTTACTGGAATTTCATTTGAATAATACACAAAAACCATCTGACCTACTATATTTATCTTACACCAATTTAAGATCAGTGGAAGTTTCACATTAACAATAAATAATGTTATTACATATATAAATGAAACTTGATTTTTCCTTTGACAAATTTTACACTCATTTAATTTTCTTTCTATTTTTTGAATGCAGTTATAATTTTAATTTTAAACAAATATTTTAATTTTATCTACAAATTAAATTGTTCTATTTTTATAAGTGTTATTCATTACTAAGACATGCCATGTTGTTCAGCTTTTTTATTCAACACAAATCAAGCCATTTCTATCTTTTAATAGAATATTTTTTCACTGTTAAAATAAAAAAAATCTGTCACTATCTTTTTCATCATCTATGTAGCTTTTCTTGAATACTAATATAAAATTTTGAAAGCATTAATATTGATGTTGAATAATAAACACAAGCTTTTTCTTTTTTCCCTTTAACCTTACTTTGCTTATTGCTCAACAATGATTATAAAGCAAAAAAACTATTGCAGTTTAACTTTGTAAAGAATACCCATAGTTTACTTCTTTGCTTTAAATTTCAAACATGGATATGTTTCTATAAATATTGATACAATTTATGATCATTTATATGAATTTAATATCTATTTTTGTTGCAATAAATATCAAATGCATTATGTATTATGTCAATGATTCAATTATTAAAATCTCTACCATTATTCCTTTGAATTAATCAAGTCTAAGATGCTTTAACTTTCTAATTATTTTGTCAAGATTTACTTATCTATATTTTTTAATTTACTTTTTTACTTCTTTCTTAGAAAAGACATTGCTAAATCACCAATAAAATGGTTTCAGTTTCAAATGAATTGAACGATTTCAAATAAAGTTTAAATCATTTTCCTAATATTAATTAATGTTTATGCATCACACAATCACACAAAAATTCAAATAGTCTTCATCATATTCTATTAATTATTAGAAAGAATTGATGCCTTTTCTCTATTTACATAAAGTGTTTGTGTCTTCCTCTTATCATGATTAGATTTGTTAAAAAGTTTTGTTCTTATGTCTATAAGTTGTGGGTTTACTTTTAGTGTTTGAACAAATGGCATATATTCATTATGAAAAACATTCTTTATTTTCAATGCTAACTTTACTTATCTACATATGTTCATTAAGGAGTATGATTTATGTTTACATCAAGATTTGTACTTATTATCAAGGATATAATGTTAGTGTATCTTATAGCTTTATATGATGTATTTTTTCAGAATACATTATATTGTCCATTGTTATGTCACTATATAATGATTAATGGGTTGTATCTAGGCCATATGATAAGATAAAAATATTAATTTATAATTATAATTGTAAATTTATTATAGTAGTTCCGTTTAGTTTTTTTTTGATATTATGGGTACGAATCTAATGATTTATGTAAAGGATAGGCAAAAGACATTTTTGTAATTCATATGATATGAAGAAGATACCACCAACTTGGCATGTCTCAAAACTATAATAACATACTTTTTAAAGTTTCCTTTGCTTAGTTGTACAAGTTTACAAACTAATTTTCTTATAATGTATTCCATTTGTTTTGTAGTAAATAACTTTATCTTACTACCTTTAATATCTATATAAAAATATATTTAAAACATATCACAACAAATCTAAACTATTGAACATTTCATTAAACACATATCAATTACTTCTAATCATTAAAAACTTTACTTTATTCTTCCACATTACTACACTTTTGTATCTAATAACATTTAAATTCAATACTACAATTACCTTTTTTTTGAATATGCTATTATGTTTATGATATCTAATATTGCATAACATCTATTTCAAAACACTCCACAAGGTCTTATTGTGTTTATCTATGCTTTAAAAAACCAGCTCAGTGCCTTACTTTTATGCCTTTGGATTGTTTATTTTCATGAATACAATATTTATAGCAACAATGTTACTCGTATTGTTTTTTCCATTCTTGCCAATTAAGAATCAAATAATATCAGTCTTTTTATAAATGATTGATGCCTTTCATGAACAATTGTATTATTAATTTTTATTAAAGTTTTTATTCACATATGCTCAAATAATGTTAACATGACTTTTAAGGATGTTCATTGTTCTCATAAAATTATGTTTTCATGGTTTTTTAGATACCAATAAAAAAAAGGTAAGAAATGTCATTTGAGTAATATCTAATCATAAATCTTGTCCTTATTTGATTTCAACGCTCAAAAATTAAAAAACCTAGAAAGAGAAATTCTACATTACAAGTCTACTTTCCACTTTGTTTATCCACATTTCTACTATCATTTCTTTCCCTACCACCTAATTTATAGAATGAAGATAAATTATTGCATGCATAGATAAATAACATAAAAATAAGGCACTGACCAGAAGATAGTATGAATAATTTCCATAGCTCAAAATAAACATAATTTGTTATGAAAAATTTGATCTTGGAAACATGTACCATACCATAAAGAATTCAATTCTAATTTTGTATCACTCCAATGCCTACAAGTTATGTTGTAAGATTGAAAAAATACATAACAAAAAAAGATGGAAAAGTATATATTGAACATTTGTGGCTTAGGACTGTCAAATCATTGCTAAAACCTAAATAACATGCATAGTAAAAAATATCTACATGTAAACCTAGAAAAAAAAAGGTCCTTTAAAGCTTGCTAAACAAAAACTTAAATGCATTATAATTTCTTTTATCAATGTTGAAATCTAGAACCCTCAACTATAAAATCTATTTCTAAATATAAAGTTTTTGAGAGCCTCACTTTAACATAAAAATCCAACATGCTTCGTTATGCTTCATTTATTTAGTTCAAATTTAGGAAAAAAAATTATGAATTAATATGTTTAGGATTTTATTTCTTAAATAAAATGTAAAATGCTATCATACAACAATTATGGCAGTCATCTAATGTAATTTAAAAATAATATGTAAAACTAGTTCACCATAGATACAATGCATGGTAAAACATAGTTCATACACAAATTAATAGAAAATGTATTGTGCACCAAACACAACTTTTAATTACCACCACCCAACATACTTATTACTTATTATGATATTTTCTACTAATTATGTAAAAGGCCAATGAAAGAGTACACCCAACTTATTTATTGTTAAGAAATAACAAACATAATGTTGTATTAACAAACATTAATGGCATCAATAATATAAATGGAATAGTAATTAAACAAAATAAAAACTACAATGCAATAAACATCTAGGAAGTATACACTAAACAAAGACAAAGATAATTATAAGAAACTATAGGGCAAAACCAAAATATATGGAATATTCCTCAATAACATTATGAAGAATATTGTCAAAATATACTTATGAAAGTATATAAAGGCAAAATCAAATATTATAAAAAATACATCTAATTAACTGGGACAAAAAAAATTACTACTATTGCAATTGGCACCCTTCTTTGCAATTGACATCCATTTATATTATAAAAGCCATTAATGGTTGTTAGCATAACACTATCTCCCAATAGTAGAGTTATTTCTTATTATTTTCAAAAAATAGTTAATTGAGATGCAATAACTGAAAATCTTATTTATGTAGAGATATTTTATTGGATAGTTATTTTTATCTAAACATTATGCTTGTGATGTCAAATTTAATACATTCATCTCTCTAAACCATGCAATAATAGAATGCAACTGCACCCTGAAAGTTGAACCTCTTACAATATCTACTGGCTTGATCTTTGCATGTAGATCATAGTAAAGGTTTGCCTACAAATTTCCCCACATGTGGCTACTATATCACATCGATTTCAATATTTTTATAGAAATAAATAATTTATGCACTAGTTAACGTTGATAATACGTGTTTCATTATTTTAATCTAAAGAAAAAAATTCATATATGGAAGAAAAAATTATACATTTTTTATTTTTTTTAATAATATTTGCTTGCCTTTTATATGTTTGTTGCATATATTTTGATTTTACTCTATAATTTGTTTTAATTTTTAATTTTTAATTTTTATACTTTGCTCAATGCATGTTGCTTGGATAATTATTACACCAACATTTTTAATTGGCCTTTACTACATGTCAATTGACATTATTTTTGCATGCGCATTAAAGGTATATTATTCACATTGATTTCAATATTATTATTAAAATAATTAACTTATGCAACGGTTGGGGTTTATAAAAACTTGGTTTCATTATTTTAGTCTAACCAAACAAATTTATTGCATATGGGTCAAATTATAAATCATGATTGCCATTAATTTTTATCAATATAACATCATCTCTATCATCTTCAAATAACAAACAATCCGTGTCTAGTATTCTACCTACATTTTAAAAAATCAGTGAAAATTTCAACCATTACTAAGAATTACATTGGGATGTGCTCTTAAATAGTAGTTGTACTTGGTGCATCATCCATTGCTTCTTAGTTTATGTATGGATTATGCTACACCATGCATTGAAGTCATGGCAATCTATTTTCACATGAAGTTATTTCTATTGCCATTGTCTCAGAACATTTTGCATCTTTTTTAACAAGATAAAGCCTTAGCTAAACAAATAAACAAAAAAATCCCTAAATTATGTGGTATATAGAAAAACCTTGCTGCATTTATCTTTTGGTGATGATTTTATAGTCCCAAACAAAAAAATGTTTCATACATAGTTGTCCATTTTTTTTATTGTATTTTTTTCCAATCTTACAATACAATTTTATGCATGGAAATAATTCAAAATTATAATTTTCACATCTATGCATACTTGTTTCATGAATTTCCAAGTAGTATAAAAGTAAGACATTGATTTTTATTTCCATAAACCGACAAGCTAGTACAACCTTGTGATCATATAAAATGAATTTTAAAAGCATGTATCATACCACTTATAATTCATTTCTCATTTTGTATTATTTTAATTCATACAATATTTACTACAAGATGACATATTCAAAATATCACATACATAAAATGCACAAATTATTCATCATGAATAAAAGAAAAAAACAACTATTGTTCAGACCTAAATCTATTGAAAAAAATGTGGAAACCAAAAAACTAAAATATATGCAACAACTATATAAAATCAAAAATCAAACATTATGAAATAAATAAAATAATGTACATTTTTTTTCTTATTTTTCATTACTCTATTAAAATCACCTCCATGTAAAATCAAATTAGTGTAAATGCAATAAACATCCCAACACATTACATACATAAACTAATACACAATGCATCATGCACTAGACATGGCTATGAATTAACACCAAAGCCCAACGCGTTTTTTGCTAATTTGTATGATGTAATTTCATTAACTATGAAACAAACAATTTAAAATGACAATGCAATAAATATTCTAACAACTTCTCAATTATTCTAATTCATACAACTCTTTATTAAAAATAGAAACTAAATACCCTGATAACAACAACTAATTGTATTTTCAAATATTAATGGCATTCAAAATATAAATGTCTTCTTTCCTTTTGCTCATGTATGCTTCCTAGATATTTATATCACCACCATCTTGACGTAGCCTTGTTATACAACTAGTAGGCATTGGTACAAATTAAAATTGATGTTTTGATAGATAAGGGCACTTGTTTCATGCATTTCCAAATAGTATAAAATCAAGATAATGACATTCCCCACCCCCGCCCACCCCCGCCCCCCCCCCCCCCCCCCCCCCCCCCCCCCCCCCCCCCCTCACCTCACCCACCCCCGCCCCAAAAAAAACCAACAAGCCACTACAACTATGGTGTCACAAAAAATTAATATTTAAAGCATGCACCATAACACTTACAATTAATTTTTTATTTTATATTATTTGAATGCTGAAAAGTTTCATTCTTGCTTGATTTCACCATTATTTTCTAACATCATCTTGCATTTGTTTTGCAAAAGAAAAAGGCTCATTTAAAATTTTGGTGGAACAATTCACCTTACCATTGCCAAATGCATAGATCACAAACTATCAAATATAATCTCCATCTTCCATCAACATTGGTTCTATATTTTTCTTTCTTGTGATTTTTTTAACAAACTAATAGCATTAGATTAAACAACAAACATTTATTGCATTCACATTCAATTTTTTTGTATGCTTCATGTCCACTTCCTTATTCCATAAACTTCAATTACATGTTGTTTAGTTTCTTACAACATGCCCACATTTTATAGCACCAAAATTGACAAAGCTCACACTACTTTTTATTCCATTCTATTCTTATACTTAAGCCTTTACCCATTCAAACAATTCAAAGCTTTGTTGCATGCTTTCAATACTCATTTTATGATATCAACTTGAATTTATTTTGTAAGAAATAAAGACAGCCTCAACATATCATATAAATATATCTCAAATTTTCCTCCTTCTTACCAATTATGGACCTTATCTACTCTTTTTAACTAATCATTTTAGGTAAAACAATTCAGCTTACTATTTATACATGCATTGCTAAAAAACTATAACATCTCTTCAACTGTGATTGGCCAATGTTTTCACATTACACAATTCAACTTAATATTACTACATAATTATGTTGATTTATTAATTAGTATCCTCATATCTCAATTTATGTTCCCTTACATTTTAACAGTTATAGCTTCTCCATATAAAATCTATCCTATACACATGGTTTTACTTCTTTCCTAGAGTTTCAACAACTAACAGATTCTAAAATATTGCACATTTTTTTAAGAATAGTAAACCAATTATTCCATAATTTAAAATCTCATAACTTTATAAACATCTAATTCAAAATTTATTAAACACTTTTAGCTATTATAATTTTATATACATAATAGCTAAAATAAATTCGACAATGTGTAGTCCATATACAAATGCCAATATATCTTTTCCATAGTTTTATGGACCACTTATTATTCACCTTCATAATCAATTGATTTATGATTAAAATTTTACTCTAAAGGATTTAATTTTTCCCTTTGTTAAATTGACACAAAAAAAATACACAAGTTTTGCATCATTTCAAGTAAATCTCTCTACTTGGATAGAACATATATTAAAAGTAAAGTGTAATAAAACTGAAATCAACTTAAATCAAAAATATTTTTCTCATATTTTTTCAATATTTGGAATGCATACAATGAGAGAGGGAAGAAACTTATATGACTATGCAAGATGCTGATGTCTCCTAGATCTATTTGCATGTGAACTAGATGCAATGTTTTTTTTTTTTTAATTAGTTTATGTGACATGGAATACATGCATGAATTAAATCTATTGTGCACAAGTAATATGATAAGAGATATGATCTGAAACAACAACAATGAAACACTTTCTATGAGCCTCCCTTATAAGAAAACTAGGTTTAGCTTTTCAGCCTTTCTAACTTGCTACAAACAATCTTTTTCTAATGAGTTGACAGGATGAAAGAAAAAGATATGAGTTCTAATTTTTTGTTTTATAAGATAGAAATGATAATGCTTTTGACCTTTAAAACAAATAAAATCAGCAATCGACAACCTTCATACATTCACCTACAATTTCTTATGTTTTTATGTTTATCCAAGTGATTATTTTAAGTATAAAAAGTTTGTCTAGATCTAGAATGGAGAAAAGTTGTCTTAGATGGAAATGAAATGAAAATTTATTAATATTTATTTTTGGAATGAGTGACAAGAGATGTTGTTAATTTGAAATGAAACTAAGCTGTTGGATGTAAACATAAATCAAAACTAATAATATTTTTGGTAGCAAAGATAAATGAAAGAGGTAGATCTATTTCACTATTAAATTTGATTATTTTCTCTTTTAAATGGAAAACTAATTTAATCATAATAACAAGTTATATTAAATCTAATATAATAAAGAACAAATATTTTAAAAATCAAAATAACTCCAACCTAATTCTGGAATAAATCAACTAAAGTGCAAGTAGTGTTTTGATAGAAGAATCCTCAACATGTTAGCTCTGTATGCTCTTATGTAAATTCAAGAAACTCTCTAGATGGAGGATGCATAAACTCTAGAATAATATAAAAAAGGGGAGAGGACACAATCCAAAAAAAGAAGAGAAGCTAAACTAAGGTTGGCTAATATTTTGGCTTATAAGGTATGTGTTTCTCTCAACAATGACACTTTCTCATTTACAACTATGTAGTCGACTCAAAAATACTAGGGGTTGAATCTTATGGTAAAAGTAGCAGGGCTATGGTTATAAAAAATTCTTGATAACAATATCTAATGGCAATTTTTGGATCTGAAATCAGGCCAAAATTGGCCTTCTTGTAAGAAGAGAATGGAGTTTTCAACTAAGTGTGACAATGATTTCAACTTGAGACAAACCGAGGAAGGCTAAAATTAAAAGAGTGAGTGATTTGGGCATGATTAGAAGTGAATACAAGTGTTAGGAACAAGAAATATGAAGCTAATTATGAAAAACACATGAAAATGAAAGCTGATTTGGGAAGGCATTTCTATTATGATGGAACTGTCACTTTATGTAGGGGTGGTTGCAGAACTTCCAATTATCTTGTCAAAACTACCTCATAAGATAAGAAAACTACCGCTCTTTTAATGCATAACTACTCTTATATAGCAAGAACCACCTCTTAGGTTTCAAAACTATTGTAGTAGTTATGGAAACTAAGGGGTAGTTTTGTAATTGAGGGGGATGGTTATGTCACCTAGGGTGGCAATTTTATCACTCATTGCTAGTTTTTAAAATAGTGTGGAAATGGATAGGATGCTCATGATCAAGGGGACTGAAAGGGGTCAGAAGAGGAATGTGGAAGCATAGAGGGGGGCTAGATCTAGATAGTTCCTTTCAAAGCACAAAACAAGAGGTCATTGCATCATCATTGAATTTGAATCAAAAATATCGTACTATGTAATTTTTAGGTGCATACATATTGGCCCCTTGGGAGGGTGCCTTATCATGAATTGATAAGATCTAGTCCTAAGCAAGGTGTACTAAAAGGAAATAAAAGTTTAGGGATACTTACATTACCTATACAAAGGAATGAAGCCTATTAGGACCCCATGTAACTATATGTCTGGAGATAATCATACTGCTTGGACTATCTTTTCAGGGGACTAAACTTGGTATAGAGCTGTGTGTACCTACAAAACTATAAAAATGTGATACATAAGAGAGAAATATCATTAAAATGTAGTGATAAAATATTGATTTGTAATATATAGAAGAATAATACATATGTACATAAGAATAAATAAAAATGTGGGAGATTATGCCAAGAAATAAAAACTTTTGAAATACAATGACTATTTTGGGGCCCAATATATTCAAAAACTTGACAAAAACAATTCTTTTGTCTCATTTGCATTAAAGGAGATTTTTGAGCTATAGTTTTCTAGTGGCCATTTCAAGCATGAAATCAGTCACTAGAATTGGATGACATGATAAAGGAGAATATATCAGCAGGAGGCATAGTTGGGCACAATCAGGTCATTTTTGCTAACTTTCCATTTTTGCCCTAATTTTAGTATTTTGTTTAAAATTGAGATAATATATAGTTAAATTTATTTATTTATACTTTGTGATCACTGTGGGGGAGGGTAGATTAAATTTTGATATATTTATTAGGATTTGGATGGTCTGTGATGGGTTTTAGGGGATTTTGTGGAATCCATGGGTGGCTGGTGGAACTTCTGCCTGTTATAGGTGGTAGTTATGTAACCACCACAATGGGTTTAAAACTACCACGGGGTGGTTATGGTGTTACCATCATTGCATAGTTTCATAACCACTTGTTGTGGTTACATTTTTTCCTTGAAATGGTTTCTTAACTATCATAGGGTAGTTTTGAAATCACCTCCTACAAATAGGGGTAGTTTTGAAAGTGTAAAAGAAAGTTGAGATTTTTGACTTGTTTGGATTGTGAGATATTTTTTCTTGGTTGACTAACTAACATGGGGTCTCTTTATATATTATAAGGGGATGATATCCATTAAATTAGATTTTAGGACTAGGAGTGGCTCCCTCAAGTTTTAGTGCTTCTGAAAGCTCATGAGTTGGCATTGCTTGATCGAGCATGGATTATTTGTATTGTGTAGGTGGGGATCATACCTTATTCCATCCAATGATTATGCAATTTATTCACATATAAAGACCCTAAAAAAAACACCTTCATGTTACCTTAGGCCTTGAGAGAGTGGATGATCACTCTTATGGATGTATATCAGATCACTGATCTTCCCATAATCAGGTACTTGGTGTCTATTCATGACATTGATAGTCAATGTGAGGCCAGTGGTTGGGCTGAGCATTTTGGAGATGTCAACATACCTAACTTGGGTGAAAAGTGTGGCATGAGTATTTATAAAGTGGAGAGATCATTAATCCCCATCATGAAGAAGGCCATCATTGGTATCCTTGCCTCTCGACTAGTGGGGGACAAGGGTATTGATAGTCTTTTATATAGCTAGTCATCGATTGTTTGACTTATAAAAAAGAGAGGAGCACATTAAGATTGGGGTAAGAGGTACTGACATGGACCTACATGGACCTATATCAAGTGTCTCACCTAGGATATCTCTATCAAACACTTGACTATCATTATGGGTTGGGTTTATGAGAGGATGATTCCCTATCAGAGGGGAGTATCGATCAGGGCACCGAGAGACATCAGGGCCAGTAAGTGGGCAAATGTGGCACTTTTTCATGCTTTACCCCTGACTATGGGTCTTTGATAGTGATCAATTTTATTTCCATACCCAAGCAAAACATGGTCTAGAAGCGGGCTAATGAAGGAGCCTACCTTGCAGCAGTGGTAAGAGCTAAACATGTTCTAGATAGACTGCTGTAGGTCAAGGCACGTCTTGTGGATCAAGTTCCCTAGCATTTTGGTATGCTCTATATAGGCAAAATCCCTGTACTAGAATTGTGTACATGGGGACTTGCAATGAAATAGATATGAGGCTGGGGTGACTTGCATGACATCTTCTAGTGAGGGGAGTGCTTATCAGCTGACCAATTCTATAGGCAACTAGAGGAGGAGGAGGTCAAGTTGGAGTAGGTCAGCAATAATAGATGGGTCCACATTGCCACCACCATTGTAAGGGCCTATAGAAAAATAATAGTTAGGAGGTGGAGAGGGTGAGGGTGATGGCCTAGTTCAAACTGAGCTAGAAGAGGATTTAGACATCGATGAGGAGGACATAGATGACAACTTTGATCCTAAGTGGTAGGAGGGAGTTCCAGGTAAATTGTTATTTTTATTCATTCATGATTATAGCTCATATTTTAATTTTATCCTAATATTTTAGCTACTTTTATATATATTGTATCTTTATCATGCATGTTGTATTTAATTTATATTATGTGTCTTGTGATTTCATATATTGTGGGTGCATGGAGGAGGATGATCAGGGATACCCTGATCAATATATTATAGTTAAGTACTAGTCAGACATGGGATCAACTATTGGTTATCTTGGGATTCCTTTAGGGATTGGGCACCACACTGATGCATTTTCCCCATCATACCATGCTTCAATTATGCTAATGTGAATAAGGATAGATAAGAATACCCTTTTGGCCAGGGTGAGGAGAGCAGAGGCCCTAGTGGATACCATGGTAAGGGGAGGAGATGGTGGAACCTCTAGTGAAAATAATAGGTGGACAACTTTAGAGGAAGGATTAGGTAGGAGCCACCCTCCTGGCCACATATTGATAGAGGGTGGAGGAGAGACATGAGGGGAGATGAGTAGGAGGCATCATTGGAGTGACATCCTTGGTTATTTTACTACTTTGGGAGGACAGATTTATGAGATTTGTTTTGCAAATTATTTTTATCACATCGATGTATATCTAAATATTTTTATGATGCCTTGAGCATGTTGTCCCTCTATGGAGGTGTTTTTATTAGACATTTTTATTGTATAAAATGGATAGACCATGTGGCACACACACACACACATGAACACACAGATGTGTGTGTGTGTGTGTGTGTGTGTGTGTGTGTGTGTGTGTGTGTGTGTGTGTGTGTGTGTGTGTTTACATATCTCTTATTAATTGTTATGTGATATTATTTCATTACTTTTATATCAAAATTCCAATTTATGCACTCTAAAGGATTAACCATGTGAAAATGTATGGATATATGTATTTTATTTTCATTTCTGATATGTTAGGGAGGAAATGTTTATGTATGTAGATACAAAATGTATGCAGATATTTTAATTATGATAGATGTTCGTATATGACTACAATTATGCCAATATTTACTTTTATAGCTGATTTTTTGATTTATTTGTTCACACAATACATTACTTCTAATTTGTAATGAGGGATGTAAAGAGGGAAATAGAATAAATGTGAGGTGAATCATGACTCAAATTTTTTTAGGACAAAGGAATATCCTTGTCCTTATGAGCAAAGGGGGATGTGTACTTCTTGAAAAACCTATAGAATACTAATTTTATGGGCTTCATATAGAGGGAAATTTATTTGATAGAGATGGTGGATGGGAAAAGGTTACCTTCTTTGAACACAAACATATAGACAAGCCTTTCTGAAGAACTTTATTTCTAGATACTCTTTTATGTTTTAATATTATTTTTGTGTTTATCTTATATTTCTCTACAGGACCCCTTAGACCTAGTATCGTCTGACTGGGAAGATATACGGGCTCATGACCAAAGTGTTAAGGTGTGGAGCTAAAAGCTTCACCAAGTGAGCATATTGCAAAGTTGCAGGTTTACACAGTCACCGGCGTCGGTCAGGAGCGACTGACATCGGTCAGGAGCAGACCAAGAGATGCCGGCGTCGGTCATGGATCGGCCGATGTCGGTCACAGCCAAACAGGTAGGAACTGATGTCGGTTACTTGTGCATCCAGAAAGCTATTTTCGTGGACAAAACAAAATGTTTGCATATTAGGATTAAGTGATAGTCTTAAGTCCACATCTCTATTATTATTAAGACTGTTTAGAGCCCTTGATTAGGAGGTGCATCTGATGGTTGTAGTTGTATGCTCATGTTTCCTAATTATTATATAATAGGATAGATCTTCTTAGCTTATTGTAGTAGAGTGTTGAACAGTACATAATTGTATATGTGAATCATTCTAGGTTGTTGGAGTTGATTGTAATTGAGAGAGAGAGCTCTTGAGGGAAAGAGATCTAGAAAGAGATCTGTACATCTGAGAGAGGTGTGGAAGAAAAGAAGTTTCTTCAATTGTATTCCTTCTGTAAAGAGTTTAATACAAGTTTTCAGGGTGGTTTCTTGTATCTCTTGTTCTTTGCTATTTTTGATTCTAGTTACTTATCATTCTATTTTAATTCCACATTTTATTGCTTTCATAAGTGTAATCAACATTGTTGGTTGATCCCCAACAAGTGGTATTAGAGCTCAGGTTGACTAACAGGTGTTTCAGATCTAGTTAGTGTGTATTGATTACAGGTTACTCACAGGGACAAGCTGTTTGAGTGGGAGAAGCAATGGCAGAAGAAAGTAAACTGAGAATGGAGAAGTTCAATGGCAAAAATTATCAACATTGGAGAATGCAGATAGAGGATTATCTGTATCAGAAAGATCTATACTTACCGTTAGGTGGGGTTTTAAAGAAGCCCAAAGACATGGATGATGAAGAATGGGAAGTTCTTGATAGAAAGGCTCTTGCATCTATAAGATTGAGTCTGGCATCTACTGTGATATCTAATTTATCACAGGCAAAGACAACGGTAGAGTTGATGACTACTTTAGCAAATTTATATGAAAAACTCTCAGCTTCAAATAAAGTATATCTCATGAAGCAGTTATTTAATTTGTGTATGTAGGAAGGTGGATCTGTATCTAATCATCTAAATGATTTCCATGGAATTGTAAATCAATTAAGTTTAGTCAAAATAGTGTTTGATGATGAAATTAAAGCTCTTTTAATATTATGTTCTTTGCCTGAAAGCTGGCATAGCTTAGTAATGGTAGTTAGTAATACTGCATCTGCTTCAAATATTTTAAAAGTAGAGGATGTTGTTAGTGTGATCTTGAATGAAGAAATTCACAAGAAAAGCACAGAGAAAACATCAGGGAACGCTTTAAGTTTTGAGAGCAGTGGAAGGCAAAAAGAGAAGAGCAAGAAAGGGAGATCAAGGTCTAAGTCAAAGGTGAGAGGTAGATCCAAATCCAGAAATGGCAGGAAGCCACAATGCTGGAATTATGGAAAGATAGGGCACATAAGCAAAGATTACTGGTCAAAGCCTAAGGAGGACAATCAACATGAAGGAAAGGAAGAAACAAAAGTTGCAGGTATTGCATAAGATGCTTTAATATTTTCTTTGCATAATAATATAGAATCTTGGGTCTTAGATTATGGTGCATCTTTTCATGCTACCCCTAATAGAGAATATTTTAGTGACTATGTCCATGGAGATTTTGGAATAGTTTATTTAGGGGATGATGAGCCTTGTAAAATTGTTGGCAAAGGAAAAGTGCAGCTGAAAATGTAGAATGACAACACATGGGTGTTGAGAGATGTCATGCATGTTCCCAGCTTGAAGAGGAATTTGATTTCTGCAGGAAAGTTAGGGGATGAGGGTTGTACAATAACTCTCACAGCTGAATCTTGGAAGGTGACCAAGGGTGCACTTGTAATGGCCAGAGGTAAGAGAGTAGGTACTCTCTATTTATGCAATTGTGTTACTAATAATTCTCCTTCTGTATTATCTACTTCAGATGTGGATGCAAAGTTGTGGCACTCTAGGCTCGGCCACATGAGTGAGAAGGGAATGTCCATTCTTAAGTCAAGAGGTAAGCTTTCAGATTTGAAAAGCATAGATCTGGATTTTTGTGAGCACTGTGTTTTTGGAAAACAGAAGAGAGTGAGTTTTCTCAAGACTGGGTCAACAAAGAAGAAGCATAAGTTGCAGCTTGTTCACACAGACGTGTGGGGACCGGCTCAGGTTGCTTCTATTGGAGGATCACATTACTATGTTTTGTTCATAGATGATGCTACAAGAAAGGTATGGGTCTATTGTATTAAGAAGAAATCTAATGTATTTGAGACTTTTAAGATTCAGAAAGCTATGGTTGAGAATGAAATAGGCAGAAGATTGAAGTGCTTGAGATCTGACAATAGTGGTGAGTTTTGCAACTATAAGTTCAACTAGTATTGTTATATGCATGGAATCCACAGGCAAAGGATGGTTCCAAGGACACCTCAGCAAAATGGATTTGTTGAAAGGATGAATAGAACAATAATGGAGCGTGCAAGGTGTATGAGATTGCATGCTGGTTTGCCCTTAGAGTTTTGGGCAGAAGCTGTTGACACTGCAGTGTACTTGATTAACAGAGGACCCTCTACAGCTCTGGATGGTGGAATTCCAGAAGAGGCATGGATAGGTAAAAAGGTAGATCTCTCATTTCTCAAATTTTTTGGTTGTGAAGCCTTTGTGCACGTTGATAAGGAAAATAGAAAGAAGCTGGATGCTAAGTCTATGAGGTGCACATTTATTGGCTATGGCTCTGATAATTTCAGATTTAGGTTTTGGAATCTAGGAACTAACAAGATAATTAGGAGCTGTGATGTTGTTTTCAATGAAAAAGTGATGTATAGTGATCAGCTCAAGAAGTTGAATCAATCTGGGTAGAGCAATAGAGAATTGGATGAGGTGACGGTCCAAAATGAGCTCACGAGAATAAATACACAAATAGGAAAACACAGAGACCGAATTTGGTCAGGAAGGAACCGACGTCGGCAAGACAGAAACCGATGTTGGTCATACAGAGACCGACGTCGGCCAGGCAGGAACCGACGTCGGTCAGGCAGAACCGACGTCAGCCAGTTACAGGCCTGGAAGTGACTGAGGTTAGTCACTGTCAGAGAATTTAGGCAGACAACATGTTGTGAATGAGTCTCAGACGCCCATCAGGAGGTCAGAAAGGGTAAGTAAACCTCCAATTCGATATTCCCCTTCATTATTATATTTATTGCTTACTGATGGTGGAGAACCAGAGAGTTTTGAATAAGCAATACAGGTAGAATCCAAGAATCAGTGGGAGCGTGGCATGGTTGAGGAAATAGAGTCCTTGAAAGAGAACCAAACATGGGATTTGGTTGAGTTTCCAGCAGGAAAGAAGACACTAAAGAACAGATGGACCTGCAGATTGAAGGAAGGTGAGAATGGACAGATGAGATATAAGGCCAGATTGGTAGTGAAAGGATTTGCACAAAAGCCAGGTATTGATTTTGGTGCGATTTTTGTTGTTAAAATGACTTCTATATGGACTGTACTGTCTTTAGTTGCTATTGAGGATTTGCATCTTGAGCAGCTTGATGTTAAGACAATGTTTCTTCATGGAGATTTGGATGAAGAAATATATATGGATTAGCCGGAAGGATTTGAGGTCAAAGGTAAGGAGAAGCTAGTGTGCAAATTGAAGAAAAGCTTGTATGGCCTCAAGCAAGCTCCTAGACAGTGGTATTTGAGATTTGACAGGTTTATGACTGAGCATGGCTACAGTAGGTGTCAATCTGACCATTGTGTATATTTTAAGAGATTGGATAATGGTAGATATATTATTATGTTGTTGTATGTAGATGATATGCTGGTTGCAGGATCACACATGCAGGGTATCTCTGAGCTTAAGGTGAAATTAGCTCACACATTTGCCATGAGGGATTTGGGAGCAGTAAAGAAAATCCTTGGCATGAGCATTAAGAGAGACAGGAAAAATCACAGGTTGATTTTGTCTCAAGAGGATTATGTGAACAAGGTGTTGAAATGGTTCAATATGCAGGATGCAAAACCGGTAAGCACACCTTTGGCTGGACATTTTAAATTGAGTAAAGAACAATGTCATAATTCACATGATGAGGTAGAGTACATGAGTAGAGTTCCATATGCTTCCACAGTAGGGAGTTTAATGTATGCAATGGTTTGTACTAGATCGGATATTGCCCAAGAAGTGGGAGTTGTAAGTAAGTATATGGCCAATCGAGGAAAGGAACACTGGAAAGCAATTCAGTGGATCCTTAGATATCTGAGAGGAACCAACAGTAGGCATTTGTGCTATAGAGGTTCAAATACTTCTCTACATGGTTATGTAGATTCAGATATGGCAGGTGATTTGGATGGCAGAAGAAGCACCACAGGATATGTTTTCACTGTTGGTGGAATGGAAGTTAGCTGGATATCAAAGTTGCATAAGGTTGTTGCCTTGTCAACTACAGAAGCAGAGTATATTGCAGTCACAGAGGCTAGCAAAGAGATGATATGGATGACACGATTCATGGAAGAGCTAGGAAAGGAGCAAGAGAGTTGCAGATTATATAGTGATAGTCAGAGTGAAATTCATTTGGCTAAGAATTCAGCCTCTCATTCAAGAACCAAGCATATACAGCTTAGGTACCACTTCATAAGATAGGTATTGGAGGATGGTGAGTTGAAGCTGGAAAAGATCCATATAGATAAGAACCCTGCTGATATGTTAACCAAGCTGATAACAAAGGAGAAGTTGAATCTTCATTCAACTTCTGTTGGTCTTCATGATTGAGTTGAAGATGGAGGAGCTAGAAGATGTTGCTATACAGGTACTGGTGCAGCTGTTTATCTCCAAGTGGGAGATTGTTAAGGTGTGGAGCTAAAAACTTCACCAAGTGAGCAGATTACAAAGTTGCAGGTTTACACAGTCACCGACGTCGGTCAGGAGCGACCGACATCAGTTAGGAGCAGACTAGGAGATGCCAGCGTCGATCATGGATCGGCTGACATTGGTCACAGGCAAGTAGGCAGGAACTGACGTCGGTTACCTGTGCGTCCAGAAAGCTATTTTTGTGGACAGAACAGAATGTTTGCATGTTAGGATTAAGTGATAGTCTTAAGTCCGCATCTCTATTATTAGTAAGACTGTTTAGAGCCCTTGATTAGGAGGTGCATCTGATGGCTGTAGTTGTATACTCATGTTTCCTAATTATTATATAATAGGATAGATCTTCTTAGCTTATTGTAGTAGAGTGTTGAACAGTACATAATTGTATATGTGAATCATTCCAGGTTGTTGGAGTTGATTGTAATTGAGAGAGAGAGCTCTTGAGGGAAAGAGATCTAGAAAGAGATCTGTACATCTGAGAGAGGTGTGGAAGAAAATAAGTTTCTTCAATTGTATTCCTTCTGTAAAGAGTTTAATACAAGTTTTTAGGGTGGTTTCTTGTATCTCTTGTTCTTTGCTATTTTTGATTCTAGTTACTTATCATTCTAGTTTAATTCCGCATTTTATTACTTTCATAAGTGTAATCAACATTGTTGGTTGATCCCCAACACAAAGGCTATTTTCAGGTGAGTAAGGGCATCTCCCCCTAATATCAACCCCATGCAACTAGTAAGATGCAAGGGCTTAACACCGAAGGTTAACAATGGGTGAAAGATGCATTATTTTGACTTTTATAATTGCATAAGCATTAAAATTTCATAGGATTATCTATATATACTCTTTGTTTTTTTCTCTCTTTTTTTATTTTTTTGTAAGGATCCTACCCCTAAACCTTGGTTTCATGAAACCAATAGGATGCAAGGGCTCATCACCGAGGGCCAAGGTAGGCAAGCAGAGTCACTTATATCTAAGCATGCTAAAATTTTATTTTTTAAAGGAACCATAAAGGGGGACTCTATCATAAGTAAGTTTCTAGACTACATTGTAGGCTATCATTTTTCTAAGTTGTGCAAGAAGATGTATGAAAAAAGGTGTACTTTGCTCATAAGAACTGGGACAAAGACTTGTGTAACAAACTAATTTTCAGGTGGTGAAAGACTATGAGAATAAGGTGAACATCATGTGATATATTTCAAAAATATTCATATTATGAAAACTAACCAAACAAATAATCATAAAATAATGTTTTTACTATGATGGTGGACATATGACATATAGAAATGCAATGCATGTGAAAATGGGGTGGTATGCGAGAACTAGATATAGAAATGTTTTAGATGCAATGAGTTTTCAGACACACTAAACTATTCACCCTCCAAAGTGCATAATCGGTAGGCTCCATTATTGAAATATTCTATCATTAGGTAGGGCCCTAGCCAATTGGGTCTAAATTTTTGACCCTCTTCTTTATTTTTGTCATTACGATTGTCAAGTTTAAGGATAAGGTCTCCAACATGGATTGGGCACTCATGGACATTTTTGTTGTATTTCCTACACATGTAGCTGATGGATGTGATGTGATTATTGGAAAAAATAATTTGATGCTTGTTTAAGAGCTCTAACATGGCTAGATACCCTTCTTTATATTCTTCTTCGTCAAAGAGGCCCTGTAGGGAGATGTAAAGGCTATGTATTTCTACTTCTAAGGGTTGAATAGTTTCAGACCCAACTACTAATGAACAAGGGGTTACTCTTGTGGGTGTTTTAATAGTTTTTATATAAACATAGAGCATTTGATAGAGATATAGATTCTAATCTCATTTAGAGTCCTGAAGAATCTTGACTAGGATTGACTTCAGGGTGTTGTTGGTAGTCTAAGCTTGATCGTTAGCTTGTGGATAATATACGAAATCTAGGTGGTGTGATATATTGAATTTCTCACATAGTTTGTGAACCTTGAGGTTCTTGTAGGGGGATATATTATCATTAATGAAGACTTATGGGATCCCAAATTGATAAAGGATTTATTTGAGGATGAACTTTTTGATGATGGATCTAGTCATGGTTATTAGGGGCATTGTCTGCACATTTAGTGAAGTATTTTATTATTATGATGATGAAATGGTGTCCATCTAAAGATGCAGGAGAGAGTTTACCTACTAAGTCTAGGCCCCAAGTGGAAAAGGGCCACATATTAACGATGGGTTACAATGCCTTAGGGGGATATGTATCTCATGTGAAAAACATTAGAATTTTTCACATTTTCATACATACTTAACAACATCATATTCTAGGGTGGGACAAAAATGTCTCATCTTATGGACTTTTTGAGCAGTTACATGGCCACCAAAGTGTGTCCACCGCACACACCACTGTGACAATGAAAGAAGAGTTTTTCTAACTCCTCTTGGTCAACACACCAGAGTAAGATGCCATCAAAAGCCCTATGATAAAGGACTATGTCTAAGATGATGTACTTGGGTGTGATAACACAAATATGTCTCCTATGTTACTAATTGGTATCTTTGGGGTAATTTTGGTCAATAAGGTAATGATGATGTTTGCATACCAAGGAGAGGAACTGATGGTAGGTTTTTCTATATGGCATATTACTTCATTAGTAAAATCAGTATCCACAAGGTCATTAACCTCTAATGGGGAGTTGGCCAACTAATCTGTGATGATTTTCCCCTTAATGGACTTTTAGTTGATATAAGTCAATTCAAACTAGCTCAAAAGCATGATGAAACACCTAGCCTTCTAAGAGAGCATTGGATGGGTTAGAAAAGTTCACAAGGCTTGGGATCTTACAATAACTCTTGTTTCTTGATTAATCATATAGTGCTATAGTCACTTGGGTAAAAATACTATTACTAGGCTTTCCTTCTCTACCTGAATATGTCACGTCTCATAATTGATAAGGGTTTGGCTAAATAAATAAATTATGTACTCCTTATCGGTGTCATCTTCTTGAGCCAACATACTTGTGAGAGACACCTCAGTTGCCCTTATGTAGAGTATGAGAGGCTTTCCTGGATTAGGTACCATGAGTGTTGAAGGGAATAGGAATTTTACCTCATTAAATGCTTCTTGATAATTATTCATCCAAGTTAGGCCACTTGTCTTTTAGAGCATATTATTGATAGGGTGCACAACATAAGCAAGGTCAAGGATAAATTATTACGTAGTTCCTAGTTTTCCTAAAAATGTTCTAATGTTGGATTCATTTGTAGGGGGGTTCATTTATAAGATATCCTATATTTTGGTGAGGTCAATGTCTATCCCCTATTTGGAGATGATGTATCCCAAGAGTTTCCCATCGATGACCTTGAGCACATATTTTTGTGGGTTGAGGTTAACTTCATATTTGATCAATCACATAAGGATAATATGTAATGCTCTTAGGTGGTCTTCATGACACCTTGATTTTCCAAGCAGGTCATCTACATAGATCTCCACTATCCTATGAATGAAGTCATGGAATATGTGAGTCATGGCCTTTTGATATGTTTCCCTAATTTTCTTTAGGATGAAGGGTATTATAACATAGCAGAAGGTTCTCTAGGGTGTGATGAATGAAGTTTTACTTTGATTTTCGTCAGATATGTAGACTTGGTTGTATCCCAAAAATCCATCCATGAGTGATATCAACTCATAACCTATGATGACATTGATAATGACGTCAATGGATGGGAGCGAAAAGTCATATTTTGGGCATGCCTTATTGATATCTGAAAAATCAATGCATTTTCAAATCCTACCATTCTTTTTTATGATGAGGATGATGTTAGACATCCATTTGGAGTAGTCAATAGGCTTAATGAAATTCACCTTTAGGATCTAAATAACCTCCTCCTTTACAATTAACTCAACCTTTGGCTTGATGGGTCTAAGATTTTCTTTAATGGGTTTTTCATCGAACATTGTAACTAGGTTATGGATGACTATATTGGGATTGATGCCTATCATATCAGTGTAAGAGAAAGTAAAAGCCTTGGAAAGCTCCATGAGGAATTGCTTGTGGTCCTCCACTTCCTATTTTGAAAGGTAATATCCTAACTTGAAGAGCCTGGGTTTCTCTTCTGTCCTAATATTAATGTCAATAATTTCCTTAATGATGGATGTGCTTCCCTCTTTGAATTTATCAGGAGTTGGGGAAAGGTTAGGGTATTCATATTTAGTATTGAAGACATCATGCTCATCATTAGAGGAGAGGTACTCTTCTATGTGGTAGTAGGATTCGTCAAACTCAATCCTGAGGGCCAAGTTGGGATAGTAGGTAAATGAGAAACCCATTTTATGGTGAAAATAACGGAGGTCATCGTAATCTTATAGGAACTTGAGGATGGACTCATAATTATTAGTTAGATCAAGGACAAGAGGGTCCTCATTTTTCCTGATGTGAGAATCTATTTGGTCATTAAAGGCCTTGCTTATGAGAGGCTCTATCCTAACTGAGACTATAAAATTCAATTTTGGGATTGTCATATGGGGGATGAAATGTGATGAAAAGGCAATATAGAGTTGGTAAGATGGTTACTTCCTCTAAGGACTGATTTGATAGAGATGAATTTAAAGTCCCTTTTAACCTCATGAATAATGGTCTTGTATAACTAGAGGTGTTCAGATTTAGTTTGGTATACTTCGAGAATTTGGTTTGTGACTATTTATAAATCTGCATGGATCTTTAAGTTTTGAATATCTAGGAATTTTATACTAAGCGTATCAAGTAGTAGGGCCTCATATTTGGCTCCATTATTTGTACATTCAAAATCTAATTTGAATCTGAAAGGCATGACATGCCCTTTGGGGGAAATGAGAATGACTGTTACTCCAACACTTATGTGATAATTAGATCCATCATAATATAAGGTCTATTGATCATGCGTAAGAGGAAGGAGGTCATCGAGTAGAACATCCTATTTTTATGATATTTCAACCAGGTGGATGTTGGGCCCAATGGTAGGTTGACCCAATATAACATGAGATACAATGTCTGCTTCCATTATGGCCTCTAATTCCATGTATCCTATCATCTGAGTTTTGCCTTGAACTCCTAGCTGAGGGGCCACATCTGTGTTTGACACTCTAGAAGTGGAGGTTTCAATGTCATGATTGACTATTGCCATGGATTGGTTGTGTTGAATGAGGTGACCTAAAAATTTATTCTAATGTTGACCCTAATCAAGGTGAATTTGGTGGTTAGGGAACAAATTATGGTAAATTTGTAAGTTCTAGTTTTGGGGATTGATTGGACCACTCAGAAGGGTTTTGGTGTTTGTGTGTGTACTTCCTAAAAACATATCTACAAATATCTACATTTGATCCTTTGGGAGTCTTTGTATAAATTTGGTATACTCCTAGTAACCCTAAGTGTTGTGTTCTATGAATTTGTGGAAGAGGCAATAGATAATAGGGTCATAATCCCTAGGTCTCATATTCTACCCTTGCTTCCTGAATCTTTGTTGTCAGTTGTGTGGGTAATAGTTTTGGTTTAGAACTGGGGGTGTTGTTCATTTAATCAATACTAATTTTGGTTGTAGTTTATAGTATGCATTACAAGGTAGTGGTTGGTTGAAATCAACTGTATAGATGGCAAGAGGAGGATTTTGATTCTTGCGTCCTGCATTGTTGGTGGTATTCATAAGTGGGTATTGACTATTATTTTTAAATTTTTATTTCTTGGCTTGGTCAGGGACACCATCAATATTAGTGTTCCTATCATGTTTTAGGATATTAGGAACTTGGTTTTTCATGTTATTTGGGTTTTGGTTTGTATTTTGATATCTCTAATTATTTTGAGTGGCGATGTGCTCATTGGTTCCATAGGTTCATTATCTGTTGTCGATGGCTACTTGATCAATATAGAGTGAAATTTTGAGGGCCTCCTTGCATGATCAGTATTGGAATTTATGGATGTCTTCCCATATTTATTTATTAAGGGAATGGAGTAAGATATTGCATAACTCTCATTGGTCTATGTTAGGTGTGATAAAAGAGGAATATAAGACCTACCATCATCTTGTGATAAAATGGGCATTTGATTTGTTGTATTCTTATTTGATATGCAATAACTATCATATGCCATTCTTTAGGAGTTTTTTCATGTCAAATTTTTTGATTAATTTATCCATGAGCTGACAGAAGGAGTGTATGGACCCTTCGGGGAGGTGATAATACCAGTCAAGGGATATCCCTTCAAGTGTCTTGGGGAAGGTCTTTGCTACAACCCCATCCCAAAGTAGAAACTCCTTGATCATGGTGGTATAGGATTTTAAGTGTGCATTGGTATCCCCATCCCTTTTGAATTTGAGAATATTTGGTAGGGGATGTGGGAGAAGAACTCCCTATATGCTAACATCAAGGGGTTATTTAATGAATTTGATGTAGGTTTCCCCTTTAAAATCTATCACCGCTGTGGTGACGTTGGTATGAGGAGGGAGGGTAGTGTATGGGTTGGCCTAATAACTACCAAAAGGTGTGGATAAAAATTGATAGGGTGACATGGAGTAGGCCATGGAGTAATTGTATGGCTGAGTAGACTTCAAATACATATGTAAGTATGAGGGGACACTATGAGATATGGGAGGCATTGTGCCTTGTTGTGTTAAAGTGTATGGGGTTTTTTGTGATGGTATATGGGTTGTCTATTTATATCTTGGTGAGATGTGGGTTGGGAGATATCTCATTTATAAAGGGTGACTATATGTGGGAAGCATGTAACCTAGAGGCATAAGGAACTATAGATTATTTACTACTGCATTATTTGGTAGTGGTGGAGCATATATGTATACAACTCCTACTAGAGTTTGAGTGGGCGGTTGGTAAGATGAATAATATTTTGAGATATCAGGGTTGGGGATCCCATGGGTGAGAATGTCTCTAATAGGTTGACGAGAGATGTGGTTCTACTGTGGTATTTTATTTTACAATAACAGGAACATGTAAGTTCATTGTTGTGATGTGGGGTGATTTATTGTTGGAATGGGGAAGATAAGGCATGAGTTGGCGTAAGGAGGTTTTATCCTATCCCTTGGTTTAGAGATTGCTTATTATTTTATAAAGGTTACAAATATAATCCACTAGGGTGTTAATGAGTTGATTCAGCCCCATGGTTATATCGGGGCCTAGGCCTCTGGTGTAGGGAGGGTAGATACCTAAGATGAGGCCATATGAAGGGGTTGGTTTGGGGTAGGAACCCTAGAAGTAGCATTAGTAGTGGTCATCAATGGGTTGGAGGCATCTTTATTCTTATTGGAAGGATGTGTAGTGGCTTACATGTGATTGTCCTCATCTTCTAAATGATGGATCCCTTATAAATAGTGATCATATTTGGAGACACTTTCTATGCCTAGGATTTGTAGATTGATATATGGCCTAATGGCCATGTGAAGAGTGATTGGGCCTCCACCTATAAGAGTCATGGTGTTGGAGTCGAGGTTATTACTTGTAGTTTTTGATACGTCACATATCTCTTGAATGATAACCCTGCTCCTTGCCTAAATAATAGGAAGGGAGTAGTCGTAGGATTGGTGTTCAAAATTAGTTTCAAAGGTCAAGTTATTCCAACTCATCAATGATGGTTCACTAGAGATAAATTAGCTTCTCATATATCCCTCTAAGATAAGAGATGGGCTGATGTCCTATCCAGACATATTCTGGGGGAATATGGATACTTGTAGAATAAATGGAAGGAAAGAGGATGGAGAAAGGAAAGGACAAGGAGAAGGAAAAAGGGGATACATAAAAGATGAAGTCATTCATGTCAAGTTTACTAATTTATATGCACAATTATTAACACATGCTAATATGTACACTTGACTCCCTAAGGTCTAGCTAAGGTAGTTGACGTAATGGATGGACTATGGTTTGGATGGTTGTTGGGTGGAATGGGATTTAGGACAAGTGGCAATAATGGATTCTCATGATGGAACCAAAAGACCTCAACAGTGTCTTGATGCTCATTGAGAGCATTGAGATGTGTGGAGATAGAGTTACAAGGCCCTTCAGTCACTGATATCACAAGAAGGCAAAGTTTTTAGTCAATGCTAGGCTCAACAAAATGAGGGAGATTAGGATGAATGACTCGTAGGATAAGATCTACTTTGTCAAGTTGACTTTGCTTGGATAATGTCATCCACTAAATGTGAATGATATAAGATGAGGTTAGACCTAAGAAGAAGAAGAATGGGATGGATGGGTGACTAAGATTGAATAACATTATATTAACAATCCCTTGTTCTACTGGATGATGATGATGGGTGGATTGAGGATGCTCTCCTTTTCTTCTAAAGTGGTTAAAGACCCTACGATGAGGTGGAGAATTGGAGTGGATTGAAAGACATCACTTCTCAATTCAATATTAATGTCAGACTATGTAATAATGGTGGGACCAAGTAATCTAACTCTAGGGAATAGTTTGTGTCAGACAAGATCTAGTGTTTCAAGAAGTGTCATCCAAAAGAGACTAGGTGGAAGCCATGAAAAAGTTTATGAGATTGTTCAGTCAATGGCTTGTTGGAATGTTGAAGCAAGGCTTTGATGTGTAATACTTGCATGGATGGCAAGGTTTATATAGGATATGTTTTCTTGCACATATGGGCAAATTTTTTGATGTGATGTGATTTATTACACAAATAGAAAGGATTATGATGTTATGTGGTTATTTGCACGAATGGAAAGGCTTTTATTGTTGATTTTTTTGGGATTTTCTAGGTTTTTAACCAATGAATACTTGGTGAAAACAAAGTGCTGAAAGTAAAGAATAATAAAACTGAAAGCAACTAAAATTAAAACTCTTTTTCTTATCCTTTTCAATATTTGTAATGCATACAATGAAAGAGGGAAGAAACTTATACTACTATGAAAGGTGATGATATCTCCTAGATCTATTTACATGCAAACTAGATGCAATATTTTTATTTGTTTTTTATTGGTTTATGTTACATGGGTTAAATGCATGAATTAAATTATTGCGCATAAGTAATATGATCTAAAACAACAACAATTAAACATTTTGTTGGGTTTTTATTTTGAATAATGTTTTGATGTTGAAGTGTAGCCCCAACGAGCTAGTGTGTTATCCCTTCACGCAAGACTGTGGTCTTACGTGCTCACCCAAAGTGCTTAGCTAGAGACTGGTTCCCATGGGTTATGTTGCATAGTAACATATTAGTTATATTCTTTGGGTTAAAATTATATTTAATTATAAATTACATTTACAAAGAGATAAACTAATTTTATCCTTATATTACTAAGCTCAGCCACCATAACTACGTAGATTAATGCCATTACAGTTCAAAATTGTTAATTAGAAAAAATAAAAGTATCCATAGAACTCATATTACATTTCAACCATAAGTATTTCAACAAAGACAACACTAAGTCTTAATTAAGCCAACCACACTCATATGTGCATGACTTATTAATGAAATGGAACTTGAATAATAGAACTAATTAAAATACCACAAAATCTATATTATGCTTCAACAAAATGGCATCAATATCCATCACACACAATGCTTTTGTATAGGGGTATTTATACTTGTTTATCCTTGAGCAAGTTTTACACATAAATGATAGAATTAATTGGCCAATGAACTCTCTATGAACCGAGAGTTGTGGTAGTCTATTAACTAGTGTCTCTTAAGGACCCGAGTCTTTGCACCCCCTATATACTCATTCTATGCTAGATCTTTACTACCATGTGTCTTTCTCTTTGTGGGCTAGTGCAAAAATCCTATTGGATAAAGTCTAGGTGACCCTTAAGAATTACTCCTTAACCATCTCGCATTTCCCATGTGATTCCCAAGTCTTTCTCTACTGTTACGAGTCCTATGCTCTCAGGTTCCTCATGGTTAATTCTCCTCTTTGACTAGGTCCTCTTATGTTAGTGCTTTCGTGCCCTTGTACTTTTGTGCCTTACTAGTTCTGTACCATGTTCCATCTACGCTATGCTCCTTATACACTGTGCTAGTTCCATGCTAAAATATCAAAACACTTAGCCAAAATTTAGGGTCTAACATCACCCCACACTATGCTCTTAGTTCATCCCATATGAAGTCTCGATGGTGGCTTCCACCAAAAACTCAAGCCCCACTTTCTTGATCTGCTTCTTCACATTGTCCCAAGTGATGATGTGTTGAGTAGCTTAATAGTTATTACTTTAATGGCATCTTTAGAATTCTTCATCTCCTCGAGTTGTTCAAAATTCTCATTGGCCTTGACCAAATCATCTAGGGACATGATGACATCCTTCTCGATGTCTTCTAATGTTGATACTTCATCAACAACTCATCCTCAGAGGGATATAAAATTGGCATTCAATTATTAACGATGTGCATTGATCTTTTCTTTCATTGTTTCCACATATTTTAATGCTTTCATGTACTTGGTGCGGTCCCTTATTAAGAGTGAACATCAACCATTTTCTACCTTTGGGTTTCCTCTACCTAGAACCGAACCTCCAAGACTTTATTTGGTCATGCTAATCTTTCAAAAATCCCATCCAAGATGGGGATGACTTACCCAACCCTTTTGAGGGTGCCCTTGCATGCTTCAACTACCTTAGTGAATTACTTTGCTAATGTCAGTGTCTCATTCCTTAGCATGGGATAATATTTGTATCACTTTAAAAGGAGATTGACAAAAGGAAGGAACTGTGGAGTTTGACACTTGGCAACCTCCACCGAGCTTTGCAAATGACACATGACACATTTCACTTCTTTGAGAAAAAGATATTGAAACCTTCTGCAGTTGCCACTTGTTGTCCTCCGCAAAACTCTACAAGGGACACGTGGCATGTTTCACTCTTTGGTATTTTTATTTTGGGTGCTCCTTTGAACCATTTGATTGAACCGACCAATTAAACCAACCCTGGAAATGTCTAAGTGTTGGAAACTTTCTCTTTTGAAGGAATTTACTTGTTAAAGCCATTGAACCCTTTGAACCTGTTAATTTCAAGCATGTTGAGTCCGTAGATTTCTTCCTGTGAAGTCTGTAGAAATTGAGTCTGTAGAATCCCACCTGTAGAGTTTGTAGAGTTTTTAGAAGCTTGAAAAATGAGGAATTTGAATGCTCAGAACAAATTTTGAAAAGGGAAGAGACAATTTTGGTCTGGCAGGGCCCAAAACAGTTCATAGGTTGTCCCAAAAATGAGTGACATTTTTTGGCGACAAGTACTACACCAAAAAGGCATATGATAACTTTATCCAGATGGAGAGTTTTCTAGAAGGGACCATCTTGATGTGCACTAAACATAAGTGTAACTTCATGGTAAACTGTGCTTGCTTACTAGCTAAGGTGGGCAAATCCTTCAGGATGCACCATTCATTCCTGAATGTCTCCTTCATCCCATCACACCAAGACTTCATTTTTATTTTGTAGGAGGGTGTAATATGACTTGGGCATGTGAATGCCTTATAGTGATTAGCAAGGGGCTTGTTATTAGGTGGGTACGCCCACTTTAGTTCTCCCATGGTGTAATCTGGTACACTGATCTCATCAAACACCATCAAAATAAAAAATATTCCCCATGGAAACCTATGACCAGGTATCCAATGGGTCTTCTCCATGTCCTCAATAATTTTTTTGTTGAAGTACATAACCCAATTATATTTTGATCCCTCAATGACTTGGTGGGTGATGTAGAGGTGGGCCATGTCTACCTCCTTCCAATGATCTATGCCATAGATCTTGGTCATTATAATGTGCACCATAACTCGAAGGGTAGGATCTTGTAGGTTATTTATATACATGGCATGGCCTTGCTTTTGGTACATCAATGTTGTGGTTATCTTTTGGATCTCATTGGTGTCCTTCAAGTTATATGCCACATCCAACCCCAAACACTCTAGCCTTGATACCTTGCTTATCCTCTCGAGTGTGAATTTCATGCTACACCCGATAAAGTAGAGGTAGACCTCATGGATGAACAAGAGTAGGAACTTGACTGCCTCCATGGGTTTTCTATAGTAAGGCAAATTAAACAATTAAAACAACCTTGTAACATCTAAATCATTGAAGATTTTAAGGTCATACACCAACTGGTTCTTGGTGTTCTAACACTCAACCTAATAGTTGTTCTATAATTCAACCTAATTCTCAAGTTGATGATGGGTGTAATAAAAAATAGTGCAAGTGGGTACCTTGGAGACCCATTTCTCTATGTGCAACACCATCTCTGGGTACTGCATTTATTTAATCATCAAGGATGGGGGTGGAGATGATTGTGTCTTCTATACTTGATGTGTCATACTAGCTTCTCCTCTTTCCACGCATTATGTTTGTTCTTCAGGTGTCTCTTCTCTAATGAATACTAGTTTTTCCCCAAGTACTTCCTCTTCCTCTATTATCATCAGCAATGGATGAATCCTTAAGGCCTTATTCTTAGGATGCATCACCCTCTGAGGATCTCAAAGGTTGAGGTTTGGCCATTCAACATTCCCAAAGGAATACATGGTTATTGTGTCATCAACTTCAGCTTTTCAAGCTTCACTGCCCTCTAATGGTGGACTTCCACCTCTATAACCTGAACTACAAGTTTATTCCTACTGTGATTGTATTTAAAATTTTGTCATGTGTTTTGATTATTTAGCTTTGATGCTCATTTACTTGCCTGGGAATTGAACTTGATTTCTTCACTCTTGGCTCTGGTATTTATTCGCTCTCAGATATGTAAGTGTAAACATAAGTAAAGATAAAATGTGAAAATGATCTAACTTGTATATTTATAGGTCCAAGGGGCTTAACCCTCATTACTACCCCCTTATCTTCATCCATCACTTCTCATCATTAATGCCTTTTTAATGGTCATCATTATTTGACCGTCACTTATCACCATAAATGCATTTAATGGTATTATCTTGACATGATGTTGGCACATTTCTTACAACCACTATTTTTTCACATTTATGACATGTCTCATCCTGCACCTTCCATTGAAGTGGGAAAAAATTGTGCCCCATGGTTTTATTTGGAACAGAAGATAGTTGTTCTTGTTTATTTCAAATTTTCAAACTATTTAGTGGGAACACTTTATCCTTGGGCTATGTAGTTTATATGCTTTTAATAACTTGTGCACTTTAAGTAAATTGCATGCCTTAAGTACCTTGTCTACCTTAGGTATATTGTGTGACTATCCTTAGTCATGAATTCAGATACCTTTTACCCCACACTAAAATTGAGTTGTGGTCCTCCATGAAAATGCAAGTACAAAACTTAAGCAAAACTTCATTAACGAAATGTCGTGCATAACAAAGGCACCACTTTTATTGAAAATAAGAAATCTTAGACTAATGGCATAAGCCTTATTATTTTTACAAAAACTATACTATTTAAAGGTGAAATACAATAGGAGCCAACTTCCATTGTAATGCCTAGGAAGGAATTGGCCATCCAACCTTTGTAATCGACAAGCATCGGTAGGTTGAATGCTATGGATGACAAAAGGACTATCCAAGTGAATCTGAAGTTTTCCAGAATGGCACTTGAACTTGGAGTCATATAAAAAGACTTTGATTCTAGGGGAAAATGTTATATGTTTGATGTGTTGATCGTGCCATGCTTTCTATTTGTGATTTTCCACTTTTTGACTCCAATGAGTAAGGAAACAGTCTTCATCTAGCTGTAAAAAAGTATCCAAACATGCATTCAAGGATGAATCCTCATCTAATTATCTAACGTGTAAAAAATAAAGGGATGGTACCAAAAACTCAACTGGTAGGACTGCCTCTTTTTTATATACCAAATTAAATGGTGTGTTTTTGTTTAGGCTCTTATAGGTTGTTTGGTAAGCCCACAATACCATAGACACTCGATCATCCTAATTAGTTCAACTAATATTAATTTTTTTTATCAGTTTTATGCCTAAGATTTTATTGAAGGCCTCAACTATTCCATTATCTTATGGATGATACATTGTCATCTTGTGATGTGCAATCATTAATTTTGCAAGTAAGATGTGAATAGTTTCATTTAGGATGTGGGTATCATTATCACTAATAAAACATAGTGAGAATCTGAATCAAGTTATGATATGTTCCCAAATGAAGTGTGCAATAGTAAAATTAGTACAATCTCTCGTTGGCACAACTTCATCCTAGCATGTAAGATAATCAGTGGTTGTGATGATATATCAAGAACCTATTCACCGTCTAGTTGGAGTGATAGGGCCAACAAAATCAATGGCCTACTTTTCAAATGGTTCTCAAGAAAGAATTGGTTGTAGAAGCATGGCATCTCATTGATTTGGTATTCCCATGCATTGACATATGTCACATATCCTAGCATATACCTTAGCATCTTGAAAAAGAGTAGGCCACCATAATCCAGCTTGTATAGCCTTATGTGTGGTAGCCTCTCCAGCATAGTGTCCTCTTGTAATACCTTTATGAAATTATTGAAGTACCTCGTAACACTCATGTTTCATGACACAGTGCTGAATAATTTCATCATGGCCAAGCTTGTAAATGTCTCCCCTATGAGTTCAAAGGGTGTAGTGCGAACCACAAGTTGTTTCTTGGCCTACGAATTTAGACAGTTGGGTGCTGAGCCAGTAGTTAAAAAGGTTGAACATCTGGCAAGTCATATTGAATAGTGCACGATGGTTCTCTAAAATAAAATATTCAAGTACATGAGTAAGAAGAAAGAGTTGAACATCTGGCAAGTCATATTCCATAGTGCATGATGGTTCTCTTAAATCAATTTGAGATAAATGGTCAAGACCACAATTGGCTTCTCCAGGTTTGACCATGATAGAGAACTGAAAATCTTGAAACAACACGATCCAGTGGTAGATTCATCCATGTAGCATAGGTTTGTTTACTAGGTAATTTAAATCATGATGAATTGTATAAAATATGAAAGGAGTTACCAATAAGTATTGTTGAAATTTCTATAGAGCATAGACCATTAATAATGCTTCATGCTTTGTAGTGGTGTAATTCCACTCAACTACAATAAGTTTCCTACTAGCAAAGTAGATCAGGTGATCAAGATGACCTCCACTTGGTTATGCAAGGATTTCACCAACAACCATTTCAAAAGCCTCAACATGGATGTGGAATGGGTTTGTCCAATTAGGTAACTAGAGGATTGAAGTGGTAAATAGTTTGTATTTTAAGGCCTCAAAGGCTTCTTGGTAGGATCAAATCAATATGAAGTACTCATTATGTTTTAAAAGTTCCTCCAGAAGTGTGGTAATCTATGCATATCTATGGATGAATTTCCTATAATAACCTATATGTCTTAGAAAGGCGTGGGCTTTGTGCTGAGACTTGGGCATTGGGAGGTAAAGAATGATAGATACTTTTGCCAGGTCTATGAAAATTCCATCCTTACAAATAATGTGTCCTAGAATAACACCTAAAGGTGTAATAAATAGACACTTCTTTAGGTTTAATGATATTTGTAAGACTCATAAATGTTCAATCATGAGTCATATATTAGAGCAATGGTCCTTGACCAAGCCATACACTGTCCAATCATCCAAGTAAACTTGAAGAAACTTATGGATGAAATCTTTAAAAGCTTCAACAACTATACGCGAGAATACAATTGGTGCATTCTTCAACCCAAAAGGCATGATAGTATACATGAAATATTCCCATTTAGTATCAAACATCATCTTTGGTTGATCTTCCTCAACTATCTGAATGGTATCCTAAGAATCCATCTATGAAATTATATATTGCACACCTAACAATGCCTTTAAGTATTTCCTTTACGACTGGTATTGAGAAAAGATCAGTGACACAAGATGCGTTAAGTACCCATTAATCAATGAAAATTTGAATGTATCCATATTTATTTATACTAGTCACCATGGGACTGACCCACTCAAATTCACGATGGGGGTGATTATTCTAGCACACAACATATTATCAATTTCTTCCTTTATGCACGACCGTAGATTAATATTCATTCTATATAGCCTTTTCCTGACTGGTCGAGTGTTGTCAACCAATTTAATATGTATATTGCCTAGGGATGGATGAAATCATTTCATCTCACTGTACCTTCTTAGAAATACATCTTGGTATTCTTTTAACAGCTCAATTATCTTCAAAATTTTTGTGTCCATCCAATAATTTCCCATAGTAGCCATTTTTGGTTCTTTCTCTATGCCGATATTATACTAGATAGTTTGAATGGGCTCGGAGTAAGGGTGGTCTCTATTGGGACTAGTGTCATGAATAACTCATGTGCCATAGTTTGTAGGGACATCCAAGTGATTTAACATAGGGTCAAGTGGGTTGGACCCTTCACCTTCTTCTACCTGAAACATTAGCTTCTATTTTTTGAGATGTATCTCTTCATGTTGATCCTGATCAAGGACTGGTTCTGGTGTAGGAATAAGTTATGAAAATGGTTCATTGAAGAGAACTAAATCTTCTTCTAGGGCATTATGGATATATCTCAGGTGATCTTCAATGGGACTAGGGTCACCAATAACTACTTTGTGTATGGCCTAATGAGTGAGGCACAAATCCATCCTTGGGAGAGGAATAAGATAGTGATGAGTTCATATTTTCCTTTAATATATGCCAAAATTGGGTACCTATATGTCACTCTTTATGAACATACCATTCTCATAGCTAAGTTCATAAAGTTTCATAGAATGCATGTACCCAAAAGTATTTTGGTAAGTAATACTCTTCATCTCTTTAGATTGACTCACAAGCCTCTATATGAGTTTTAAGTGATTGTACTCTGCTATAGCTAATTGTTCCCTTGACTTAGTTATCATGATGAAATCGATGATGCAAGGTAGATCATACTTGATTCCACTAGAGAAGTCACTCATTATGGGTTCACTACCACCTTGTAGCTATACTATTGAAGAGGTGAACCAAGCATTAGATATGATCATTGTCAAAGTGATAAGAGTATTCAAGGCATTAGACAAAGTCGTGGACTTCTATTTATCCATGAAACTGAGGGGTTGCATCAAGTATTTCAAGGGCTCATCTACCATTAGTCCCCTCATGACTTGACTGGTAAGAAGGTGAACAAATATATGGCATTTATGTTACTATAATAAAATGTTCTCATGACTACCAATGGCATTACACACTAATCTAGTGAGGTCATAGTCATCGTGCACCCAACAATTACAAGCATTGCTTGTAGTATTAGAAAGGGACTAAGTGTCCATCTATTGGAGGATGTTATCAGGAGTAGAATCACATTGCTCATCATCTCTATTAGTGAAATTATAGATGTGGTTAATATCTTCTTCCACATTAATAGGTTCTACGTATGGGGGTCCATGTGTTTAATCTAGGGGAATAACAATGCACTGGTCAACATTCTCAAAATTGATGTAGCACTTTTAAAAACTTAAATCAACATTATTTTCATAATGCCAAGGTCACCCTAATAGAGATGGAAAATATTCAGCCTCTGCTAACTTGAGAACTTCAAATTTATCTTTGAAAGGTACTCCAAGGATGTCCACTATTGAATTCTTGAGGACACCAATTGATAGGGTACGAGTTTTAGTAACCATGAACAATACATGTAGTGAAGGTTGTAATGCTGAACTAGCCATTTTTCACAATGTATCCTTAATGAGGACATTGAATTCAATGCTAATATCAACTAGGATGTCCTAAATTACCCAACCATCGATGGCAACATTCACTAGTACCTCTTATCTTCTAGAGGGGTAGGAGGAATAGGGGTATCTTGATGACGAGCATGATTCAAACGATGATCCTCAGTCTACCGAGTCATTTGAGGTTGAGCATTAGTTCATACTAGTACCTGATTCTTAAGCCAAATTCTTAGTTATGGGACAATGTCTTTGTCCAACATACGTTTACAAAGCTCTTGTAACAACCCTTCAAGTTGTACTTAGAAAATGCAATAATTTTTTTACTATTAAATAATTAACATTCATTCTACAAAATAAAATAATACAACATAACTAAATCATAACCAAGAATAATAGTATTTCAAATTAAAATACTGCATTCAATATAAATCTTATACAACTCCACAAAAGAAAAAACAATAGGACTCAACTACGGTTGGTTTAACAATACAACAACTATTGTTCAAATATACAAGTACATAATAAAATTATATTCCTTCAAGCATACAACCTAATACAATATCTAGATACCAAGCTCTCCAGAACTTGAGTTGAACCAACTCATGTATTAATGATAATCTCAATTATCATCTCCAGGTACTATTGTATCCACATCTTGCACCCTATAAGGGGGTGTTCAATCCTCTTTTGGATTTGGGCAATGTTGGAACACTTCCAAGCATGTGGGTATACCTATATGGAAATGGACCTCTATATTGAAAGGGCTAGCTCCCTGAATTTGTCTCTACAAAACAATCTCTATCTACACCAACTTGATTGAAAAGAAAAGGGTTAGAAATTGCATGAGGGAAACCTATTTTAAGAATGGTGATACACCAAGGTTTTTCTTCCACATGAATGTCATATCTTAGTGCACAATACAACAAAATGTCAAAACCTTTTTCCAAGTTCTAGAGATTCTAACATAAATATTTTAGTAAAGAGTTGAGATGCATGAAAAATAGAATGAGAATGAATTAAAAGGCACATTGCACATTCAAAAATAGTTAAAATTCTTACAGTAGTTCTATATACTTAAACACACTCTAGATGACCTGTTAGATCAAGAACTTTTCTCAGACATGAAGGACAAAGGATAGAAGCATGAAACCATCACTTGTTATCAATATATGTCACTTACACACTCAGACAATGTTCAAAAATTAAAAGGGAAAAGGACTGTACTAATGGTTAAAGGCAGGATATCATTCCAGTAAGGCTTCATCGTACTCTATGTGGATGATTTTTCACTAGCCAAGGGGCTGTATATATATTAAGAAGGAAGAGAGAGAGGAAAGCCTTTTTTTCTAAGGAGAGGAATCAATTTGTTTGTAGTCACATCTTTAGCTACAACCATCTTTACAAAGGATGCTTGCTCAACCATTTGGTTGATCTATGTCATCACAAGTTGTCACCATTTGGTCCTGCTCTCTCAAAGATGCTCTTTCAATGGTTTGTGCTAATAGAATTGGGATATTCTTGACTGAGTCATGGCATCCATGTAGCTATCCACCTATTGTAGATTTGTCTTCATGCTAATGACCTTCCATTGGGCATGGTGATTTGTCATTTTCATTTTGTTGGCCTCTTCTCTTCCCTAATTGGTTGTCAAGAAATGATATGGATCCTAGTCAATCAATGGTGATATGGGCTCTCTCATTGTTTTAATGGATGAAGGATGTGAGCCCTTGGATATGTTTATGAATCCTTTTGTTTGAACACCAATGGTTAGCTCACTATCTTGAAGTTGATGTTCATTTAACTATCATTCCACTTGGACATTTCCTTTGGGCATCCTTCTTGAATAATTCATGCAGGTACTTTCCTTGAAAGTATTCCCATGGGTATTTTCGTTGGACATTTTCCTCGAAATATTTCTCATGGGGCATGCTTTCCTCTTTGAATGGTCCATGTATTTTTGGGCCTTTGGAGTATGGCTTATCAAAAGGATTATTGTAGATAAAAAGACCACAATCATTCCTTCAAAATTCTTGCAAAGGTCACTTCCTTTTGGAATTATCCTGTCGGGCTTGAAAAGTGTCCCTTCAAAAACTTTTCTGGAGGACACTTTGGAGGGAAAGTGGCCCTTCAGAACTTTTTTAAAGAGCCACTTTCCCTCCAAAGTGCCCTTCAAAACTTTTTCAAAGGGCCACTTTGGAGGGAAAGTGGCCCTTCAAAAAAATTTCAAAGGGCACTTTGGAGAGAGAGAGACCCTTCAAAAAAGTTCTAAAGGGCACTTTTCAGAATGATTATTTCAGACAAAAATTTTGAAACAATTCTTTTGGAAAAGTTATAAAGGACAAACTTTAGGAAAAGACAAAGGAAGAATTATTTCAAAATTTTTGTCCGAGACAAAAAGGCTGAAAGAATTCCTTTGGGGAAGACAAGGAGAGAATTCTTTCATATTTTTTGTCTGAGACAAAAAAGTCCAAGATAAGAAACCTGAAAGAATTCAAACCTTGGGCAAAAGATTGAAAAGACACTTGAAAAGGCTGAACAAAATCTCAAGAGAAAATAAAAGAAAATAGCTGGTCTCTTACAAGTGAGTTAAAATAGATAAGTGAATGTTGAACTTAGCCAAATGAAGTTGCAAAATAAGGTATGAAATTTGGCTAACATTCTTGGTGATTCCAAGGGGAGGCATACCTGCTATGCCAAAGACCAGTCACCTAAATCCTTCCATTGGGCATGGAGTCACACATAAGGCACTCAAAAGAACTTAAACAAGCTTCTTGGCTAAAAAACACACGTTGGATTGATTCATACACACGAGGGCAAAGACACACACAAACACAAAGAAGGAAACACACTTGTGCTACAAAGCACTTAGGGAACACAACACCAAACTAAAAAGAAACACACATCTAAACTAATATTTACAAAAAATGTCTTTCTAGGACCAATATCAAGACTTCAGATGTATCCCATTCACAGGGATAGGCAACTCTTCTCCATTCATCTTAGACAGTTGAAATGAGTTACTTTGCTTGCACTTGCTGATGATGTAAGGGCCACTCCACAAAGTGTCAAACTTTGTATGTCTACCTAGCTTTGCTCTGTATTCATCCCATTTCAAGACCAAGTCACACCTTTTAAACACTCTTGCACTTGTTTTTTTGTTAAATGAATTCTTCATGAGTATTTGATGGTGCTCCATTGCCTTGTGTGCATCATCCCTTGCCTCTTGTAGCTACATTAGTTATGTCAACCTGACTTCCATTAGAGTGTTTTCATGTAATTCTAGCTATTGTGTAAGTTCTAGGGTAGGGAGTTCTTGGGATATGGATAACCTAGCTTCTCTCCCATAAACAAGTACAAAGGGAGAGTTACCAATTGATTTCTTAGGAGTAATCATGTCTACCCATAAAGTTGTTTTCAACTTGTGTCAAGATTTTTGATTGTTATCCAATGTTATCTTAATGATCTTGATGATGTTCTTATTGGTAGACTCAACCAATCCATTACCTTGAGGGTAATAATTGGATGAGGTACTCAAGTGAACTCCATTTATACCTGCCCAATGAAAAGTTTTGGCACTTAAAAAATCAAGTGCATTATCAGAAATGATGACATGAGGAACTCCAAACCTGGTTATAATGCTCTCAAAGAACTCCAAGATAACATTTTCATTTTCCTCCTTCAATTCAATATCTTCTACCCACCTTGTGAAGTAGTCAGTAGCACTCAATATCCATTTGTGTCCAACACTTGATGGAGGGTTGATCATACCAATGAAATGGAGGACCCATTGCATGAAACACTGGTCCACTTGGATAGGATTCAATGGAAGGGTTGCAAGTTTTTTTTTGCCTTCAAAGAAGGCATATTGAGGACACACCTTAGACCAATGATAATAAGTCCTTAAAAATATTAGGCCAATAGTAACTAGCTCTCATTATCTTTGCAACTGTAGTTCTAGGAGAGAAATGACCTCCATACCATTGTGAAAACTTTCCAAAAACATGTCAAATTGACCACTATCAACACACCTCAACAACACACCATTTATGTCATTTATAAAAATAACATTATCAACAAGGCAATAGGGAATGGTCTGCAATCTAAATTATCTCCTTTGAGACTTGCTCAAACCATTGGGACACTCACCATTTTGAATAAAATTGATGATGTCTTGTGTCCAGCTCCAAACTGGTATGTGATCAACTAGTTGGGGGTGAGCTTAGTTGATTAAGACCTCTTTTTTTGGCTCTTTTAGATCTAAAGATAAATGCTTGCATAATACTTATCCTCTCACCAAGTTTGTCACCTTGATGTCCACATCATACTCCATCACCTTTGTGATCCAGTCAGCTCTCTTTTCATTAAGGTCCTTGTTTAGGAGAAACTCTTTAGTGATAGGATGAGAAACCATGACATGTATCTTATTGTTTGAGACCATGTGACTAAATTTTTTCAATCTCCTTATCACTATCAAAGCCTGATTATCAAAAAATGTATATCTAACCTCATAATCCTCTAATCCTTGGCTGAAGAATGCAATTGGTTGCTTTACCTCTTCATCATTATTTTGCATGAGCATAGTTGAGATTGTATCAAGGTTAACAAAGGTATAGAGTATGAAATCCTTGAAAAAGTTTGGGTTTAAGAGAATAGGATATTTATTAATTCCTTGCTTGATTGTCTTAAAACTACGCTTTCCTTCCTTTGTCTAAGTAAAAACTTGGTTCTTTTTTAGCATGGCTGTGATAGGCTTTACCACAACTTCAAAGTCTAGAATAAACCTTCTGACAAAGTTTATTTTTCCCAATAAGCTTTGAAGCTCCTTGTTATGTTGAGGCAAGGACAAGCCTAAGATAACCTTAATCCTTTCAGGGTTGATAGACAAGTCTCCTTCTAAAATAATGTGCCCAAAAAGTTTACCTTCATGAACAGTAAATATGCACATTTTTGGATTAAGGGATATGCCATACTCCCTGCATTTCTAAAACACCTACCTTAGATGTTTCATATGATTAGTAGCATCTTTTGAAAAGATAGTTACATCATCTAGGTACACAAGTAGGAACTTATTGATCAAACCTTTAAAAGACATGTCCATTGTTATTTGAAAAGTGGCTCCAACATTTGATAAACCAAAAAGCATCTTCTTATAGGAAAAGGTTCCCTAATTTGTAGTGAAGGATATCTTAAACTGATCCTCCTCATTTATCAATATTTGGTTGTATCCTAAATAATCATCAAGAAGAGAGAAGCATCGGGAACCTAAAATAACTAACATAATTTGCTCCATGGAGGGTAGTGGATAAAGATATTTGAGAGACACTTTGTTAATATCTCAAAAATACACAAAAATTTTGATCTATCCATTCTTCTTTTAGACATATACAAGATTAGCCACCCAAGTTGAGTGTTTGATAGGAAAGATAATCCTAGACTCAATCAACTTGGTCAATTCTTTCTTCATAAATTCTTCTATCTTGGGATTGATATGCCTTTACTTTTGTCTGACTAATTTAGCTCCACATTATAACTTAATGGTATGATGAGCTAGAATTGGATCAAACCCTTTCAAGTATTTATACTCCCAAGAAAATATGTCATGAAACTCTTTGCACAATTCAGTAAAAGTTTGCCTCTTGGGCTGAGAACATACCTTACCAATTTTCAAAAGTCTATCCTTGAAAATCAAGACTTTTTCATAGTTCTCTTCCTTTATTGACATGCTCATTCTTTCTTTCTTCTTCTAATCATCCTCATTGAAAAAACTCTCTAATGTAATCATCCCCTTAGGTATCTTATTTGTCTTCATCTGAATGATTTTCTCTTCATATTGATCATGTAGTCTCCTTTGGTTTCTTAAGGAGAAACCTGCCTTATTTTGCAAGAAGTGTGTAATGCGTTCATAACTTTCAAACACCTTCCATGACACTTCATTATATAGAATATAGGGTCTCACAATGATCTTGATATGAGATTTATCTTTCTCTTGTCCCACATCAGTAGCTGAATCAAATTGTGCCCCTATGGTAGCCAATCTATTAGCATGTTTATTGGAATCCCTTGGTATGGGTTGTATGTTGAAGGCATCAAAGTCTTCAAGAAGGTACCATACCCTATGATTTTAGTATTTAAGAAAGGAATTCTTGGCTATATCCTAATTTCTTACTTGGTGGATGACCAACTCACTATCTCTATAAACCTTTAAACTCTTGATTCCTCTTTTCTTTGCCCATTGGAAACCATGGACTAGGCCTTCATATTTTACCACATTGTAAGTGCAGCTAAAGTGGAACATATATGAGGATTAATAATGATTATTCGATGGAGAAACTAACATAATTATATCTCTTACACATACTTTTCTTCTTGAGCCATCAAAGAACATTTCCCATATCCCATCAAGTTCATGGTCTTCATTTGTGAGTGAAGGGATTGGAAAATCCCCTTCACACATACCATAAAATCCTAAATCAGTCTCTTCAATGAAACTATATGGATCAAGTCTATGTGTTTTAGTGTTATATTTATCAAGGAAGAGATTTGAAATACCTTCAAGGGGGGAGGATGCTTCATCATCCATAACACTTTCAGATTTTTTGTTAATTAGATAATTCTTATTTGAGTTTGTCTCCATGTATGGCTCAATATGAAACCTTGCTAAAGGTTGAGTCCTTATAGTCACTTTAGTTCCATATATTGTTTTAAAAACTATAAAATACAAATCATTAGAAATGTACCCTCTTATCTTAGCCATGAAGTCCCTTGACAAGCAGATAGCAAAATGGGCTGGAAGGTCTACCACCACAACGTCTTGAAAAATTGAAAAACTTGGGCAATCATGTAGAAATACCTTTAGACCTTTGAATATTCCAACTATCTTAGTTGAATTCCCATCAAGATGTAATACACCCTTACTATATGGCTCATATTTTAATCCCATCTTATCAGCCACTACTTTAGGCATAACAGTGGTACTAGCTCCACTATCCACAATGTAATTATAGACCAACTTGTCTCCCATAATGAAGGTAAGATAGAAGGGTGGAGGATTTTAAAACTTGGTGAAGGGATCTAATACATGGCTTGGATCATTGGTTTGGGCTACAATATTATGCTTTTAAGTTTGAGGGGCTACATAAATGTTTGCGAGCTATTCTGCAAGAGCTCTTTTTGACCAGGCATGTGCAAGACCTCCCAAAAAGATATACTTATCTTGGCATTCTTAAAAGAATAAAAAATGTTTAGAGGGGAAATATTCACATTTTATTGGACCTTTTAAGGTAGAGAAGGAGTCTAAACCTACTGTGTTATCAGCTTGACAATCCTAATTCCATTCTGATTTTGCTGAGGGGCATGACTTGTAGCAAGAATTGCATTAGGATTCACACCTTGTGGCCTTAGAGAGGCATATATTGAAGTTACTCATACTTATTGACCTTATCCCAATGCTCTCTTCTCAGCTCTTTTTATGGATACAATTAATGTGCTTTAATTTAACACATAATCATCCTTTGCTTGGAAGTTCATCATGCCTACACTTTGGCTGCTACCTTCTCCATGACTATGCCTTTGCATAAGGTTTGCTTCTTCTGAAGTTACATAAGGAGTATTTTACTCTTGTGCGACCAAAACTTAGCTATTTTCTCCACCATCATGCATAAACTAACCTTGATGTTGTCCCCATTAGTCCAAATGATTCTCTCATTGGACCATATTAGTATGTACTGGAATAACATCCTTCATGGAAGGAGTGGGATTAGGATTATAGGAATTGGGATGCCTATTGAAACTTTTTTGACCCTATCCTCTTCCTTGGTAGTTGTATTGGGATGTAGCTTTATAGCTTTGTTGAGGATAGTATTGATGGTTAGGTGGAGCACTTGTCTAGAATTGAGCTTGCCTGAGCTGAGCTCATAATGATCAAATTTATTCATCTTTGTCCACAACACTATCCATTTTCTTGTGGAAGGCTCTTGGCTTGACATTGGCATTAGGAACTTGAGCTATGTTTGGAGCTTCAACTAAAAAATGAGACAACAACAACATGGAAAATCTTGCAGGGAGTTTTCTAACTTGTATCAAGCTATTTTTAGCTTTAATATCTATTTCATATGCTTCAACTAGAGTGAATCCTCCCATAGATTGTAACATCATTAATACATCAGTACTAATACCTTTGAGATAGATGGGTAACATAAAGCTTAGAGGAGGTCTCATGATAGGTGACAACCTATGCCATGTCCTTTGAAATATTTCATTAAAATCTCTGTTAGGACCTCTCTTTATCATGTTCAGCTGATGGATTAGCAAAAAGTGGTCACTCTTATTCTCAAATCTAGTCACCATCAATCCCCCAAATCCATCCCAACTTGTAATGCAACCACCTTCCAAAGTCCTATACCAGTCAATTACTTTGCCTTTTAGATACATAAAAAGCAATCTAATGGCTATGTTGGCTCAGGTGACATTATGGAAGTTAAAAAAATTCGAAATGTCCCTAATATGCTCAGATGGTATAACGAGACCCTCTCCATTGAAACTAGGGAGACTCTTGGTAGCATTGGGAGGAATATGGTCGTATGCAGGAAGGTCAATTGGATTTTGTGTGTTAAAGGTTATGAAAGGATGTTGTCTATCCATTTCTCTTCTTTCCTCTTGATCTCCTATTTCTCCAACCTCCTCAAATTCTTCTTCTTCTTCTTCTCCAAAACCTCCTTGCTAGGGATATCTAAGTGTTGGGAATAGATCAGGGTGTTGTTCTTCAAGAAGAGATTCAGCTAGAGGGGCTTGATCAGAAGTTCTAGATGACCTAGTGAGGACCATGAAGTATAATGTGGGAAACTTGATCTACAACCAGATATTCTCACCTTTTAGATCCACCAAATGCTATATTAAGAGCACAAACTTAGATTTGTCAAGACCAACATTCACCTTGACATGTAAATAATCAAGAACTGGGGTCCCACTAGGTGTGCCAAAACTATTTTTTCCAAATATTGCACCCTAGAAGAGGGTGTTCAGTCCTCTACCAAATTTGGGAAACATTGGAACACTTCTAGGCATGGCCCTTTGGAAATTTTTTGAAAGGCCACTTTCCCTCCAAAGTGCCCTTCAATTTTTTTTGAGGGGCCACTTTCCCTCCAAAGTTCCCTTTCAAAACTTTTTCAAAGGGCCACTTTCCCTCCAAAGTGCCCTTCAAATTTTTTTTGAAGGGCCACTTTCCCTCCAAAGTACCATTCGAAAAAGTTCTAGGGCACTTTTTGGAAAGATTATTTTAGATAAAAAGTATGAAACAATTCTTTCAAAAAAGTTGCGAAGGACAAACTTCAAGAAAAGACAAAAGAAGAATTCTTTCAAAAATTTTGTCCAAGATAAAAAGTTTGAGACAAAAAGGCTAAAATAATTCCTTTGGGGAAGACAAGGAGAGAATTCTTTTGGATTTTTTGTCTGAGACAAGAAACCTGAAAGAATTCAAACCTTAGGCAAAAGATCAAAAAGACACTTGAAAAGGCCAAACAAAATCTTTGAAGAAAAGAAAAGAAAACAACTAGTCTTTTACAAGTGAGCTAAAATATAAAAGTGAATTTTGAACTTAGCCAAAGGATGCTATAAAACAAGGTATGAAATTTGGAACTGTAGTGGAGGGAGAGCATCATCTGAGTGCTTTACCATACCAACCACAGACCAATGATCTCCCACACAATCCCCTATTAGGAAATGACCCTCCCTTCACGAATTGGTAGATAGAATGGTGTGAGAATCCAATGAGATGTGATAGTACCCCATATGCTATAAGATTTCTAAAAATATGTAGTATACCATAAAGAAATATATTCTAACATGATATCACACAATATGCAAATCAAACATATGAAATGATAATGTATATCAAACATTACTTTGGCCAAAGTTTTCATATGATCATTTAGATCGATCAATTTTATAATACACCACTTGATTGAATTATCTATTAGTGGTACTACCTAGGCTAGTGGAATCCATCTCACTACCTATTAGTATCATCAATACGGTTTCTACACATATAACATAGTATATAACTCAAAGACTCATATAGATTACATATTTCATGTAATAATATCACATCACAAGATAAAAAAGGAGAAAGCAAGATATACACATAATCATCTATGCATGAATGGGTCTTACCTTATAATCAATCCCAAACTAGAAACAAGACCACTATTTCTACCACTAGATAAAACATGCAATAAAATATAGGCTACTACTACTTCAATAAGATCTATGTAAATACACCTCAAGACAACCCATATTATCTTACTCTAGTGTTTTAAGGCATAACTGTTATTTTTACCATAATTAGTCATACTAAGTAGTCATAGAAATATGCAAGCATACACTCATATTCAAGCAAGCATAACCATAAAAAACAAGCCATACAATACATATAATTTTATCTTAACATTCATTTTTACTATCAAGATTCTATGCATGCCTAAATGATATCCTACCAAATGCTACAACACATGGTATTCAAGTAACAACCAATACATATATAATTATGTAGGTATGGGTCAAATATCGTATGTACCATCTGGATACTTTTCATACTATAGAACTCTATGCCATCCCATACTATCATAGCTCATTTGTGCATACATTTTCTACTCAAGCATGAACACATAATGTTACACTTTAATTATTTAACAAGCAAGTATAGGATTATATCATCTAGATATATCCTAGATTTTACTGCACAATGATAATTAGACATAACATAATATCTAGGTACACATCTTGATGCACTAATTTATGCTTTAACAATCTAATTGCTTTTGCATATAAATTCTCACAAAAAATTTAATGCACATAATCTTTAATCTTCAATAGTCATCTTAATATCATATATCTATTAAATCAAATTAAACTTTGTAGGAACTTAACTTAAGGGTCATTATTCACAAGGTTGAAGTTCCTCGTTTCATAGAAGTCTTATAATCAATATGCTACTTTAAATGTAGGCTTATTATTTATAGTCCTATAGAGTTACATAATCATATGAATACTCAAGTTCATGTATACATCAATTTATATATAAAAAACCCCTATACTCTTTAGTTGCTTCTAAAGTACTTATTAACAATTCTTAAAATAGATTGCAAGGTTTCAAATATCATTCGGATTCTGACCAATAACTTTCATCATTTAATATTTTCATAATCACTTTCATGGACATCTTGACATGTCTCAAAAATATATCATTTGGGCATATTATCTGTTGAAATATTTATACATAAATAATTATCTTACCTAAAATCCCAATATAATTGGTTAAAATACAGATATGTCCATGAATTAGATATCTTAAAACTCAAACTATTAAACTATATTCCAAAAGTATATTTAATCATATTTACAAGTTTTATAATCCTTTTTTTCCCATATTGTCTCAACATGGTGATTTTACTACTTTGAGATAAAGTATTTATTAATAACATAATTATTAACAAATAACCATTATAGATTTTTATATGGATCTATGGTAATCATGCCCATTAATTTGAAATGTAACTCGAGCAATCCAAGGCAAATTTAAAGTTCCATCGAACATTAGATCTTGCATTAAAAGAGATATAGTTTTCTTAGATTAATTTCATTTTCCAAAATATATACAATCTCAAAGCTGTGATAAAAAAACTCAACACTTTTAATAATTCTAGATTCAGCCCTAATAAAAACTCAATGTTTAATTATATATATCAAGCTTGTCTTTTTAAAACCTTAAGATTTATTTACAGGTTCAATGACTTCCCATTTAAGACATCATTTTGATTTTGAGACTCAATTATATCTTCTAAAGGTTGGGTGTCTAAATTCAAATTGCACTTAGTATTTCAGAATATATGCATGGCATTTTTAGAATAGCAACTTAACACAACGTTTTACATTTACACAGCCAATTACCTATTGACTTAGCACTGCAGTAATACACCTAGAATTATAAATTGATGCATGGCATTTTTTGGTAAAGGAATTCAATTTCAAGCTGGGCGATTTGAATAAGAGGTTGGCTTTTTAGCTTATTAGTATACTCAGCTAGTTATTTTAATTAGTATAATCAGCTAGGCATTTTTTAAAGTATATTCATCTATTCAAACTAGTTTAATAAAAAGTAAGATGCTACCATTATTTGAACTTAGTGTTATTTATAGTAACACACATATACTTAGCTCTTCATTTATTCCAAAATATACACCAATATCTCAACTCAATGACTTATCATAAAGCTTAGCAACTCAACATAAGACCTGGTATTCATGCAAAAAGGGCTTCAACATTTCCAATCTGACATCAACGATCTCAATCCAAAGATAAGGTGTTTCAAAATTATACTATGACATTTTAATATAATAATATCTCAATGTTACATTTACTATTTTAATTTAGTGATTTCCTTAAAAGATTACTGAATGATTTCATTAATTTTGAATCACTGCCAATATCAAATAAAACACTACCATTAGGAATTTATAATGCTGAGTAAATAATTAAGATGCAATCAATGGAGTTAAAATGCAGGGTTGAATCAAACACAAGCCTTATAATAATAACACACAGGGTTCAGTGAGGATAAAATGCAAGTCTTGGTAAAACACAGGCCAAAGGAGAATAAGATACAATATTTTAAATATTTTAAGGCTAGAGAAAATACCATGCAACCTTAAAAATTTAACTTACAGGTTTAAAATGTGGGACAATGCCAAATATTATATTGAGCTCAGCTAATATTTATTACACTAAAGCCACTTGATAATTTGGCTCAGGCCAAATTTAATGCAATGCAATCTACTACCAAACATGGATAACTACGATGTAACTTGAATTGGGATGTAATTTATAACAAAACATTGGTCTTCTATTTAAGGCTACGTAGCACTAATATGATGAGATGTTGCCTTTAAGAAGTGATTTGCAAACCAGATTTTATTGAAGCGCTGGTCCAGTTTACATCACACAAGAATAATAAAAGGACACAAAGCCAAAGGGATTTATTACATAGTCAAAGGATAAAGAAACACAATATCTAAAATAGAATGTAGTCCATACCTAAAGGGACATAGGTATTATATAAGATATTTCACTAAAAATATAGGCATTGCCCACAAGAGATATAAACACAGGATATAAGCAATGTAGGTAAATAAAGATTAGCATATAAGCCATTGGGATTTTGATGTGAAATGCAACCCCTCTCGAAATGCTATCAAGTTTAGGCACTGACTAACTTGATTAATGCTGATCTATAAATTTATAACTCTGCCCCAGAGTATAAAAAAATTGGCCAGTCAATATTCAACGTTGTGTCTCTAATTTAAAATGCAGGCTATGAAAATAAAATGCCATCCTATTAATTTGAATGCTGGCCACAAAAAAAGAAAACAACACAACTATATATCCTCTTATTGACACACAAATAAAAATAATTACGGAGCCTACCTATATATTTTGTTGGATATTTTTATTCTTTTCCTTCCAACTCCCTTCATCCAAATTCCTCTATTTTCTCTTTGTTTCCATGTGTGTGTGCTCTCAATTCACAAAATTCCCCTCTTATTTATAAAAAAATCTTTCTTATAAATTATGCACCCTCTTTAATTACATGTAACCTTCTATTTTCATTATCCCATGCAATTCAATGTAATAATCTAATTTTATCTTTGTTATATCTAAAACTTGCAAATTTAATCTACTAACTTCCATTAATCCTTTCTTTCACTTTAGTTTACCAATTAATATTATTACATGAAAATTTAACTAAAATAATAATAAATTCATTTTTCTTAATTTTCAAATAAATGTCATGCATAATTTTTAATTTTAAGAAAATAATCTTTATAAGGATAATTATGTCATTAATTGCCCTTTTTATTTGAAAGATAATTATTCCCACAATTATTATATCTATTAACATTAATATTTATTTTTTGATTTAATATTCAAAAATAAAATCAATTAGAAAAGAAATCTAATGCATACTAACATTAATTCCACACACAAATTATCACAAGCAATACACACTAACATTTATACACAAATGTCATTTATAAATTATTGTGTGTGTGTGTAGGGTCACTAGCATTTTTCACTGATATTCCTCCTAATCACTCCATCTAGCCAATCCTCTCCGATGATGCTCTCCTTCATCAAGTTCTAATGGTAGGACCTATCCTGCATCCACTTCGTAATAAGTAGATAGTTAGTTCAAGTCATCATACATATCAACCAATGATGCTAAACTAATAACATACATCCTCAATGTACAAATTATCAAAATATAACTTGTCACACAATGTATACTAATCAACAATATCACTATCCCATTTTAGTATATGTCATAAGTTCAAAATCAAAGCAATAACAATAAGATATTAACCATACTAATCCACATATTTATAGGTTATTAATTATAGGGTGAAATTGAGATGTAACAACTCTTGAAAATCATTTTGCTCCATATTTTGAGGTTTTGTTGCCTTCTGCATATCAACACATTACATTGCTTTTCTGTCCTTAAGAAATTAAATTTCTCCTTGGAGTTATCATACTAGCATCATAGTGTCCTAGAGTACATCCTTCTATTTTTGGGCATCAAGATACTTCCTCACTTGAGGCTCTTCATGTTGTAGCTTCTCAATGGGAGTAGAGGTAGACTGAGATTGTCCTTCACTACAGTATTGATATTCACTTGTTGAGCTATTGGGGTGCCTGAATGTTCACACCAATGTGGTTTATCAATACAAATAATACCTTCACCCTTTTCATTTCTCTCCTTAGTGATGGTCGTGTACAAGTTAGGACATTCTTCCAACCGATGGTCCTTTTTACAAAAAGCACACGTAGGGTAAACTAGACAATCTCTTTGATAGTGGTTCAAGGATCCACATTTATAACATGTTCTTGGTGGGAAATGACCACATCCTCATCTTCATCCTCTACCTTAACCATGATAGCCACCGTTATCTTGATTTTTAGACATAGTGGTTTGGTGTGTATTATACGTGCATGCCTCATGGATATCACTAATCAGCCAATAATCATTTGTGTCATCGGTGTAGTCATTATATATTTTTAAATATTTAGACACCTTAGAATGTGTGGCTCATTGAAAAAGAGGACAGGAGTTTACATTATGTTCTTCATGGTAGATTTCACATGACTATTTCAGTACCATGCAGATGTTCTTGTATGGGTAGTTACTTTGGGTATGTCCTTCATACTCACAATCAGTGCACCAAAGACAACTATGAGTATCATGTGCATTATTTGAAATTAGTTTTTCAATATTCAATACTATTAAATCTATTTGGTATTTTATGAAGGGACTAATCCCAATGTCAATATTGCCAACAACCTTAGTGCAAAGGGTGGCTTCTAAAGCTTTACATGGGCTAGTAAAATTCTTCTAGGATAATATGCGTTGAAAAGGAAGTAACAACCCTCCCAAGAACCATTATACATGCTGAGTAGCATTTATTTTACAAATGATAGCTTTGACAAAAGTGTTTTGAACCTTGCATCATATTCGTGTACACTTTCAATAAGTTTTTGCTTTATATCCTTCAATATGGCTATACTTTGTTGCTCAAATTTAGGAATGTCAAATTCCTAAAGGAATGTCATTTTAAGTTGATCATAGTTATCCACCACTTGTTTAGGGTCAAAAATTTTATACCATTTATGCACTCACGCCAAAAGTGTAGTTATGAATTGGGTAGCTTTTCACTCAAAAGAGGTGATGCCTTGTGCCCTCCAAAAAGTTTTCACTTATAGATGTGTTCTACATCATTTTTCATGCCTCAATATTTAGGTAGTTGAAGCATAATTTCATAATATACCATTGGCAATTGAGATGTTTACACTGGTGGTTGTTGAGAAACCCTAAATCTTGTCCCTTGAGGGGGAAGTCCACCACTTCCTCTCGTGCCACCTCCTAGTCCACCTCTAATGCCTCCAACAACGACACCCATGCCATGGAGCATGGTAGCTAATTGATTAACAAGATTTGGGCCTATACTCTATCCACTTTGAATGTTAGGTCCTCCAGGCATCCCAAATTATGACATGAAATTCCCTTGAAGAGTGAAATAAAGCATTAATTTTGTATGAGTTACAATTAGCTAAGTTATAATATCCATTATATGATCAACTTTAGATTCCATGCTATCTGTATCCCAATTATGTATACGTAATTCATCTGATTTAAAATCCTGAGCATGCACTATGGTTGGAGAGCTTGGTTGGTTCAAACTTGGTTCTTTAGTTTCTGTTGTATGTCGAGTTTCTCCTTCATATAATTAAAGCGGTATGGGGCACGACTCAAAAGTGATAGGGTCCTTGTTGTTTGTTTTCACTTCCTTGTAGATCCTAATAGTACTTCTTGAGTTCTCCTAGTCCCTTCTTGCATCACTTAATCCTATGATCCTCTACTGAGCTTAATCATATTTTCACTTCCATAATGCTCATTGACTAGATACCATTCTAAACCTACAATCTTTTACCAACTCTTCTCTACTCCCCTTCCAAATGTGTGACTCATCCAAAGATGGATTTAGCTCTCCATTGGCATAGTTTTAAACCCATAGTCAATAAATAACTTCTTTATTTCTAATGAGAAATGTCTAATATAATGGGCACGTGGTTCTTTGAGGAAATGGAACTTAGCTTCTTTAAGACAAGAATAAGTAGTTACATCACACTCTAGAATGTAGCTGTTTAATACTCCTCTCCACCAGATCTTAACAACTCATGTCCATGGTGTTTTGAGTTGTGCTAAAGCTCTTTATTGTTCTAACATTCAAGATTATCATCTCCCAAGGTTTCATGATAAACCTTGAGCATACACAGATAGCCAAATATGTAAATGAACCAGAATTTCAACAAAGAAAGTTTTGTATAAAGCACTGTAGAGATTATTTTCTACCCACTGACATGTAAAAATCTTGATTCTAGGTAAGGAGCTATAAAATTATCCTCAACCCCAATGATCTATTGCTCAATACTCTCAAGGGTGATACACCAAAGCATCTTCTATTACTATGCAGGAAGCACTATGGTTCCTAGCAATGAAACCAAAAGGTTGGGTTTTTATTCTTAATAATATTTTGGCACTAAAGTGTAGCCCCAATGAGATGGCGCACTGGCCCTTCATGCAAGATTGTGGTCTTACCTGCTCACCTAAAACACGCAGCTAGATATCAGTTTTTGTGGGTTATGTCATGTAGTAACATATTAGTTATATTATTTGGGTTAAACTTATATTTAATTAGAATTTACATAGACAAAGAGATAAACTAATTTGATCCTTGTATTAGTAAACTCAACCACCATAACTACGTAGATTAATGCCATTGCAGTTCAAAATTATTACTTAGAAAAAGTAAAAGTATGCATAGAACTTGTTTTACTTTTTTTGAGAAACTAATGGTTTAATTTCCTAATTAGTAAAGAGGTCTAGATTAATCTATAAAACATGTGAATACAATATGCCTCAATTAACCTATTGATTTGCTAAATCTAGATTTGATCAATTAATTACTAAAAATAATAAATAAGGGGATAGAGAGTGAACTTAGCTACTTTTTGGACTGAGACAAAGGATTTTAGAATTGAAAATTACTGAGCTAACTGGGCAGACTATCAAAAATATGAACCAAAAGTTTGTTTTCTACCTGGATAGTAGCGTCAAAAACTAGACACTTAAAGGTCCAGTGCTATAGTCATATTTTTGGAGATATAGTCCCTATGATCTGCTTCTTCTGATATTTCTAAGTTCTATTTTGATACTTCAAAAGGCTCTATGTCTAAAATCTTAGGTGTCTCGATCATCCATGAAACTCTGTGTGCAACTGATTCTATCCTCTAGGGTCCTAGTTCCTCCTTAGGCTTGACAAGTGGTTAGTGTGTATTATGTATTTAACATATGATCACACCCTATGTGTGGGCACGTTGCCTACATACCAATACTCTGAGGAGGGATCAAGGCCAATGTAATTCTCCTAAATTTAATGTGTATTATGTAATCCTGTGTATGCAATGCAAGTATTATGTGAATCTAGGCAAGCTTGAGATGACTTGTGAATTTTGCATGAGCTTGAGTAGGCTAGAAATAATAGTGGTTGGCTGTATGTAGAGAATAGGAAGATTTGCATGAGTGTGCTTAGTGTATTTCTAGCTCATGCCTTTTGAATGATTTCCAACCCTTCTAAATAACCTTTAAATAGGCTTATATAGGGAAAATAATGATCTTTGGATAGATGACTTCATGTTAGGCCGATAGGGAAAAAGATAAGAATTTGAGGAAATCTGATCGTTTGAGGCTAAGAGTGACTTAGATAATAGCACTAAAAAGTGGACACCCTAGGGTCCAACGCTATAGTCCAACTTATGACACTATTGTCTAAGAGGATAAGGACCTTAGGGGATAGGTCTATGCTTGAGAGATGAGTCTAGGGAAATTGGGGCTGATTTAGGAAGGCTTCAGGTGACTAAGAAGCAATAAAAACATGCCTAGTGAGTTGTGTAAGCAAGCAGGAAAGATCTATGGTTTGGATGTCATAAGTCATGCTTAAGTTGTATAAATTACATTTTTATGCGATTACATTTCCCCCCCTTTATTCTAAGCATGTAGCTAAGTGAAATACTAGGATAAGAGAGAAAAATAGAAGCCTACCTAAACTTACCTATGAGGTTAAGCCCAAGAAGCTATGTGATGTTGGATTTGTGCATAGTGAGAGCATGTTATATTGTGTGAATTTGCAAATAAGGAAAGTGAAAGTAGATTAGTTCTTACTAGATACACTATATCTAAAATAGGAATGTACAAATCTAGGTAAAGAGGAAGAGATAAAGAGAAAGGAATGAATACACCTCATTGGGTATGCGAACCAATACAAAACCTATTATGTTGCTGGGTTATGTTGAGTGATGCTAGATGAATACTAAACCAAGAGTTATATCGATGGATGAGCTAAGTGCTCAATCCCATAAAAGGTGGCTCAAGAATGCAAAGGTAGGCCCTTTAGCTCCATTATTTCTAACTATGCAAAGTTAATGAATCATGTGTGTGCTAATTGATTTGTGGACTATGTGTCCAATCCCTCTAAATAGGTGGCTCAAGAATATAATGGTTAGCTAGACCTTTGGCTCCATCATTGTCACCTGATGTGAAGCTGAATAGAAAGATACTAGTATAAGTTGAATGTCATATGAGATGGCTCATAAATCCCATGAACATGTTGTAATCTAACAATGTTAGCATGGATAGCTGAATGTAATTAGAAACTAGGCTAGTGTTAGCCACTTCAAAATATGGAGATTGGAACTCGTATAAAAAATCCCCTCCAAAAATGGAATCAACTCTAGAACTCAAGTAATCGAGAAGCAAACTTGTATGAAAGTTTACTTGAAAGTGATGCCAACCACCTGTAGATGGAGTAAGGCATGCAATTACGGGAACATGTAAGAAAATATACCAAACTCAAAAAAGAGAAGGCCCATATATCGCACACATTGTCCCCAATAACCAATGTTTGGAACATAGATTCTGAACTAAAAATTGTATCAACTGCCATGTTTAAATTTTAAGTGGAAACCCTCATAACACGCATGCTTCCCCTTGTATTTGGATTCTTTGAGCAGAAAAGTGCTAAAAACTACTAGATTCTGGACTATACTATTATGGAAAAACCATGATTAAACTCACCCCTCTGCCTGATTCTGGAAAAACTAGAAATTTTGCTATTTGGACACTAGCACCAAAAATTGGACACTTTGGGGTCCAATGCTATAGTCCCATTTTTGGTGCTATTGTCTAGAGCCAAAACTAAAAATTGGATTATGTACTATGTTGTCTACCTGATCTGGCCTGCCTATACTAAATTCTGGAATCTAGACTGAACTGGTCTAAAATTGCATTTTTTTTAATCGGTAGAAGATCTAATCTTTGTGACAAAACCCCTATTTGTTTCTCCCTTTTCTAAGGGTAGGAATGAAGACCCTGTAATGACTGCCCTTAGAAGAAGAAGCCTTGAAAGTATGTTAAGCTGTGAAAACATTTTATATAGCATTTGATATTCATGATCTCAAGATATAGCAAAAATTGTAAAGAGAGATTGTTAGATCTATAAGGGTATGCCTAGACAGATATAACAATGTAATATCAGGTGTATAAGAGAAATATGGAATGCAAGATGTTAGTTGTTAGTTTTTAGTAGCATGGAGGGATGGAGCATGATGTCCATCATGACATCCAAGAAGCAAGGTGAATGCATGATTAGAATCATGGCATTGTACACAAAGAGAAATGATCAAGAAAACAAGCATACAAATCAAGAAGCAAGAAACACACAAGGGTGGCCAAAGGGCCAAATAAGCACATAAGGCATACAAGGCATGTTCAAATGCCACATACACACACAAAAATAACAAGCAAAGATTAACACAAGGGCCACAAGAACATAGAAAGACACACACAAAGTGCATTGGTAAATGTTCAAAGGCACACACATATAGACAAGAGCAAAGGACATTTGACAAATGTCCTAAAACAAAAATAAGAAGCAAATAAGAATTGGAAAATATAAACACATCTAGCTAATCAAAGTGAAGATTAGAAGCATGCAAAGTACTGGAAGAAGTAAACACACATCTAACTATAAAAAGTGAGAAGCAAGAGTATACAAGCTATGTAATACACGATTAATGTATATGCTATGAAATACAGAAGTGTGATAAATGCCAATGGATGTCGATGTAATATTTGTGTAAGCAAGTAAGGAACATACTACAACAAGATGTCTAAAGTGTGTAGTGTAAGAATGACATAACCTAGATGGTGTATTCATGTAGAGTGTGCCCCCAGTGGGTAGATGTATCAATATATATCTAGAATGTAGATGTAAGATGCCCCCTCAATGGGTAGAGTAAAGCAATCAAGGATCTAGATGCACTGCTCAAACTTAAAATGAGATCAAGTGAAGCTTGGTAATATATATAAATCAATAAAAAAGTACCATATAACAATGTAATGTAAGTCTAGCATAGTGTTTCAGTAATGTAGGAACATATATGATGCATACAATTGACATATTTTTGCATTTTTTTGAAGTTTGTATTATTTTTGTATTTTTGGAATAAGCTATGTACAATCAAGTAGAAGAAACTATTTACAGTCAATACTGGAAGGAATGATACTAACCGATGAGTATCATATGAGACTCCATATCATGTTGTCATGTATTAAAAATAATTATCATGTGTGATTATGAAGCATGATGGAAATGTTGAGACTATGGCTCTAAACGTTGTGTATGTTATAAGTGCTCTAAAATTCATATAGTGGGAACTAAATGTAGGGATCTTCTGTAACTTTGAGAAGTAGATGCAACTGTAGGGCTCTTAGGGACCCATATCTGAGTAGGAAAATCTCTCTGAACATGTGCTCGATGTGTAGATGCCTAAGATCTCAATGAGACTACCTTAAGTGTGAATATGGTAGCTGAAAGCTGTCTAGAATCCTAAAGCTATGTAGCTGTATGAACTCTCTATGCTAGTGATGAAGGTCTCGACTGTGGATGAATCTGGACTAGAAGAAGAACTGTAAAAGGTGGAGCTGAAACTAGATCGAAAGAGGTGTTATCCTGAGTGACAAAGCTATAACCATGGGTGTAATCAACCTACCTATCTTCATAAAATCAGGTGATAACATGTACTACATTATCTACTATAGGCATAGAGCTGGTAGTAGGTGTGGAATAAAATCTAGATGAACTAAGTTTGAAGAGAGGAGGGATAGATATAACCACCGGCCTTGATTTGTGTCTAGTAGTGATAGGGAGATAGTTAAAAGTATCCAAAGAGTTATATACATCTAAATAGAAACCATGTATAGCAATATGTTTATAAATAAAATTTCACATGATAGATAGCAAACAATGGATAGAAAGCATGGAATTTTGCATTAATGCATAGAAAAATTTGACTTGAATCATGACATTTCTAATATGTTTTTCAAATAAGTATTGAAATTTTTTCCTCATGAGATATAGAGAGCAAGTGATAGAAAACATGTATGTGTGTATGAAGGCATATAAATGTTTGATATGCAACATGACATTTTGAATGCATTTATCAAGATAAGTTTGAACAATTTTTCATATGAGTGAAAGAGAATAAGTAATTTTTTTTTGAATCTTGTGCATGTTTAGTAGTGAATTTTGTAATATCATCCGTTATTATGAAAATTAAGCATGAAATGCAAACAATGAAACTTTGTACTGACATATGATAGACTTCATCATTCATGTACATGATAGGACCAATAATGGCCTCTTTATTATTTGCCAAAAATATAAGAAACATGTGTAAATAAGTGAAATCCATTGTTATTTTATGCAAGTTTGAAGCTTATATGTAATGTGATAGCTTAGAATGCAATAGGACCTAGTGTATGCACCTAGAGATTTTTTAGGAATATTATTTACACAATACTATGAACTTTTAAATTTGAAAATGATTTTTTGATTTTAATATTCAATCAAAATTTGTAGAAAATAAGAGGAATATTTTGGAAAATGACTGGAAATTAAGTGATGCAACTAGGGTTTGAAATGATTTTTTTTCAAAATTAATGCAATAATTTGAAATTTTTATTGAGAATTAGTAGATTTGACTTGAAATATATTAGAAAAATCTAAAAATATTTGTAAAATTAGTAGAATATTTTTCCTAGTGGTCTAGAAGTGGTTTCGTGTAAAAAGGACCTAGTATGTGGAAACTAGGGTTTTAGTGAATTATTGAAAATATTGCACTTAAAGTTATAGTTTACTGATTTTTAAATTCTAGAAAAAATAGTCAAATATGCCAAAAAATAAGAAATAAATAGCTCTAGGGTTTTTAGGGTTTTTGAGTGAAGATTTGAAGTAAGGTTCACTAAATGTTTTACTATTTTTGGGAAATTAAGGGTTTAATTTTCTAACTAGTAAAGAGGTCTAGATTAATCTAAAAAATATGCGAATATAGTATGCCTAAATTAAGCTATTGATTTTCTAAATTTGTATTTGATCAATTAATTACTAAAAATAGTAAACAAGGGGATAGAGAGTGAACTTAGCTAATTTTTGGATAGAGATGGAGGATTTTGGAACTACAAATTATTGAGTTGACTAGGTAGATTATAGTGCCAAAAATTGGACACTTGGAGGTCCAGTGCTATAGTCCTATTTTTGGAGCTATAGTCCCTCTGATCTACTTCTTTTGAGATTTTTGGGTTCTATTCTGATACTTCAGGAGGCTCTGTGTCTGGAATCTTAGGTCTCGATCATCCATGAAGCTCTGTGTACAACTTATTCTATCCTTTAGGGTCTTAGTTCCTCCTTAGGCTTGACAATTGGTCTTGAATCATCTAGAAAAATGGTTTAGTGTGTATTATGCACTGAACATATGATCACACCCCATGTGTGGGCACACTGCCTACATACTAATAATTTGAAGAGGGATCAAGGCCATTGTAGTTCTCCAAAATTAAATGTGTATTATGCAATCATGTGTATTAAATGCAATTATTATGAGAATATGGACAAGCTTGAGATGACTCATGACTTGTGCATTAGCTTGAGTAGGCTAGAAATAGTAGTAGTTGGTTGTATGTGGAGAATAGGAAGATTTGCTTGAGTGTGCTTAGTGTATTTCTAGATTGTAGCTTTTGAATGATTATCAACCCTTCTAAATGACCCTTGAATATGATTTTATAGGGAAAATGATGATCCTAGGTTAGATGACTTCATGTTAGGTTGATAAGGAAAAAGATTAGGATTTGAGGAAATCTGACTATTTGATGCTAAGAGTGACTTTGATAATAGCACTAGAAAGTGGACACCCTAGGGTCCAGTGCTATAGTCCAACTTATGGCACTATTGTCCAAGGGGACAAGGATCTTAGGGGATAGGTATGTGCTTGGGAGAGGAGTCTGGGGCAATTGGGGCTGATTCAGGAAGGCTTCAAGTGATTGGGAAGCAGTGAAAACATGCCTAGTGGGTTGTACAAGCAAGCAAGAAATACCTATGGTTAGATGTCACAAGTCATGATCAAGTTGTGAAAATTACATTTTTATGTGATTACATAACTCATATTAAATTTTAACCATAAGTACTTCAACAAAGATAACACTACATCTTAACTAAGCCAACCACACTCATATGTGCATGACTTATCAATGAACTAGAACTTGAACAACATAACTAATTGAAATACCACAAAATCTATATTATGGTTTAGCAAAATGGCATCAAAATCCATCACAACAATGATTTCATATAGGGGTATTCATACTTTATCCCTGACCAAGTTTTTACACATAAATAATAGGAGTAATTGGCCAACAAACTCTTTATGAAATTAGGGTCATGGTAATCTATTAACTAGTGTCTCTTAAGGACCCGAGCCTTTACGCCCCCTATATACTCGTTCTATACTAGATCTTTGCTACCATGTGTCTATCTCCTTGTGGACTGTTGAAAAACTCTTGATGGATAAGGTCTGGGTGACCCTTGAGAATCACTCCTTAACTGTCTCTTGCTTTCCATGCACTTCCCAAGTCTTTCATTTTTGTTCTGAGTCCTATGCTCTTGGTCTCCTCACGGTTAATTCTCCTCTTTGTTTGGGTCCTCTCACGCTGGTGATTTTGCACCCTTGTACTTTTTTACCTTGTGAGTTATACACCATGATCCTTTTGCAATTTTTTGGTTGCATGCCAAAATATTAAAACACTTCACCAAAATTTGGGGTCCAACACATTTTTTGTGAATATTCCTTATAAGCAAACTAGTTTTAGCTTCTTAACCTTTTTAACTTGCCACAAACAATTTTTTTCTAATGAATTGATAGGATGACAGCAAAAGATATAAGTTCTGATTTTATGTTTTAAAAGAGAGAAATGACAATGATTTTGACCCTTAAAAAAAACAAAATCAACAATCCACAACCATCATACATTCACCTACAGTTTTCTATATTTATGTGTTTACCCAAGTGATTATTTCAAGTACAAGAAGTTTGTCTAGATCTTGAATGGAGAAACGTTGTCTTGGATGGAAATGAATTGAAACTTTACTAATATCTCTTTTTGTAATGATAGATAATATATGTTGTTAACTTGAAAGGAAACTAATCTATTGGATGCAATCTTAATTCAAAACTAATTATATTTTTGGTAGGAAAAATAAATGAAAGAGGTAGATCTATTTCACTATCAAATTTGTTTATTTTATCTTTAAAATGGGAAACTAATTTAGTCATAATAACAAGCTATATTAAACTTAATTTAAAAAATAACAAATACTATAAAAATCAAAAGAAGTTTAACTTGATTCTAGAATAAATCAACTGAAGTGCAAGTAGTATGTTGATAAAAGAATCCTCAGCATGATAGCTTTGTATGCTCTTATGTAAATTCAAGAAATTTTTTAGTTGGAGGATGTAAAAACTCTGGAATAAGATAGAAAAAGGGAGATGACACAATCCACAAAAAGAAGAGCAGTTGAATTGAGGATAGCTAATATCTTGGTTTGCAAGGTCTATGTTGCTCTCACCAATGACACTTCTTCATTTACAACTATATAGCCAACTCAAAAATACTAGGGGATTAATCTTTTGGTAATTGTAATAGGGCTATGGGTAAATTTTTTTATTGATAACAATCTCTAATATTAATTTTTGGATATGAAATCACACCAAAATTGGCCTTCTTGTTAGAAGAGAATTGAGTTTGAATGGAAGAGTTTAACTAAGTGTGACAGTAAGTTCAACTTGAGATGAAATGAGGAAGGCTAAAATTAGAAGAGTGAGTGATATAGGCATGATTGGAAGTGAATACAAGTGTTAGGAACAAGAAACATGAAGATAATAATGAAAAACACATGAAAATAGAAGTTACATGAGCTAATTTGGGAAGACATTTCCACTAAGATAGAATCGTTGCTTTATGTAGAGGTGATTATAGAACCATCGCTTATCTTATCAAAACCACCTCATAAGATAACAAAACCACTACTCTTTTAATGCATAAGTTCGACCCTTATATGACAAACTGCCTCTTAGGTTTTAAACTACCACGATGGTTGTGGAAACTAAAGGATGGTTTCGTAATTGAGGGGGGCGATTCTATCACCAAGGGAGGCAGTTTTTTCACTCATTGCCAATTTTTAAAATAGTGTGGAAATGGATAGGAAGGTCATGATAAAGGAGACCAAAACATGTCAAAAGAGGAATGTGGAAGCATAGAGGGGGGTTAGAGCTAGAGTGGTCCCTCTAGAGTACAAAATAAGAGGTCATTGCATCATTATTGGATTTGTAATGGAAATGTTACACCGTGTAATTTTTAGGTGCATATAGGGTCCAATGCATAATATTAGTAATGAGCTAAGTAGACAATAGGAACTATTTATTAATTAGGGTCCAAATGTTATGATAGTTATTAAAAGGTGAACCCCAAGTCCAGTTTATATTTTATTTATTTGTTAAAATAATTCCTCTTTATATTTTGTTATTCATTATATATATGCTAATAATGTTATGGTAACTTAAATTAAGATATTATTGCATGAAATTTTAGATTAAACACCATAAATATTTTAATTTAGCATTGACCGCACCAAAATTTATACTAGTAATAGTGATTTCGGTAATAATATTTAACAGTTTCCTATGAATTAACACTATTGCCTCACATGAAATACACAACCAGATCTCCTGTTGACACTTTTGGATCCTTAACCGATCAAGATAGCTATTGCACTGTTGTAGATGTTACAAGTGACGTATTAAGCGAACATGACTTGAATGCAACATTACATTTCATTAAAACTTTTTAATGCCACCATCGTCCATTGTCATCTTTATATATCTATATATAGTTTTCAATCCTATGGATGTTTTATCTTGTTCTGTGCACTCATTTACATTCAATCCCAATTTGAAACAAGGCATTATAACTTTACTTAATCCAAACTTGAAACATTTGATAACAAATATTCTTTATTTCCTCTTTATCTAAATTTTTAGTTGCATTTTAAGGATTTAGTTTATATTGATTATCAAATCTCTCTCACATTTTTTCCAATAACTTTATATATATATATATATATATATATATAAAATTACATAGAATGGTATATAATTCTAAAGCACCAACAGACTCCTTGGTTCCCTCTGAAACTAATTATCATTCTCCAATCTTCCTCACTAATGCAACTACTATAAAATCATGACATAAATTATTGATTATCCTCTAGTCTCTACTGATTGGAATGATACAATGATCATCAATACAAATCATAAGATCCTACATCTTTTACTATAATTTATAACCCTTAAAAGGGGTGATAAATGAGGTCATTTGTTTGAATTCTTCAACTAAGTTTAAAATTCATACATCATACCACCAAATAACATCAAAATAGAGTCTATTATTGGCTAAGCAAATGATAAAAATATGTTAACTATAGTGATGCACCATTCAATGCTCAACTCACGTAGAGACAAAATTAACTCACCAATGATCCTTAATACTAAAAAACATTTGACAATTCCTAAAATTATGAAATCATTCAAGAATTAAATATACAACCAAATGAATGATTTTTTTTATTCCTATGACCTCTTTAATATGTTCCTCCTCCATGGGAAATTTGAAGCCTTTCCTCAGTCAATTATTTGAAGAACAAGAAACAATGAATTCAAAACATCTACAATTTTAGATATCAAAAGCCTGATATCAACATTCATAAAATATCAATGATTCCCTAGCACTTCTATACCTACAAAAATTCAAAGTTTATAGTATTTCATATAATATATCAAATACATACTTCTGAGAAGTTGTGTGAACAACTTTAAAGGTTTTTACTAATTATTTAGAGAATGATTGCAAAAGGAAAATTTATGCGATCAAGATAAAAAGAATGTGATTAATAGAAAAATTATACCTTTTTTTGTTGAAATATATCTATATATTAACTAAACATAAATATAAAAATAATTCAAAAAATAAATAAAGGTGGTATGAAAGCACACCACGTCACACTAGGCAAAGCCTAGAGCAAAATCACAAGTATCATAATCTAGGCAAAGCCTAGAAACAAGTCACAAAGTCATTAAAAAAAATAACTTTTAAGAAAAAAGAGCAAGGCCAGATTGTAGAGGATCCATATCATTAGGACTCTAGCCCAAGCTTGGCAAGTCATTACAATCTAGAATAGGCTTCCAACCAATAACTTGGGTAGTGTCTGTGTTATCATCTTCTACTTGTGTTCAAGTGGGGAAAATGGCTAATGAAAGCCTAGGGAAATTATCCAACACATTTGTTTAGCCTCTAGGTGGTTCCCCCAAAGCATCTAGGTGTGGAGGAGGAGGAGGAGTACCCCAATGATCCGACTTGATAGAGGAAGGAGGTGGTGGCTACCACCCTCACTGCTACCCAAGAGGGGAAACTCGTTGGTATGGGGTACCGTTGTGAGAGTAACACCTAGAGCAACTATGGTGATGCCCACCATGAGGTGGCCGAGGCACTTTATCATCCAATCTGATATCCTTGGGTGGAAAAGGTGGAACCTGAGCCATAGTACAAGGAGCATATCCCCAATGGGAGAGGAGATCCTGAAGATACCTAATCTCTATGGCCACTTTATTGGCTTGGACTTGAATTTTCAAAAGAACATTAGAGATGATAGAAGATTTGTGTAAAGTAGAAACATTAAAATAAGCAGAAGCATGATTAAATGCAAACTTATTTTTTTCTTTACAAATCCAGAAGAGAATCTCCACTTTGAAAGTATGCCAGACTTACGTGTACTTGAAAGGCATCGCAAGTTTGTCTCCAAGGAGGATATGCTACCTAAGGAAGAATTCAGGCTGGAAAGACTTGAAAAGATCATGGAGCCAAGCCCAGACCCTTTGATATTTGGAATAGAACCATGAGAGATGAGGAAGTGCCTCAAGGTGGCCAAAAAAGCGCTAAGTAGGCAGGTGGATTCCAAGCTAGATGAGTCTTCTACTAATCGGCAAGCCTTGGTGAAGTATACACCAAGAAAAATGAGTAAATTTGGGCTCCACACAAGCCCCCCAAATTATGTTGAAACAAAATCTCCACATTTTAACAGAGGATTGCAACCCCGAATGGGTGTTAAGCTTGTCAACCATGGGCAAATGGCAGGTTAGCCATACATAGCCAAGACTAAGGGTGTAATTATGAAAAGGGGCATCGACATATCATTTCTAGTCTTTCCACCATGATCGAGTGGAATAGACCAAGATTTTATGGAGCATGGAAGATGGGACAACATTAAGGATCTCTTGATAGGACTCTTGGTCCACATTGACTAACTAAAATTTAGATTTTGTCTCCTCTCAAGATAGCCAAGAGTGAGAGCACCTACAAAAGATATATTGGATGGTATGAATTTATTTATGGTAAATATTGAGAGTATTGACCCAAGGGACTTCTACTAGGGGCATCTCATTGCGAGAGAAAGCGGGTGACCACTAGAGAGAATGGGAGTTAGCAGAGAACCCAGTCTAGAAGTCAAAGCCATTCTAGAGAAGCCATGGTTTAATATTTTTCCAAGCCTTCCATATGCTTTTGGCCACAAAGGACCCCATGATTTGGATAGGAGACTGAATGAAGAGTAAATATGGGAAGTTGAGCCCTTTCTAGGCCTTCTTACCCTTAAGAAATCCTAAGGATATACAATGTCTGAGTAACACCTTCAAAGATTCTTGGCCCTCAATGGCCCACACAATCCATTTAGCACATAAGACAGATCCTTGCTGAGATATATCGATGAGCCCCATCCTTCCATCATCATGCATGAGGCAAAAATATTCTCAGGCCATCCTATGGAAACCTTTACCCTATGGGGAATTGACCCAAAGGAAATCTTTAAGAAACTTATCCAACTTTTGGTAAGATTTTTTGGAAGGCACCCAACATGACGAGTAATACACATGGGTGGATGCAAGAATTTTCAAGTAGGTTTGAAATTTTCTTGCTAACAAAAGAGACTTGGTCACTCATAATTATAACTTCTTAATAAATTTTTCAATAACATATTGCCACAACAAAGGTGGTGAGGCATTAAAAGCAAAGGGGATGCTAATTTTTTTAAAGATTTCATCATGTTGGATCCACTTCCAACCAAATTTAGTAGCCCACGCTAGTGGAGGGAGGTAGAATTATCTGTAGTAATGAGTTTTTTGCCATTAGATTCTAGAGCCAGAGGCTAGGTAGAAGGTGTTGAGACACTGCAAGGCATTGTCCACATTGGTTTCATCCTCAATGAGAGTAAGGAAGGAATAATCTGCAAAGTGGCCATTGAGAAGTTGCATATCTTCATGTGGGTTTGTGGCATCAGGAGGGAGATATATTCCATTAACAAGGCCCATAACCTGGGCATTACTCAGAAGATATCCAAAACCCTTAGTTTCAAGCACATATAAAGTAGGAACCAAGGGGCACCCTTGATGAATAAAATGAAACAAGACAAATTGCTCAGAGGTGACTCCATTAATAGAGAGGATAGTTGAGGCATCTAAATGGTTTGGATTAATATGGGCCTGAAGCATAGGTCTCAAAGCATGGATATAATAAATGGCCATTCGATGTGATCATAAGCTTTTTCAAAATAAATTTTGATGAACATAGCCTGCTGCTTAGACCGTCTGGCCCAATCCATGCCTTCCCAGATGATAATGATGTTATCCAAAATATAACGGCTTTTGATGAAACCCATTTGTTCTGGATGCATAATGAGAGGCAACATATTACATAGATAGATTACCAGAGCCTTGGAAATGATCTTATAGAAAACATTCAGGAGGGTGATGGGCCACCAGTTGCAGATCAACTATGGATCTCCCTGCTTAGTATGAATTTGATATTTCCTTTGTTTATATTTGTACTTAGAGAATGCTTATAAAATGATTCTTGATAAACCTTATACAAGTCATTATCCACAAGGTCCTGAAGTGTTTTATAGAATTTGCAAGGGAAGCCATCAATGTCATGGGCTTTGTCATTATCATGTGAGACACTACTTCATGCAAATTGTCAACAAAGAGGGGCCTATCACAAACCATCCACTGGGTGGGGGTGAGTTTTCAAGGCACCACTAAAAGGCATTGCTGAAGGGTGGATTCATGCTCAACCAAAGTTGTTTGAACTTTGAATACTTATTGATAATGGTAGAAAAAATATTGCACTATTAGAGGAGTCTCTATGAGTCTGTTGCCAGCCTTAGAAATGACTTGTATCTGCTACTTCAAGTTTTTGGCTCATAGCATTTGGAATAACTCCTTAGAAGCTTTGTCCCCTATTTAAGCCAATGAACCCTGGCTTTGATTTGGGTTCCCCAAGTATTATAGTTATCTATAATCTGAATGCAATGCTGCAAGGATGCAAATCTCACCTGTAGGATCTCATTAAAGGGATATTTTTTTAGGGCTAGAAATGCACTACTTAGCTAAGAAGTAGAAGAGTAGGAGTGTCTCCAAATTTTGGCAAATTAGTGGCCATAGATCCATAGAAAGTGAGAGGTTCTTCTGATGGCATCATCCCACCAAAGAATCCAACCAAATTCTTGGGAGAGGTGTGGATCTAAATTTCAAACTCTCCTAATGTATGCAATCATGGGCCCATTCTTGAGCAAGGAGGTGTTAAAGAAGAATTGCATGTTGTGAACTTTGGGTTTTATGAACTGCCATATCACTCAAAACTAAATCAAGGAGTGATCGAAAAGCCCAAAGTCCAATAGCCCCTGCACCGAAGGACAAAAACCATTATCAAAGAGAAGTATGGTTGGTGGACATCATTTTCCTATCTAGATGCTTCAAAATTTGAGTGGAGCCTTCCCTAAAAATACTCCAAGTGTACCAAACTCCATCTATAGGTTGATGGGTAAAACCATGCCTCCCTTTCATCAGTTGCCCACCTCATAGGCAAGTGGCCCAACTTGTCCTCAAGAGATGCCACCATATTAAAGTCACCACATAATACCCAATGGGCATTGGGGAGATCATCTAGTATCCATCACCATAAATGGGTACATTCCAAGGCATCATTTGAGGCATAAATATTAATAAAGCCAAAAGAATGGCTTTCAATGCTAAAAAGATCCCATACTAACTGGTTGGTGGGGTCCATGCCAAATTTCACTAAGTGTGATTGCCACCTTGGATAAATGAAAGTGATCACCCCTCCATGTCTTGCGACATGGTTGCTATGAAGAATGATACTGTCATGCCAAATGGAATTACTGATAGCCATTAATAATAACGCTGCCACCTTAACTTCCTACAGACATAGAATGTCTATCTCAAGAAACTTCCTTTTGAAATGACACATAATAAACTTACATTTTGGGTCTGTGAGACCCTAAACATTCTATGAAAAACATTTCATAGATGACGGGGGTCAAGGGACATGGCCTCCAAGTCCAACCCCTCCAAAGTGTCATACCAATTCTGTAGAAAGTGCCCCCCATTGGCACTCAAGAAGTCATCAAATTACTTCCTCACAATAGGGTCAACTTGATACTCTCCTTCCTCTGCCTCATCACTCCTTCAAGGAGGGATACGAGAGTGTTTGGGTGTTTCTTGCCGAGCAGAAAGTGGAAGAGTGGCTGGTTGTGAGTCTGAAAATGCAGAAGAACTAGGCACAGAGGCCTCAAAACCTTAAGACAATACATTAGTAGCTCGAGGGGTGTTGAACACCCTGGGCTTTTCTACCATTTTTAGGGCTTCAACCAGAGATGGCTCTTTCTCAATAGGGGCCTACTCCTGTGGACCATTGCTCGAAGATGGCTTGCTTCCTTTGGGAGCAACAACCGTGTTTGTGGCTTTGGGGTTAATGTTCTTTTTCCCTACCATAGTCCATCCATCTTCATCTATTTTCTTGCTAGCTTTAGGTGAGGGTTTGAGGGAAGAAGATGATTGGTTGGACATATTATTGCGAGCCAACTGAAGAGGATAATCCCGTATATTATGGTCCATGGCTTGGTAATAAAATCAAGTGTTAGGCAAATTGATAGATAGAACTCGCTGAGAGTGCCTTACATCCTCGACTTGGATTTTCACAAACTCCTTGAGTTTTAGGGAGAGGTCAACTTCTACACAGACCCTTTTTGTGGTCTAGTTGAGTAGAACCAGTTTTGTTCATGACAAACCACCCAGCCTATGAAGGATGCTATCTGGTGAATAAAGTGCTAGTAGGAAAGCAGGAGACCTGGAAATTTAACCCACACTAGGACTTTAAGAGCAGTGTGATCCACGACCATAAAGTCTCATGTCTAAGGGGAGAGAACTATAATCAATTTCTTGATGTACCAAGTGGTAGACCTATGGAGGATTCCTCCTACATGGGAAGGGTCAGAGAAAATAAATAGAAGAAACACTTTAGTCATGTTCTAGATACTCTCCAGCTTAATGCCGTGAGTTGCCCAGTGAGTTTGAACCTAAGACCGAAGCATACTTTCAGAGGGGATTCTCCCTACAAAATAGCCTATTAAATAGAATTTCTCTAACCATTGACATGCAAAATTAAATTTAGGAATATGCAATATAACATCAGGGTCCAAAGCATTACGTCGTGGTATACCTTCGGGACAAACTTCCTCAAGCGCTTGTAGGGGACCATTTCTCGACACTCCATTGTTCTTCTCCATGGCTAAAATAGATGGGATAGAAGGAGGAGAAGTCATTATAAAAGCTTTCCTTCCCTGAAGGTGAGAAACCCTAAAATGATAATAAATGTAAGTCCTATAGGCGACTAAGGCCGTGGTCTGACATAAGGCTAAGAAGGCAAAAACATAAGGGCCAACTCAATGGTAAGCATGGAGGAAACCTTAGCAAAGCAAAAACCGAAGTTACTTGATTGCTTTTTCAAAAAATTCTCCTTTATATTGCAATCAACTTCATTATTGCTCAAATAAATGTAAAGCAAGTTTTTGCTAAATAATCATTTAGAGAATGATTGCAAATGGAAAATTTATGTGGTCAAGATAAAAGGATTGTGATTAATAAAAATATTCCACCTTTACATTACCATCAGCGTCATTATTGCTCATATATATGAAACTGCTTTATAGACATACTTTACATACTATATAGATGAAATTAACTTTTAAACAAGGGGTCTATTGGTAGTAATATAATGAGAGATTTAACACTAAAGAGTACATAGTATTCTATAAATGTTTCCATAGAACACATTACTATTTATATAATAATAATTATTAGTAGTCTTGGTACTATATGTTTTACCTCCAGCTATTTCTTTGCATGGAAAACCGTTTCGGTCCAATGCCTAGCCGTTGTTTGCAAACATATAAAGGCATCCGTAATGTTTCTATTTTTTTTTTTCGGTTGGTTCATTGACACTAAACAGGTATTAATTACTACAAACTACAGCGAATAAGTTTTTTTGGTTAGCCTATATTCCATGGATCCTGCTCATGATCAAACCGGACATCAAGGGAAGCAACACCCCTGTTAATTCCATATTGCAATGCCAGTTGTTATGGTTAAACAGAAGCAGGAACACATGGATATTATTGTTGTCCACAGACAAGGACAGGCGCATGCATTGTTGTTGAAAATAGGCTTTAATTTCTTTCCCTTCAAATAGCAATTTGGGGTGATCTCGTTTATGAATTCTTTTCCCTTTTACACAGACCCCTTCAACTTGTCGTTGTGGGAGAAAATTTATTGGCTTTTGTACATAACCAACAGAGAAGCTGCATCGTAAAGGGCAGAACAAGGTTAAGGAATTTTCAGCCTTCTGTTAGCGTGCCTTACATTTAGGGGATATCCTCATTGTTATATATATTTATGGTGCAGTGTGGCAGGTAAACAAGTGTTTTTCTATTTCTTTCTTTATTCCATCAACAAATAAGTGTCTATTTTTATTTATTTTGCCTCTTATGCCATTAATTTTGGGATTTGGCAGACCAAGCAATAATTATATTCAATGTATCTTCCATTTTATCTGATTAATGGAATGACAAATTTGGTTTCCTCTTTGAGCATGCCATGTTTTGCCAAAATTGTTTCTCTAAATTTTGCAATCACCGACTGGGATTTCCACCATTTAATAGGCTTTTAGCTTTCCATTCCAAATTTGTGCAATATCCTGTTCAAAGCTTTTGTAAATATGGATCCAACTCAAGCAGGTAGTAAATTTATGTGGCATCTAAAACTTCCACCACTTGATCATCATCAAGATAACATTGTTGCGATAATGTTGAAGGAGAATTGACTGCACTGTTGATTTCGGTTCATCCTCAAAGTGGATAAAGTCTTCATCTTTTCAATTCATTTTACTGAGACTGATAGATTATTCAAGTCGGTGAATTTGAAGCAGGCCAGAGACCATATCATGCACATTTTGGTTAATTTTATGTCATTTCGTAAAATCATTTTTATTTGGGTCATGTTTAATTTGTAATTTTAAACATGTACAGTTCTAGGCACTGAATGCAAATCAGTTTACCTGAACGGTGAAGTCCTATAAAATGTTGTGGAGGTGGTGCCATTTGCATATTGCACAAACTGGGCTGAAAATTTGATTAAAATCAAAGGCTGAATGATACGATGAACATCAAACCAAAATCGTAATGAGAAAATAATTTGATTTTGCACATATGAGCTATTTACTCTATGTATAACAATATTAGTGTAAGTTCGCTTAGTCTATAACAAAATAAAATTGAAATTTAGATTTGCTTCAGTACTCTACTTATTTCAAATGGCCACTACAATTTAAATGCTTCGTTTCTTAATCACGTCCATTGTATAATTGAAGTTATTGTTAAGATCAACGCGTTATGCAACTTATTTTATGTTTGTAGATTGCACTTGTATTCCAAAACTATAGTGCAAGTTTCTACCTATTTTTTCAGTTGATAATGGTGTTTTATTAGGTTGTGTTTTGCAGGCTTGCAAAGATGAATAAATTGAAAGAATAAAAGATGAAAAAGAATTGCTTCTATATAAAAAGGTATAGAGAATAGCGGCAACTTGGTTTTAATTCTTTTCAAGCTGATTTATCACAATTCATTTGTTAAAAAACCAAAAAAATCATTGAGCCTTCAACATTATCTACATTCACAGAATCAGCTTGAAATATATGTGCTATTTCAAGTAAGATCTTAATTGAAGTGTATACATTAAATGAATCTTTATTATAACAATTCATTTCACATATGTAATATGGTTCTTTAATTGTCTATTTCTCATTTTGTACTATATGAAATAGATTTTTAACCAGGTTTGGTTGGTTTACAGTAGCACAAATAATGAGGAAAAAAACTGATAAAAAATTATCGTCTATTTTTCTGATGTTAGAGAGGGGTTACCTAAATTTGTCACTTATTCTCTACTCTGTAGGCTTTAATGTCATAAGTTATTACTCACAAAAATACCTCACGATTTGAGTGGATAGAATTTTATTATGAGTACTAAATAAAAATGGGCATATGGCTATTAGGGCCATCCTAAAATAATAGGAGCCAAGCTTGTACTAGCATAGCACATAAACCACACGTTCTCTCTTATTCATTGCATAACCCTTGTTTCTACCTATCCTTAATGTGTCTGCTTGCATTCTCAATTTATTTTTATTGTGTTTGATTTCACATATTGTCTTGCACAACCTCTATCAAAATTCTTTCAACCTTTGCTCATCTTTCTTCCAACAAGTACTCATGCCACTTTACAACACTTGTTAGTTTAAGTAAATAGATTTTTACATATTTTTAAGTTTAAGTAAATAGATTTTTATATATTTTTAGAGTGCATAGAATTGACATATATGCTTTGTTACATGAAAGCCTTTTAAATACTAAGAGTACATATAATGGTATAGACACTTCTTAACATGTTATTATTTGTATAATTATTATTGTTATTTTAAATAAATAAAATTTTAAATCTTTTTAGAATGCATAAAATTGGTATTAATGTTTTGTTATATATTATTATTTATTTATTTGTTAGGTTACAAATTTTGATTGGAGCGTGGATTGTTTTGGGATACAATCGAGAGCTCAAATCTTTATGTGATTTAATAATTATATGGATATTAATAATTATATGGATACTACATGTTAGATATTATCAGATGTATACCAACTATATCTAACAATGGTCACCATCATTTTTGAGAATAATCAATGGTCATTAACGATCTTGAGAATATAATCAATAATCACAAATGATTTCATATGATTTTTCAGAGATTTGAACCCGAGTGGGGTTTGAAACAACTAAGCCACTTAACCAACTCACCCACATTTCATTGGCTAAAAAATGTTGGGTAACAGGGTTTATTTAATTAGAGTTAGAACCCACTGTGAAGAATAACCCTAATCATAGACAATCGACTTACCTCATCGTATTGAATATAGGTTTCAAGCCATATACCGATCTTGATTACTTTAAATATCGAGTGAGCTAGTCCACCACATCGAGTACCTTCATGAATTATCTGTAAAAGTCTAGTGTCGGAAAGAAGCTATAAAAGTGGTCAATGTGAAGAATAAACCCCAAAACCTTCAAATTCTAACATTCAACTTACACACCACTAAAATATCTCCATCTAATCTAATTTTACTTCCTTACACATTATTATTTTTATATATATTTTTATTTTATAAAAATAATTTTATAAAGCTTGATTTAAACTTTAAAATATAAACTCGGTATATGAAACTATAATAAGTTTGTGAAATTTCCTTGCTCTGCATTCACATCACATTTGATATATTTTATATTTACATCACAATTGACAACTTTAACTTCTACATTTACTTTTTATATACCAATGATATCACATCAAGCTATTAGAAGGTTGTGTGGATTCATAAATAGATGTTATCAAATATTAAAGTATATTATGGTTACCTATTATGGATAAGTAGATTTAGGTCCAATTATATTATGATATAACACATTTATTAATATTGTGATATTATGTCCAGTCAAATTTAATTAAATAAATTAGTGATAAGAGAATTTTCTTTATGTTTTATTTGCATTATGGTTTGTATTGTGTGTTCAATAATTCTAAGTTAAAATTGTATCTATTGTTGGGATTAATTTTCATATTGTGTAAATTTGGATATTTATTGAGAAGTAAATATAATTAGTTATTTAGTTTATATATCAGAATACTATTATATAAATAATATTACGATAATATAATATATTATTGTTAAGATATATTGTTAATAGGTTATAACAATATATCGTAAATAGGTTTGTATGTTTATAAAGTTAAGAAAAATTAATAGAGAGAATATAGGAATAAGGTTCATATACATATGTAACCTCACGTATTGATTAATCTTTTTCAGAGAATAAAGACCAAAATCTTATTGTGTTTGAAATCCTCTCTTTATGTATTCGACTCTTTTTTTGGGTATCTTTTTAATGTTGATATAAACCAGTGCCAACAATGGTATCAGAGCAATGTATAATCATGTGCATAATGAGAGTTTAAATAGAATTTTGAAAGTAGTCAGGAACACTTTTATTATGTGTTACCCTAGATTATGTCCATAATTTTGGCTTTGTCAATTTGTTTTGGGATCTAAGTTGGACAATTAATATTTCTGCGCCCATGTCACCATGCACCTAGTAGATTAAACTTCCATTCTTATCTCTACATGTGCAAACCGTATTTGTCATCTCAGGTGAGGTGCCTGTATTTGGTTTTAAAGGGATGAATTTGGATATGTTAGAAATACTGTTATTCAAGACAACTTCCATTCAAATTCTAAACTACTCATACATGTGTTGAGATTCTTGTTTTAAAATATTTATTTGTCTAATCTTTTCAGTTTTGATGTTTTGAGCCATCTATTCTTATTGGCGTCTTCTTCTGCAGTCTAGTGAGTGATCAGTCATTGTCTACATATCTTTTGTCATTAACTTATTCATGCATATTGAATATTGAGATTCAATCTATATTCATATGATCTTCATTGTTGAGATCAAGAAGATATTGTCAAGTATTGAAGGCACTATTATCAGGTGGTTGGAGCGTTCAAATTTGGTGTTCTGATTTCTCTTTGACAGATCTAGTTCTCAAAATGTAGTTGCTACCAAAACAGTTCCCAACGTGTGCATTTGAAGGCATTTAGTCAATCAACAATAGCTGTTCACCGTTGACGTTTCCCTGACTGAAGCAGTCTTATGGCTTCTCTATTGCCATTTAGCTGGTTCTTCATCTCTATTATATGGATCTGATATGGCATGGTTGGTCATTCATCTCTGCCAAATCCCCCATTTTAGCATGCACATGCATGCACGAACCATGTGTAATTATCATTCATCATTCTATGCAAAGATTTGTGTAAGTCTTTTTAAGTATTAGTTTTTAGCAAGTCATTATAGTTGGATTTTTTATTGTCAAAAATCAAAATATATAAAAGCATCATTTATTTAAAGGGTCTTTTGCCAAAAATTTGTCAGTATTCTTTAAGTTTCATTAGGTCTTGTTTTGTATTTTTTTATATGTACAAAAAATCTAAAAAGTTTCATTATGACCAAGTCCGTCAATAATGTCAAAAATAGAGTCATAGTTTTTAAAGTCTAAAAGGTGTCAAAATTCTTTTGGTATTTTTGTTTTGTATTTTGTACAAAATCAAAAGTGTTCGTATAAATTTATTTTTGATGTTAATAGTATGTAAGATTGAAGTTTTTATCCAACATTTTTTCAATATTCATAAAAATGTTAATAAAAGTCATTTTTGTCAAAAAGAGTCAAAGTCATAAAAATTCATTGTCATTTTCAAAAATTGTTAAAAAAATAAATTGTTTCACGAACACATTTTCGCTTGTATGTGACGTTTGAAAAATGAAGGGATTCCAATTTATATGTAAGCAATCAATAAAGAACCTACCAAAACCATCAAAGCATCTTAAAGCCATATTTGTTAAGTAAGCAGCTTCATCCACTGGAGGTTGGAGGATAAAAGTATTTCAGTGACCTCTTGTCAGTCTCCAACAATGGAATCGCACCAATGATGTGGTGACATTTTGTGTGGTATGTTATTTTTAGTTATTTAGATTTCAATTTTTTTAGTGTGGTGTGGTAGTTACACTTATTTTTTTAGCATGTGTGAAAAATAAGAATAGTTATATTTGCTCACTTGTGAATGATATTCCCATGTAACCTCTTTTGTATATTTACATTGAAGAATATTGATCTAAAAATCATTGTAGCAATCATGATGAAAAGTTAGTTGTAAACATGTGAAAACCATGTTGTAAGGTTAGTGGTAAATTTGAGAAAACTATTTTGTAAGGTTAGTGGTGAACCTGAGAAAACCATGTTGTAAGGTTATTGGTGAACTTGTAAAAACTATTTTCAAAGGTTATTGGTGAACCTGGAAAACCAATTGCAAATGAATGTGAAGGAAGAGATGTGTGGTAGCACATGTATGCAGAGAAGATCATGAGCACACGGAGGTGGCACGCTACAATCAGAAAAAAAGATATATTATACCATGTAAAAACTATGGGGGGAATTTTGGGATTAGTTTTCACATTGTGTAAATTTAGATATTTATCGAGAGGTAAATAGTAATAGGTTGATATTTACTGAGAGGTAAATATAATTAGTTATATAGTTTATATATCAGAATATTGTTATGTAAATAATATTACAATAATATAATATATTATTGTTAAGATATATTGTTAATAGGTTATAATAATATATTGTAAATAGGTTTGCATATTTATAGGGGTGAGATAAATTAATGGAGAGAATATATAAATAAAGTTCTTATATATATGTAACCTCACGTATTGATTAATATTTTTTAGAGAATAAAGAGTAGAATATTATTGTGTTTGAAATCCTCTCACTTTGTGTTCGAATCCTTTTTCTGTATTTTTTTAATGTTGATTTGAACTAGCCCCAACATCTGTGACAACTTACCGATGAGAAATACCTTACCATCAAGCCACATTAATTTTTTTCATAGGATCATATAACTTCGTATTTTTTTCAGTAGATTATTTAATGATATCATAGCTTGATCAATTTGAGACATTTTATATTATTTATTTTAAATATATTAGTATACTTAAATTTATTTCAAAGCTTTATTTTCATATGTAAAACTTTTATTTTATTATGTTGGATAGGTATCTATCTTGTCATTTTACCAGCAACATGAAAAGATAGAGTATGACCTACATTGGATAAGGAAACATTATCTCATCTTAATCTTAATTAAGATCACAATCATCATTAAAAATTTAAGTTTATATTTTACAAGTTCTACATAATCCTTCTATTCAGGAACAAGAGAAAACAAAACTAAAAAACATTTAATGATTTTACAGATAAAAAAATGAGAAAAATGAAAATTATAAGCAATCAACCCATTAATATTATGATTTTAATTTCCAAATTCCTTCAATTCTATAATTCATTTTTTTATTTTTATAATTTTTAAAATCTTAACTACATTTCAATATGAAGCATAATTCGCTTTTTAATTAATTTTTTTCACTATAACTTTAATTCTTTAAACATATTCCAATCAATTCTTTTACATCATTAATATTCTTATACACTTCAACTGTTTAACATGATTACATTTAATTTCAAATTTACTACCATATTTTAAAAAACCTACTTATAAATAATATATTTTGTTTTTACACATATTTCATCATACCTCCAAATGTATTACACATCATTAGTGTATAAAATAATATGTGTTTTTTTTTTTTTTTTTTTTTATAGTATGGACTAGTGGAGAATCACAATGAGTTTATTACTATCTCTGATATAATGTCTATTGATTCAGTTGTCAATCCTCTCAATGTGACAAATATTTTTCATTCATATGTGACTACTACATCAAACATTAATGATCTTTCTATGAATCCAACCCAATGTAAGCCATATAGATCTTTCCCTATTAGGACCTAATTGCCGATGTAAAAAGTTTCACAAGCATAATTCTAATTTCACTTACAAGTAATTATAATAACAACTTTGATGTTCCTACCACAGTTGATGCACATACGTGTTTTATATCTTAGGTATAATTTATTATAATTGAACGTATCTACCACATGCACCAACATTTCTAGATTAGCATCAGTGAATATATTTCATACACATATTCTTGAAGATAAAGGTTTATGTCATGCTCAACATTATGGATAAGGTCTATGAAAAATACTTGGAACTTAAGGGTTTGTACAAAGTCCTCTGCAATATGGGGTACAACCAATAGTATGGAGGATCTAGGAAACCTTATATTGTAAATTAAACTAAATAATATCTTCATACCCTCCAATTTTGTGTAATCTATAAATTACTGTACTATGTTACACATACTAAGCTGCAAACCTAATGGCATAATATTGACTTATAATATATATATTTTTCAACAAAAATTACAACAATATTCCCCTTATATAATTGCTTATAGGTTCTTACTATTATTATCTACATTCAACTTCAGCTCAATTGAATCCTTTTTATTCTTTAAAATAGATAAAACTTTAAATATTACCATAACGACCCCATAAACATATACACACACATAATTCATTTAATAACCTTTTAAAAGATTATACATTTACTATATGGATACTAATGGCAATGATGATACTAATTATGTAATAATACTATCTAAGTTACCCCATTTCCCTTGAACCCAAGTTATTTTATAGAAGCTTCTAGTATTCATTTTTAACCATAACTTAATTTGTTTGCTTGTATTATCATACATAATCATTGTGTTGCATTTAATTCCCTGTGTACAATATTATTCCATTCTTACTTTCTTGATACATATTACAACACTTTAGAATATTTAATTATCATTGGGAGACATATTGGAACATTTTTACAACTCAATTTACTTAAACACAACAAAATACACTATGTTTATTCAAAATAGTGGACAATAGGTTATTATACATCCACATTAAATTTAATGCAGCCTCATTACAAATTCCAAATAATTATCCATTTAATTATAATTGTTTTATAGGAAACCATCATACCAAAAAAAAATGTATTTCCTCTACATATGTATCCCAACTTTGTATGTTGAAAAATGGATAGCCACAACAAATATATTGCTATAGATGACGCATCAACAACTACACATGAATCATAACACATGCAAATGATGCCAAACACTGAAATTAGGAATTTGAATCCTTACAAAAAACCCTTTACTACATAGGGCATAGTTATGAAAAAAGTAATGTTATGTAATTACTCAAACAACACCAATCCATGGCAAGTTTTTAACTTTGACGTCATCGACAATAAAGGAGATAACATCATTATAAATTATTTCAGCCAAGCAACCACTTTATTATTCAATCAAATACAAATTGGGAACATATACTCAAAATCAAAAGAAATCTTGAAGTGTGCAAACAAAAAATACAATCACTCATAAAGTACACTGTAAAGCATCCACAACAATCTTCTATCAAACATTGCCCTAAGGAAGATTCCACTATCCCACTATACTAATTCCAATTCAAAACAATTGAAGACATCAAAAATGCAACTGGCAACTCAATGGTAGATATTCTTGGCAATGTTTTATTTATTACTAATGCCTCCAATTTCACAAAACTAGATAGAACTTACATCATGAAAACAAAGGTAATACTACAAGACAACTCCAGGTATATCATCAAAATAAGCCTTTGGGGAATCTTCTATGATGAAGAGGGTGAATTGTTGGATAATTTATTTGCTTCCAAAACATCTCCAATTCTTATTCTTGAAATGAAGAAGGTAAAAATTATATAATATGGCGGCACAACTATAGGGATTGCATCAAATACATAACTCTTCATCAACCCAAATATACTTGAGGCACATCAAGTGAAGTGTTGATATTATGAATATGGTGCCACATTGACAACTTCATCATTGAGTACAAACATTACTAAACACACAACAATTTTAGACATCCATGGTTCAGGTGTTCTTGGGAAATCAATTTCAGTTATAGTAGATGCAACAATCATCCACATTAAAATGACATTTTTTTGTTATCTTGCTTGCATTACTTTACTTAATAATAAATATTGTAACAAAAAATTGGTTCAAAATACTTATGCTTCTTGGCATTGTTAAAAATGTAACATTGATGTATCATAATGCAAATATAAATATGTATTGAATTTAATATTATAAGATTCTACATATACAATATGGATTACAAAATTTGAAGATGTTGCTACTAAAATTATGGGCATCACAACACATGTTGTAAAAATTATAGTAACATAATTTGAAAAGGTTTGGAAGGTTGTTAATAAAGTGCTATTTTGATAGTACCAATTCACATTGGCAACAAAACTGGTGTTGTATAATGAGATGCCAAAAATATAATGTACCATATTGAATGCACATAAAGATGAATCGACACCATAAGATGAAAATTTACATGATGTATTTGATGTAGATTAATAAACATATGTACTTACAAATTTCAATTACTTACAACTTGCATGTGCTTCACTGCATACATTTTTTAAAAGCTACATTTACACTCGCTATACTATATCCTAATAAATTTTTTTCCATTATTATGCTTCTATTATTCCAAATAATTTCACATTTTCACCCAAAATTTTGTTAATCTCTTCCCACAACTTTATCATGTTGTTATCCACACATACAACATCATTCTCATGCAAGAAGAAAATCACAATAGATTTATATGTATACTAGCATTTTATATTTTCATTGTATGCAGTAATCACAATTATGAACTACCCACCATGTGAATATACTATTGAGAAACCACACAAGAAATTTCACGTGGCTATATTTTTACACTACATATGATTCTCATATAAATTTTTTAATATTATACATATCACTTGTGGTAGTCTAACATTTAATTTTTCATCCATGGTCATTATAAATAAACATGGAAAATAAAGTAGAAAATAAAAGAGCTCAATTGATTTATAATGTAGGCAAGGTGTAAATAAATGAACGTTGTTGACTTCAGTACCATGCACAAAAAAATACTACCAACCACCCATCTTGTGAATCTACTATTGTGTGCAACCATTTAAGAGATTTTGTGAAAGGATAGATTGTCTTTCCTTGATGCATGCATGTTTCATTTGTAAGAATCAAATATCTAGACCGAATTGGATAAGTACCTACCACATCAAATCAAAGATCTAGACATATTAGTATAAAGAATAAGTGGCTCATAAAACAAACCATATGAATGCTTTGTATGTAGATTATGTGTCACATAGGCCTTGAAATAAATAATGGAAAATGATCCTTATCATATAAATATTCATATTGATTATCATGCACTTGATTGTCATCTAATCCTACTAATATCTCTTCTAGTGTTCATCACATCACTCTAGATATTGGAGACTTGTAAATAAGCAATCTAGAATTATTTGGAGACACAAATGTAACTACAAATTCACATGATCATCAAATGTCATATTTTTTAGCATCTCTTCTGAATACACAAAGAGTGGTAAAATAAAAAAAGAAATTATGTAGACAATACTAGTTTTAGCCTTTGATTTTTAGTAAATTAGCCAAATATTAGTAATTCACCCATAAATTAATATGACACATTGTGTTTGTTTTCTATGCCATTTCTTATCTTTTTCTAACAGTATATTCCATGTTCCAATAACCCTGCATTAGAAAATTCCAACTGTAATAGTATGCCATATACTTACACTAGTAGCAAGACAACTAGTTTGGAATCCATCCACACTTATGCTACTTCTTATTGAACCTAATGATTTGCAAGAATATACAAACAACATCTGTAGTCTTTTTAAAAAAAAATCATTGAGGATAACTTGCCAACCATAATTTCATCATTGCACCAACACCTAAAACACTTCCTTGAGACAAGTTTTGTAGATCAACTAATGTATTTTGGATCAGGCTTAAGAGGTACACATTCATTTTGGTGCAAGTTCAAGAATGAACTAATTGATATGATCACATAATTGGGATTCCTAACACTATTCTTCACATTGATTCCAACAGACACTAAGTGGATAGATATACATAAAATCATGTCAAGGGCACCTCCAACACTCTTGAGCAGAAACTATCATTGGAGAAATCAAATCCTAATTGTAAACCTACATCTGGGAACTTCATACATGGATACAATGTTTTTAATCTTTCATGACAAAATTCTAGAGAAACATATCCACAACAAGGATGTGTAGTACATGTATTGATACTCACGCCATCTTTTACTACTTTCAATACACACAACATATGCCTTCCCAATTATAATTCATTCTTATTTTTTTGTAAACAATTAAGAATGAAAACATAGAGGATCTTCACATACCCATGAATTTTTGTGGTTAGAAAATTCCCCTAACATGGACACATTAGATTGGTAAAACCCCCTTCAAGTAAATTTTGCAAGGGAATTTTTTTATCATTATGTAACAATATGGAACTCACATGGCACAAACAAAAGCAAAAATAAGATCAATTGTTCCAATCTTGACAATCCATGCTTCCTCTCCACAAATAAAATACTAAATGTTGATACTCAAAAATATTATGAGGAACTTGTAAACTAGATACATGTCACACCAAATGCAGCGAGTCTACATGCTTATGAAAAAATGACTCAACTATATAATGTAGATATAAAGATCCATGGCCATTACGAGTGATCAAGCATGTTCATCAATGATAAAAAAAATAAAACTTACACACCAGCCCATAACGATGCTAGAGTAAACATCCATAATTTGCAGACATGCTTTCAATATGATGTGTAAAAGTTGTTTGCGATCCAATTATCTCCTACTACATTGTGCTCAAATATATAAAAAAGTATGCAACAGAAGCTGAAAATAAATTTGAGAGTGACCATCATATGTTGACTAGAATATCAATTACAATTGAAAATGAAATCCTTGCAATGGTTATGTATAAAAAGTTCCTCACAAAAACCATGGTTGACCATGACTTAGGTGCACAAGGGACGTGCCACATGCTACAAAAGCTCCCTCTAATAGTTCGTAGTTGAACATTTGTTACCCTAAATGTTGGTAAATACTTATTTAAATGTGTCTTTCAAACCACAACCGAGGTAGGCCCAATACCATTCTTTGTTGATGCATATATACATTGTGCTTCTTTTTAAAACACAATTCCACTCATTGAGGTTGCATGAACATGGTCTTTCAATAGTCAAATGAAACATACTCAATGGAGAGAGAAAGGTTCAAGCAATTATGCATCTTCCCTCATTCTATTTTATTATTCCTATTGATTCACCATCATTTGAAGCTTTCTATTGGGGGAGATTTTACTTTACAAACCACTCTGCAACATTACAATAGACGTTGGTTTAACTAAACATGACATTGTTACACATTTGGAACAAATCATAACTTCCTACCATCCATGGCATATTAAGAGAATAACTATAGAAGCTAAAAACATTTATGAAGCAATTAGTGATGATAATGACATACAAGAAGATGCACATATTCAAAATTAAACTATAAGAATGGGAACTGATGTCCCGCATGCACCCATTAGGAACCATGACAATAAATGACATCATCATGCCTGGCCTCTATGACTTTGTCAACAACCACAATTGGAAACATAGTGAGGTATTAATCAACCTACACAAAATAGTACCATAATTCATATATACATAACGTAAAGGCACCCAAATTTATTTTGATGAGTGCTTAAGCTAGCCATTGATAAATGAATTGTTAGGTAACCAAAAGAAACATTTAAGAATTTTGTTGTAGACCATGCCAGAAAAAAACACAAGCTCCACCATTGAATATGATTATTCAAGGAACAATAGGTACAAGGAAATCATAGTTGATTGTCAACATCAAACATTGCCTAAATGGGTTCACAGGAAAAATTAGTTCTTCCCTACTTCTCCTTGCTCTAATTGGTTCAATAATGTTCAACATAAATGCATCAACTATCCATTTAGGACTTCACATTCCTATCCAAGAAATGAAGGAACTTGAAGGACAAGCACTGACAATTTTCTAGGAATTAACGAGACACATTGAAATGTGTTCATTGATGAAATGAACTTCATAGGCCCAAAAATGCTCAACAATATAAATAACCACTTGCATGAGGCATTTTCTCAAAATGAAAACAAAGATTTTGGTGGCTACTTAATTATAATTTTTGAGATCTAGGACAACTCCCCCCAACACCCCTTTCATAAATGGCATACCAATGTATACGGGGTAGTCATTTAGTCATAGACTATGGAAAACATTTGACATGATTGTAACATTAGACACAAATTTTCATCAACAAGGATGCATGACACAACTACTATTTAGAAACTTATTTGCCAACATTAGAAATCATGACCCAACAAAAGAGGAATATAATATGCTTATGTTAAGAACATCATCCTTCATGCGTATAGAAAAACAATAAGAATTTAAAGTCTCGACACATTTGTATACAACAAAAAACTTAGCTACATTGCATAACAAGCAAATGCTTAAATTGTTAAGCACTCCAATTGCAAAATGTAGAGCATAATAGAGAAGATAATAGGATACACCTGGCCACAATGACACTCAATCGGAACCCACAATGCTTCAATGCAAAGGACAAACGATTATGTTGACATCCAATTTATGGGTTCAAACATGGTTAGTAAATGGAGCCATTGTGAAAATTATTCATATTATCTACAATCCATATTCAAAACCACCTGCCTTACCTGTGTATGTGGTTGTTTCAATCGAAAAATACTTTGGTTCCCCATGGGATATCACCCATCCAACACATATGTCGATACCACCAGTTACATAAGGCAATTGTCATCGAATACCTCTCAAAATGGTATGGGATTTAACCATACATAAAACATAAGGGAATACTCTCAATAAGAAAATAATTGACATTGGAAACACTTATTATCAAAGTTTAACGTTCACTAAAATATCATGAATATACTTGTTGAATGACATAGATATCTCCCCTACATTCACCTTTGACCATTATGCAAAAATAAAAGATAATAAATACATAAACCTTAGAAAATAAGAGAAACCAAAACTTAATGCAAAACCTCTTCTATAATATTTACAAGTATAAATTCTCTCTATAATCTATTAAATAAGCAGTATATACATTTTGTTTCATTATTTTAAACTGATCCAGAGGTTTACACTTTAAAACATTTAAGAAAGCATCACTTTTGTAAAAAGATAAAGTGACAGCCCTCCCGACATAAATTACACCTTTGGATTAACTGAGTTATATGTTTTAACATAGATATATTTATAGGCCTCACCTTTGCACCACCCTTCTCTTATAATCTCTTTTATTATTTTTTAAATGGGCCAACAATTTTTTTATGCACTTGATATTTATATTGATTAACTCAGTTTTAACATAGATATATTTATAGGCCTCACTTTTGCACCACCCTTCTCTTATAATCTCTTTTATTATTTTTTAAATGGTGCAACGATTTTTTTATGCACTTGATATTTATATTGATTTAGATCATAAGAGATGTGGCTTGAGTGTCATCTTAACCCCCCCACCAAAAAAAAAAAAAAACAAGCAAACCAAAACATATATATATATATATATATATATATATTTATATTTAAATTAAAAAAAATCCATTACAAATTTTTCATTATCTCCGTTTAATTATATATATATATATATAAATATATAATTTTTTAATATAAAAGAATCTTTTACAAATTTTCATTATCTCCACCCAATCAAAAAGGATTTGTATTTGCTTGACGTTTCTTACCTGTATAAAATGATAATAAAGAGGGGTGCTCGCAGAATTTTCCAGAGGTCTACAGAGGTCTCGCATGGTGAACATGGATTGGGACCTTATTGCGATGGAGCCTGTGTTTTTTTCTGTATGCAAACAAGCGAAAGATGGCATTGAGAAACTCCATTTCGGAGGGATCTATGAAGAAAAATATTCCGTGTTCAGAGGTGATTTTACAGGGAATTTTATAGATTTTGGGGACAAACTATGTGGAAATACAGCTCTGTAGAAGAGCAAGGTTAATGCGGAAATTTCGTCTTTGTTAGCAATCTTCTAAGTTTGATCCCCGACAAGGAGGTGGCGAAGAAGAAATTGGTGTATTTTGTGTGGCCAATTTTTTTTGGGGCTGGGAAAGGCATTGGAAGTCATGGATATTGGGCATTCATGGCTGCTTCCTCTCTCTGGAATGGAATGCAGGGCTGCTTTCGTGTCTGTAAAAACCTTCAGGGAGTTGAAGAACAGGTTCTTAATTCTGGTCGATTATATTGAGAAAATGCAGAACTTCATGTATGCTGGGAACTTCAAAGATCGATTAAAAAGAGTTATTTGTATTGCATTTATTCGTATCACATTAACATTAACATCATCATCATCATTACTAAGTTTGTAGCATATTGTTGCATATTATTACCATTGCAAGTTAAAATCTTGTTCTAAACATAGTGGAGTATTTTATGTTTGAGGAATTTTTTATGGTGAAGTTTAAGTTGATTTTCGTCTAACATTTTCTTAGATTTCCACCATGTGTTGGGTTGTTTTGGATAATATATATATATATTTTTTATTGGTTATTCATAAAATGACATGTGCATTGTATGATGTCATATGTAGTTTGATTATTACACTTTTGTGTATTATCCAGATTGTGCTTAGTCATAATATATATTAGGTAGAACAACATTAAGGTGGTTCCTCTATTGGCACATTTCATTATGGCTAGGTTATATGAAGCCTAAGTTGCCTACAATAGTCTAAGCCAAGGCCATATACAATCGCGATTAAATAGCCATCATCGTGTGCTTAATGAGCGGCGAATGATCTTTCTTGGAATGTTTTCTTATAGTTGCAAGTTAGACTTAACCACTTTCCCTTTTTTAGTTAAAGTGAGATCTCTGTCATTATGCAATGTGAAGCTTGAGTGGTTCTTGGAACTACGAATTCATCTTTGCAACCAATTTCCACAATCATTGTCTCTTTAAACCTTGAACGATCCTTGTGTAGAAGAGTATTGCATATTTGATCATGTAAGTAAAATTAGCTATAGTCTCCCTTGGTGAGTGAATGTTACTTCTCATTGTACTCATATGGATGTTGTGAAAGATCAACTTAACTAAGTGTCTCTACATGAAATCAAAGTGAATGTCATTTGTCAAAGTTGCTCTTTATAATTTTTCTTGTGATGTACATAGTCATGCTACTTAGCACAATCACACCCCAATGAGTACCCATCCCTTGAGTGATACTTCATGACCATTTTGAGACTCCATGATCCAAGAGTTTAGGATTGAGCCACGTGGCACAAATATTACTACTTGGAGTAATGTAGGGATCCCTTCTAAATTTATATTATGTGACCATTGCATGGACTAAGTGGAGTCCATGAGTCCACAATTCTGTGACCCAAGGTTGTAACTTAAATTAATTTATGCGGGTTAATAATAAGGTCACACTGTACAATGTGAAATATACCCACATGTAATTTCAAATATAGTGTGGCTATCCCAAGATGCGAGTAATTAACTACCTAAAAACACGTGACTTCCTGGTAAACAACATGATCTCTAGTTCACACAAGTAGACTTAAATGTTCTACCTTTTTTGTTTGAGGCACAAGTTTTCCATGATGGTGACACGCGTCACCCATCTCGACATGATCCACTTAGACTCGCCTCAAGAAGGTTGTATAAGAAAGTATCATTTGCATATGGTGCACAAACTCATTACAATATGAAATATGGTTAATGTGTGAATAACTAGAGTGGTAGCTTTAATATTAAATGAGAGAGTGAATAATTATAACTAGGATTTTATCTTTATTTGTGAGAGCATGAGAACCCTTTCATGATCATGCCACTTTGTAGAGATCTTGACACAAATAATTTCACCACGTGGCCACAATACATTAGAGTGGAATAAATTTGGACTTAAGCGGACATAAAATCAAACTATGAGTTCAATGCATCTGCAAAGTCCATGGAGAGAAATACACCTTAAAATTGAATCTTGTCACTATGTGACCCCAATACTATGTGATGGAGACACGTGGTTGGTCCAAATTTCTCCAATAAAACTTAGAATGCTCATACACACATACACGTATATACACATGCATGTATATATGTGTGTATGTACGTACGTACGTACATACATAAATACATACATACATACATACATATATATATATACATATATATATCGATACATATATACACATACATATATATATTTATTATATATGTATATCAATAATATATATGTATATATATACATGTATACACACATACACATGTATGTATGTATATATAAAATCTCATTTAAGGTGCAAAATTTGTATGGCTTAAACCATAGTTGTGGCATTAATATTTATTAAATAAGGAGCCACATAAACTTTTCAAAAACTCTTATCTATAAGAGTATTGTAAGGTAACTTGGTGGCCACATGGGTATGATGGACATTTAATGGGTATTCTTGAAAAATATTAATAAATATTCACATATTAATGACATAAAATAATGAGCCACATTTACATTACTAAACACAAATTTAAAATGATAAACATAATAAATATTTGAATTTAACATTGGCAACACTAGAAAATTTACCATCAACACCAATTTGGATGGAGACTATTGGACAAGGGTGGTTTTTTAGACAAATTTTAGATCACTAATGAGTCTAGCAATTAGCAGTTTCCTTCACCCTGACATAGTTGTTGAACATAAAGAATTTAGAGAACCTAAAAATGTTAGCCAACTTAACCACATGGTCTGGCTAAGACATCTACTATGGAGCTACCCAAGGGATAAGTGGTTTATTAAATGCACATGTGTTCAAGGAAATGCCCATGTATGAGTTGTTAAGTCATTGAAGGCTATCATAAATAATTTGTGTAATTACAAGCTCTTTGAATATTTTGCCACTACCTTCCTCCACCATCATTTTAATCCTTATATTATACTTTTGATTTTCGAGGTTATTAAATACCATATTATGCACGACAACTTTTATTAAATCCTAACTCGGAGCAAAATACTTGTAAAGGCATCGAACCTTTGATAATATTTTATTATTATTTTTCTCTCTTGTATTTACAAATAAAAAATTGTTATTTAAAAAAAAAATTATTTAATTTTTAAAATGGTAAATGATATCTTCAATTTATATAACACTACAAATGCATCTAAGGATCTTATAATAATAAGGCATACAATATGTCTATTATTTTTTCTTAATCTTATATTTGTATGTATTCAAGATTAGATGTTCCATTTTTTTTCTTACTTTGTTTAAAATGATGGAAGGGACAATAATCTTAGTATGTTGCTTCAGAGTACCTTTGCTAGAAAGTGCAAGAATAAAATATTGCCCTTTGTGTGTTTGATGACTTATGACAAGAGCTTGACAACTAGAGAAGGTTCAAAATTGGCAATGGAGAAATTTATTGCATCTTTGAGTTAGCTTGTGGAAGGTTTGGAGTTGATATTATTAAGATGTTTAAACAATAATATTATAAGGTTTTGGCAATAGGGATTTTGTGACACCAATGATCAAATATGATTTAAAAGAATTTTTAATTGAGAGTTTATTATAAACAAAAAATTATTTATATATTAAATTAATTTTTTAATGTGATAATAAATATTCACTATTAAATTTATTCCTTTTACATTTATAAATAACAATTTCCCTAACTAATAAATATAATCATAATTTATATTATTAATCTAATTTAAATATTATATTTACCATTATATTTGGAAATATTATAATTATTATGAAATAAATAATTTAACACTAAAACACTAACATTTTACTGGACCAATAAATACAATATTAATTTATGTTATTAATCTAATTTAAATATTATAATTGCCATTATATATGGAATTAAGATAAATAAATCGGCTGTTATCATTAAACGGGTCTTTGGAAACCACTCCATTAAATCACTAACTTGAAACAACATGAAAGCCACTGGCCATGGAACAACCCAGAAAGCCCTTCTTGTCATCTTGAATTTCACACCAAAAAATCAATGATTGTGCAACTAAAATGCTGCTTAAGCACTACCAAAAACAATTCGAAGGTAAGGTCAAGGGAAACACTACGGGTAATTTTAAAAGGGCATGTTGGTCACTTTATGATTGGTAAAAGGTTTTATTAATGGATTTGCATTAAATTATATTAATGGTTTTATAAGCATATATAATATCAAAAAAATAAATATTTAACACATAACACTTTATTATATATAATATTAAATTAAGTATATAATATTTAATTTATAATATTTAATAATTATATAATAGAGGTTATTGTATATTATATCATATTTATTAAAATATATTAGAGGGTTTATATTGTACACCAACATTAGATTTGGTATAGTGGTGAGTTGGATGGTGATGGTGAGAGGTAATGACAAGGTATTTCAAATATTATTATACATCGGGGGCATAAAACTATATAATATAATAATTCAATATAATATTAGTATTGATGAGCACGTAACCATTTAGAAGACGAGCATCTTTCTTTGTGGTGACATATGGATAATACTTATCTCGTATAATTTATACCCACACATGTGATTACATTAATTTTTAAATTGATGTGTCAATGTACAATGGTGCAGAATGATACATGCTAGTTATATCAAAGCAAGGTGATAGCATATTTGAATGGGCATGTTACTTTTACCACCTTATGAATTTAAATCCAACATAAGATCTAAAAGTACTTGCATTGATCTCCTAGATCAAATAGTTCAAGTGGAAAATCATGACCTTGTTAGAGAGGAATGTGTGGCTTTAGATGACTACGAACTCAAAGATTAAATATTTTTATATGTAGTGATTTTTTGCAGTGCATCAAATTAAATATTTAGAGTTGTTATGAGTGATTTTCTTACTTTTTAGGTCATTTTATGTTTTTCAATCTCAAGAGGTGATGTATTCAAGATTACTGTATATGTATGTGTTATCTATGATGATTTGTAGACCAATTGGTCATTGGGAATGTCCAATTCAGAAGCTGGATCCAATGAATTCTTCCATCATATTAAGCTTTTTTATCCACTGATATTCATCTTGGCCAACCAAATATCTACAAGATGTTCGGAGCTCTGCGAAACAATCTCAAACTTATTATCTTTGGCCAATAGTAAAAAATTACCATATTCCAATATCATAGCCTAAGAGATCTTCTTTACATAATTCTAACAATTTTATGAAGCAACCAACGATGTTGGCACAAGACATTAAGGTCCTAAAGTTGATCTTGTAGTTTCCATTCATTCACGGTGCCAATATATTAACACCTATAGTAGTTAAATTAGCATTAAGAACATATGGAAACGCAATAATCAAACCCCTAGAAGAAATGGCAGGTCCATATAAAACATATTCACCATTTTTTATTTCCAATGGTGGACGAAGATGTCATGAGAGTCAATTTGATTGCCGCAGGGCTCCACATCTCATGTGTAGCTTGATTCAATGATGCAATATCGTTGATATTAGGACAATACATTTAGGTCCCATAGTTTATATTTCATCTTCCATTCATCCATGATAATGATATATTGACACTAAGAGCAATTACATCATGCTTAAGAACATATGGAAACACCATACTTAGACCCCATGAAGAAAGGGCAAGGCCATACAGAACATGCAAATGGTGAAAGATTCCTTGGTAAGATAAGCAACAATGATGAGGGGTGATGACAAGGTTTTCCAATGATATTGTACACCAAGGGGCCCATATCAAACATGAGATCCAGATTCAGGGCATCTTTTGGATTTACATGACCGTCACTCATTACAAAGGGGTCTATAGATTATAAGGTGGCGACATCATTAAATGGTCGCAAGGATGTCATGAGAGCTTATTTTATTGTGACATGACTCCATGTTTGATGTGTGACTCAAATCAATGATGTAATGCCATTGATGTGGGGATAATACATTGAGGTCTCATAATGTATCTTGTAGCTTCCATTTTTCCATGTTACATATTACATTAAAATATGTGACATGTCACTGAACTTTGAACATGTATCTTCATAGGGTTTATCAAGTCCATCACTAAAAGTGAAAATTATGCCATCCCTTCCGACATACTTACTAAATAAAAAGGTTGATTAGCCTATATATAACACTATACTATGAGAATTGAGTATTTGCCATGAAATATGTCATCAAAAATAGTATGAAATGATGAGATAAACTAACTAGTTGAACATGTTTCTAGTGATCTTTTGGGTTTATGTATTCAATTACACCAAATTCTTTTAATGAAAATAAAAAACAATTAGATGTAGGGCATGTAGGTGGAACATTTGGAGGACCAACACACAAGGGAGTCTTGCAGGGTGGCAGATGCATGCAGCGTGAAGACAACATGTTTCTACGGTGTCTCTTAATTACATAGGAGTCATGCTTTACATGATTTTAGTATAGGTTTTTTTTGGGCAATGACCTTTTGAATTAAAAATCAGATATTATAATATTACATTTAAATATGTCATTTATATAATGATATTAATGAATTAAATAGTTGGAAAAAAAACTATTATTGATATTTTTTAATATAAAAATTCATTTCATAAAGTTAATTTTAAGGTTGACTAAAACTTTTTATTTTGTTGACACGGTGTGTGATAAAGGTCAAAACCAATAGTTTCCCCAAAGATGGAAGTTACACTGAAAGGGATCTAAATTTATGTTTTAAAAAGTGGGTATTTTTAAAGTAAAAGAGTGTAAATTGGCGGTTGTATCACAATCAAAACTCATGACCGCTAACACCATCCTAATTTTTGTTCACAAAGCATTAGGAAACAAAAAAATGATATTTTTTGGAAGGTGATAGTGAAAATTGAGGTTTTGGGTTTCTTCGTATGGTGTGGAAATAAATGATGTGGGGAGGAGACATTTTGTTTTATGGTGAATTTGAGCAATGGCAAATTGGTGGGGAAGGGCAAGCCCATATAGAAATTGCGAACGGTGAAAGATGTCAAAGTGAGCTATATGGTGATGGCAAGGGAAAAAGATAGTGTATTTCAATGAGAGATTCAAAGAAGCCAAGGAAAATACATTTAGAAACTTCAATGACAAGTCACATTTGACAATGAAATTTGTAGCTTCCATTGAATTGTTTCAATTACTCAATACATAATTCAAATAGGTGTCAGATATCTAACGACTCTTTTAAAAACATAGAGAATGCACCATGGTAAGTGCACAAAGTTGGGGGACAAAAAGTGGCCTACCCATGGACATGATTTTCTTGAAATTTCAGAAATTTAAACTTCTGTAAATAATTTGAGATATCTACACTCCAAATTTGAAGATGGTGTAAGAACATGAAATATAGCATTTAGAGTTTAGTTTCCAAATATAAAATTAAAAAAAATGTTAAGTATAACTAGATCAAAAATATAAATTTTAAAGAGGATCTTTTATTTTTTTACAGAAAATAGAGTAGATAGATGGTCATGCGGCATACCATTTTTTGAGTAGCGTTTAATATTGTTTGAAACACTTTAGTGAAAATTTAGATAAGATCTTCTAGTTTGTGACATATATTTTTTATATATTTTCATTGAATACTTTTTTAATGAACTTTACATGTAAATAGATATGAAAAACTAACAAAAAAATGGATAGATGTCCGTGCAACACGCTTAACTACCTCAAAAAAATGAAAATCATTTTTTTTTAAATGTGTAAAATTAGGCCTATCTTGTGACCATATAACTTGTTTTACACTTGGAACAACGAAAGATAAATTACATCAACATCTATAGACATGTATGTTTACGGCATGTAGAGACATAAAAAAGGAATCAACATAGTTTGAAACCTTAAATTAGTCGAAAAATTATTAAAATCATATTTTTGGAAAGAGGAGAGCATGGTCATTGTGATGGTATTAAATTTTTGAATTTTACCGTTGAAATTCATAGTGTATTTGGCGATCAAAGCTCAATTTTATTATTTTTTATCAATACTCTAGGACTCAGCTATAGATTGACAGTTCCAAGCCTTTGGCTTGAGAATCCAAACCATTCCTAAGCCAAAAGGCTTGGTGTTTAAATTCAAATTCAAATAGCATGATCAGGTTAATAATGTGATCGCATTATTAACCATGTTAGTAATGTGATCACGTTAGTTAATAATGTAGTCGCATTAATAAAATGATCATGTTATATATTCATAACACCCAAAAACCCAAATTTACTCTTGAGCTCAAATTTTATAGATTATATTGTATGTTTTTGAGCTCCCTAATAGTGGTGTTATTTCATGTGATATGGGAAAGGTCACTAACCTTGGATAGTGAATTAAGGTGTTGTGGTATCACATTAGACTTCAAAAAATTTATGGGCACTTTAATATGTTGACTTGACTACTTATAATTACTTGGTTTTAAGGTATAACTCATTATAAATTTTATGATATAATTGATTTTATCACGAGATGTCATAAAATGTATTTTTTAAACATATGGCCAAAACTTAGCCTTTGGAGTACCAATCTAACTGCGCATCTAAACTAAATTAGGGCTATTTTAAGCCCCTTCAACCTAATTGCATGACTATAACATGTGATTTGGGGGTTGATCAGCTTCAATTTCATTATATCGATTGATGCAAAGAAAAATTATTTATTTATATGCAATTTTTACATGTATATAATTTGGTTTTAATCTCAATAAACTTGAATTCATCAGCTAATGAATGCAAATGTTGATTAGTTCAATTGTGGAGGTGATTAGGGTCAAAATGAGCCACATGAACCTATTTTAAATTATATATTCAATATGATTTGGATTGAAATTAACCCTAATGTCATGTCATATATAATTAACTAAAGAGTTGATTCATTTAAATGAGGAGGAATTTGAGGCCAAATTGAACACCTTCAAGAGCAAGATATGATTTGGGGCAAAATTAAGTTTGATTCTATCATGAATTGATCCAATTAGTCAATTTGTGCAACTAGGGGCATGATATGGGAAAAATTGAGCCCCTAAACCAAATTTATGGCTCAATAAATTGTATAATGTATGCAACATGTATGGCTTAACTAACCCTACTTTTATCAAAAATAAAAACACGAAGGTAATTGTCACAAATAGGTGAACAAGCAGCTCAAATTTTCTTCAATTACCTTAGTGATTAGACCCTATATCTGATATCTTAAGCCCTAAACCCTGTACCATTTACCTTAAACCCTAAGCCATAATCCCTAAACCCCAAACCCTTTAAATTTTAGACCTTACAATCTAAACCATTAAAGTTAACCCTAATTAACATCCTTTATATATAGTAAGAATAAGGTTCACAAGGATGAACTTGGTAAAAATTTCATCACTCATTACCATAATTGACTTAATTGGCTCAATATGTGATGATGTGGGGGATAATTGAGCCCAAAATCACATTCTTTACTCATAGATCTAGGTTCAAGGAGCTCAAATTTACCCTAATCGCCTTCACAATTGTATCTTATATACCCTAAATCCTATACCCTAAGCCCTAATCCCTAAAATTCATAATCCCTAAACTCTAAACCATAAATATAAACTCTTTAAACCTTGAACCAATCATTTTAGCCCAAATTAGCATCATTTAGTCTAAGAATTAAGTTCACAGGGATCAATTTGGCCTAAATCACATGACTGATTACCCCATTTGACTAATTCACTAAATCTAAATGATGACATGGGGTATAATGATAACCCAAAAACACATTATATAGTCACAAATGGGTCCAAATGATTCAAATTATCCTCAATTATCTTTACGATTGACCCTGTGTACCCTAAACCATATATACATTAAAACCTAAGCCCTAAACCATTAACCCTAAACACTATACCTTAAATTGTAAACCATAAAATTTCCCTATTTACCAATTAATTTATTCCCAATTAACATCCTTTGTAGTAATAATTAGGTTCACATGGCATAGAGCGATTAGACCTTATATACACCCTTAAACCTAAACCATATGCCCTAACCCCTAATCCCTAAACCTTAAAACATAAATTATAAGCTCTATGCCCTAATTCCCACTACAGGTTGTAAACATACATTCCTTATGATATAATTTATTTTATTACAAGATGTCATAAAATACATTTTTTTAACCTATGGCCAAAACTTAGCCTTTGGAGTACCAATCTAGCTGTGCATCTAAAGTAAATTCGGGCTATTTTGAGCCCCTTCAACCTAATTACATGACTATAAAATGTGATTTGGGGGTTGATCAAATCCAATTTCATTAGCTTGATTAAATCAAAAAAACATTATTTACTTATATGCCAGTTTACATGTATAGAATGTGGTTTTGAGCTCAATAATCTTGAAGTCATCAGCTAATGAAAGCAAATGTTGATTAGTTAAACTGTGGAGGTAATTAGGATCAAATGAACCACATGAACCTATTTTAAATTGTATATGATGTGATTTGGATTGAAATTAACCCTAATGTCATGTCATATATAATTAACCAAGAGTTGATTCATTTAATTGAGGCATTTGATGCCAATTGAACTCCTTCAAGAGCAAGATATGATTTGGGGCAAAATTAAAATTTTGATTCTATCATGAATTGATCCAATTAGTCAATGTATGCCATTAGGGGCATGATTTGGGAAAAATTGAGCCCCTAAACCAAATTTATAACTCAATCGATTGTGTAATGTATGCAATATGTATGGCTTAACTGACCCTACTTTTATCAAAAATGCAAACATGAAAGTAATAGTCATAAATAGTGAATAAGTAGCTCAAATGTTCTTTAGTTACATTAGTTATTAGACCTTATATCCAATATCTTAAACCCTAAACCTTGTACCATTTAACTTAAACCTTAAACCATGTACCATTTACCTTAAACCCTAAGCCATAAGCCCTAAACCCCAAAACCTTTAAATTGTAGACCCTAAACCCTAAACCAATAAATTTATCATCAATTAACATCCTTTATATATAGTAAGAATTAGGTTCACAAGGATGAACTTGGTCAAAATCACATCACTCATTAACCCATAATTGACTTAATTGGCTCAATCTATGATGATGTGGGGGCTAATTGAACCCAAAATCACATTCTTTACTCACAGATCCAAGTTTAAGGAGCTCAATTTTGCCCCAATATCCTTCATGATTGTACCTTATATACCCTAATAATGCGATAATGTTATTAGATAATGTGATCATATTATTATTAACATAGACTAATCTCGCTTTTTAACATCTATTTTTAACCCAAAACAAGAATTTTGTCCCCACAAACATTCTTTGTGGGACTTGCGGGACCTGTGTACTTTTGACCCCACCTTTGAAAAGCTATCAATTATCTTTGATGGGTGACATATCACATTTGAGGAAGAGGAATACATTTAATAAAAAAACACTAGAAGAATTATAAGATTTGAGAGAAAACACAAGATACGAATGCAAAAACTTCATGGTAGACAAGGTACAAAACCTAATCCTAATGAACCAAATGCCATAGATAATGATCCAATTAACAATGATGAAATTGACCATAATGAATTTAATAATGATGAAATCGACCATAATGAAATGAATAATAATGAAATTGACAATAATGAATTAGATAATGTCAGAAGTTTACATTCAAAGTTCCAAGTTTTTTATTTTGTTGATGATGAGTCTATGCATGATGATTCACCCCCCATGAATGAGAAAAAATGATGGAAACAAATAATGTCGAAATTAAAAATCAAGAAAATTTCATGAAAACATATAATGAAGAAATAAGTAATGAATAAAATGTCATCCCACCTCTAAATAATGGAAGTAATAACAATTTTGAAACACCCTCTCAACAAATTCCACCATTAACAACACCTTAAATAATTGTGCATAGAAAAGATAAGTACTTAATTGAAGTCGATGAAAATATTTTAGAACCAATGCATAAAAAAATGTTTGATCGTCTTTCAGGAAGATTGGCTCAACAAATTTGAGATAGTTTCTTTCATAATTTGGATTATGATAGTGAAAGATGTCAATTATTTGTTTCATTGATAAAATTGATTAAGATGAGGCCTATAGTGTACACATTAGGACTAGGAACATCTAACATGGATGATGAAAACAATGAAATTATTAAAAATTTACATGATGCATATCATGTTGTAGGCCCAAAATCATGTACCCAAGATTGTAATGTTGACGAGCGTATACTTACAACTTGTGTAGTAAGTGACCAAATAGGAAAAAAATGAATGCTTTCAAAAACAAGCCGAACACTTAATATAAACATAAAAACATTAATGAAAGCAATTTGAAGATGTGAAAGACTTAACAAACCTAATACTAATGAGCTCTGGGCATTCTCTAGTAGACTTCCATGAAAAGACCAAGCTATAGTCAATACTCTCAAAGAGTTACTTGCTCAATTTTAGAAAGACAATACAAAAGTTTCATCCAATGCAAGAGATGTAGTGAAAATAAAAGTTGGTTCTTGCAACCATGAATAACATACAAAACATTTGTTGGATATGACTCAGACACAATTCTACTCTAAGTTTTTGAAAAAACATCCACAAATTTTTGAAAAAGTTTTTTCATAATGTAAGATGAATTTTTAGTTAATTTTAGTTATATAAACTTGGGTAAGGGTTAGAACATGTTACAATTTCTAAAAGACTACTATAAATATAGTTTTTAAGATCTAAAAACTCTATTTTTAGAAATTGACTTATTGGAGCAACAATTAGGTCTAGAGACCTAGAAACTTAAAAAGATAGAATTTGAGAATGAGAGCTCAATCTCTTAGCGACCTATAGTTGGTTGATTTATTATAAGTTTCGAAATCTACATAAATCCTTGAATTTTACAAAGACCTATCTGAAGTGTCTTAAAGATTAATTTTTCAAAATAAGGAGAGCAGATCTGAGAGATTTGTGATTAGTTAAGAGCAAACCTAATGAGTAATTGACTTGTTTAAAAGAAGATTGTTTGAGAGTGGATTTTGAAGTGAGTTGAGAAAAAGAGTGGATAAGTGAGCTTCGAATTATTCATGATCTTAGAGCATATGAATAGGACTTTCATAGCCTCCTTAAACATAGAAGAGCAAATTATGCATTAGGTGGTATTAGGGGATGATAAAGGGTTTTGGCCAAAGATGGAGCATTGTCTCATAAGTGAATATTCTATTTCAAGTCATTAAAATTGTCTTTTATCAGAATAAAGACATTATTCTCAAGGTTAGGCAAAAGTTCATCTTTCAAGTTTAGCAAAGATAAAGCTACAAAGACAAAGAAGTAGATCATGTACATGGTCACCAAAAGGAGTTGAGTGCAGAAGAGGTATTGATAGAGATTACTCGAGAGGTGAGGAAAAATATAAAGGAACAAGAATCATAGAAGGCATACAAGTATTAGGCCTAGTTTCAATAAAATCTAGTAAAAAAGGCTTTAGAGCCAGGTGAAGGTGAAAGATTAGGTAACTTATAGGTATAGGTATCTGAGTGAGAAATTTATAGGGATTTATGAATGATAATATGTCTTTGCATTAAACAAGTATGAACATGATTGGGTGTGGGATTTAATTGAAATCAAATTATGTTAATGATTAATTGAAAAGTTGTAAATGGGTGATGATAAATGCAAAATAGATAAGAGTGTCATTAGTCATTTCCACTACACATAATAAAATAAAAAAATTAATTTAAAAAAAATGGGAAATCCAAGATTTATAACATTGAAAAGAACAATTTTTAAATCCTCCTTTGTACAACATTAAATAAAATATCCGATAGATAATAGTTTGGAAGATCAAAACAACACTATACAATAACATTTAAAATTAAAACTGAATATAAATTAGATATATTAACATAATTCAGATGAAAACTCTAAAAAAATCATATAGGAACATGTACAATGTCAATAATACATATATTTCCATGAAAGGCATATAAAAAATTACATCTACCAACATAATATCTAGTGTTCGGTGAATGTCATATACACTATAGAATGCCAAAAATACGTAAATTGTCATATAGGCATACAAAAAAGAACATCCCATGTAAGACATCCTAATCATCAAATAGCCTCCCTCTCTTTGCCTTCCTTGAAGAAAGCTCTCTCTAGGATACCCTACTAGTAGATGGAAATCCCTCTAATGCCTCAGATTGTTCCAAGGTCTAATTTCAGGTCCTATGCTCATAGCTCACTTACAAATGAATCTATTTAGATACAAGTATTATTATAAAATTAATATAGAATACATTCAACCAATTATTAAGAAATTAATTTTAAACTAAAATAAAAAATCATTTAAACATGCACTTACTACAAGCTTGTAGTCATGCTCAATCTATTTTTGATGCTCAAACAAGTTAGTGGCAGGCTCAACGATTCGAATAGGCATCTGAAATGGGGAAAAAACATGAGAAGTTTCCCTACTAATCATCTGACTAGGACTATCAGATGTCATAGGACAACCCTGCATACACAATACATTCACATTAATTATATTTACCCCAAGCATGTAGTAAAATTATTAAAACAAGTCTATATTTACAATTCAAAATTACAAGTTAATATATACCTCTATCAACACCTGTGTAGATGACATTGCAACATCAATGCCTGTCTGTCTTGACTTGCAGTGATAGAGGTGTGTCTACTTGAGCCATCAACTGAATGTAAATAAGGTCTCACTTACTTTTATATAAAGTATCAAAGATATATATGACAAATTTATCTTTTTATTAAATCAAGAGTGTATTTAATATTATTGTACTTGAATTTTGAGATCCTTGATAGATAAATTTAACTTAAACTTATAAGAGAAATATGCATAGACTAAATGTACATAGAGCATAATATTATCTCAAAATTTTACCTCTGTATAAGTAAAAGGTGTCATCCTAATAGAGATAAATGTAGTAATGGATGGGCCAATAACTGGATCTAAAAATGTAAACAATTGATGCATCAAATCAAATGCTACAAATGTCAACTATGACGATGAAGGCATTATCACCTCCTTGAACATAAAAAATGACATATATTATTCAATTTTTATGTAAATTAATTATTATCTAAATTAAATTTATAAATATAACTTAAATTTAATATGACGTTTATATAAAATATACCTACATATGTGTAGTGGCTGATGTCTGCACACCAAATGCATAACAAAAACTCATCAATCATGAGTATATTATACAAGCCCTCTGAATCATCAGTGCCATCATCATCATAAGGTCTAGTGCATATATATCCACAAGAGTTTTAAAGGTGGGGTTGGGTATGCACACTAGGCGGCATATCTCTAGCATCAGTCTGTGAGAGCCTACTCATATGCTAAATGAGTGTATTAGTGAGCGAACTAAGTACATGCAAAGTGTCGATATCCATTACCTATTGAACTAAAAAGGGGATATTTAACTCAAGTGGCTTTTGGATACAAATCCTTGCAGGCTGATTAGGCGCATAATGTGCACCTAGTCGATCCTATGCAAAGCCTTTCTCTCAGCGCTAAAACTCACTATAATCAAAATAGTTCAAAATCTCATTAAGGACAAACTCATAGTAGAGTTTCCTCAAAAAATACAAAAGGACCTCATGGTTGTTACATAGTGGATAATCAAACACTATCCATCATCAGTCCCAAAAATTAGCTGTGATTAAATTATATTGGTAGTGATGGATTGGAAAACATTTAGTAGTTATCAGAAATGGTGCATTGGTGGTTGGGTCAATGAATAAGGCATAAATTGAAGCTTTTGATATGTCTTTGATCTTGACCTCAAGTGTTGATAATTTATCAACGTAATAAGCCCTACAATTATCCTGATATGAAGCCCATTTATCAATTTGACTTATTATAGAGTCAATTTGACCTACTAATGTCTCTAGGGAATTGGCTAGATAGGTGTGGTGGGTGTTGGTGGAAGTGGGATCCCTCATTCTTCAAATTAATTCTTCAATTTCAATTTTATTTTGCACAATGTGGTCAACTAGACTCTGATGACTGCCTAGGGGATTTTGTGGAACTATAGGAGGGTTAGGTGGAGGGTTATGCTAAGGAACAACAGAGTTAGGTGAAGGGTTAGGAGGAGGAATAAGAGGGTTATATGGAGAGATAGGAGGGTTAAGCAGAAGAATAGAAGGGTTAGCAAGACGAACTATTCAAAATCAATAAATTACCAATTAAATAATGAAAATAACTAAAATTTAGGGCTAACAAGTGTAGGTTTTTAGCACTTACCTCTTCTACGTGGAGACATCATCAATTAGTAGTTTCTTGGGATGAATTATGGTAAGGTTTAGCCTCACTAACACAAAACGTGACCATAGAATGGATGGGAAAGAAAAAAAGCTTGAATGCAAAAGATGAATTTTGCATTCAGGTTCAATTTTAATTTTTTTTAGTTACACAAAGAACATGATCACGGTATTGACATGATCACATTATTTAAAATAATAACACAATCATGTTATTTTTTTAAATAATATGATCGCGTTATTTAATAACATGATTGCATTATGGTTCAGTAATTACTAAACTATAAGTTAAATAATATGATCGCATTGAGTAAATAATGTGAAATCATTATTGAATAACGCAATCATGTTATGTAAAATTTCCAGTGAATTATCCCCCAACTCCATGCACTTACCCACCATGTGCCAATTTAGACAAGTTTAAAATTAAATTGACAAAAATTCTATGTTAACTAGATAAAACTGAATTAGATGACTCTAAAACCAGTCAAAAAATAATAATAAAAGGCTTCTGCAATGAAAGGCATTTCTTATATAATATAATTGAGTGATGCATGATGTCATATGAAAATAGTTATGGATATAGATATTTACGAGCTTTTCTATTCTCATTTTCACTAACATTGACAATAACTATTATATTCATAAAAATAATACTTGTGTCTCTTTTTTTGATGAATGGAAGAAAGGTGCATTTTTTGCAAAAACCACAAGTGTAACTAGTTTTGGGTAGCTTATTGGATGAGGGTTTGAACTGCGACCAATTTATACATGATTTCTCCAAGCACTATGGTAGTTTGATCCCTTGCAGCATAATCACACACAGTCTGAACAAAAAGGATTTTTTTCAAACTTTTTGACCTAATAATACACTCTCAAACATATGGTTGCCATCATAATATATTATTTAAAAAATACCTCAAAGAGACATCTAGTTTCATTGAGATTATGCTTGTTTTAATCATGTATTGAGTGACTTAAATAGTTTGATGGAAGTTAGATATTGCATTGACATATGTGACATGTCATTGAACTTTGAATGTGTGTCGGGTTGGGATTCTTCAAGTCCATTGCTTGAAATACCCTATCATTACTAATCACCATCACCACCCACCCCACCTTGAAATGTTTAATCACTTTCATGTTCTATATGGCTTTGCCCTTCCCCTCCAAACAAGGTTAAATGTCATGGGTTTCTCATGGAAGATAACTATTAGTTCACACTCTTTCATGTAATCCTCAGAGAATTTTTTACAATCATCTTAAGTCTGATATATATTTTTCCCAGTGAGAATATTGATTTATTTCTCACAAACCAAGAGAATGAACTTGAAAATGTGTAATGAAAGTTACAAGGTAAAGGCATAAAATCATCTCTGGAGGCATAATTTTTGTTGTGCAACAAATGACAATAGTCAGCTTTCATGACACATTCATCTATCCTTGACAATAGAAAATGACCAATCAAAGATGTTGAATCTATGTAAGCTACAAGCCCCTCTACAATGGGTGAAGGACATGTAAAGTATTTAATTTATTTATTACAACTAAGACTTGTGCACTTACACAAGGTTCTAATTCATGATTTTTTTGGTCAGTTAAAGGAAAAGTTAAGTATCAATGCACGTTAATGAATCTAAGATGTAAATGATAAAGATAGACAAATTGTGCCTAAGAGCATGGGAGATTGCAAAAGGGTTTCTATGTCTTGGGTCTACCAATATGTCATTGATTAGTCTCATGGAGGACATATGGAATGATTTATATGTGATTTGAGAGTAGCTTATTCATAGTGAATCATGTTGTAAGTCATTGTATCATACTGTGTAGGTAATTTAAGATCTAATATTTTAGGCTTTAGGCAGAATAAGGTTTCATAATGGAAAACATTAAATTCAACTTGTCTAGATGCGACATTGTTTACTACTTATGTAACTTTAAAATAATACATCTCACTCATGAGATTTTGATTTGGAAAAACTTGTAAGAATTATTACATATAGACAACCCCTAAACTCCAAAGAATTAATGATGTGGTGATGGTCTTCCCTATGATAGTCTTGATGAAGATGCATCTACAGTTTATTTTGATTGACGTCAAAAAAATTCACTTAGTGGTAATGATGTATTTGTATTTCTACAAAGAATAGGTATATGACTATTGACAGTGGGAGTGAAACCATCGACAAGTGGAAGAGTAAATTTTTTCACCATATGAACGAGCCAATACACCACCCATAAAAAGTGCATATTTGTTAAACATTTTAGGCTTCGAGTGGAATATGATAATAAAATTAGTTTGTCTGAATACGACATTATTTGTTACCTGCATAACTTTAAAATATTATGTCTCACTCATGAGAGTTGATTTGATTGAAACAAGACTCCATGTTTAATATGCGGTTTGAATCAATGATGCAATATGAGGATAAGACATTTAGGTCCCAGAGTCTATGTTGTTTTTTCCATTCGTTCATGTTACCAATATATTACCACATGAAAATAAAAATTATATCCATTCTAACATTCCTTGCACCATTGAGATAATAGCTAATTATAAATAAAAGAGTTAAGAAGGATTGTTTAATTTTAGCAATTATTAATCAGCCTTCTTGTGGCATGACAAAATATGTTACTTACCTTTGATGGTGATTATGATCTCCCTAGTTGAACCTACATGCAATGACAACACCCCAAATACTAAAACTTGGAAATTCAAAATTAGAATAGTTTTCTTTGATAGTGGGGAAGAGAAGGGTATAATAAACTACTACTAGATCCATCAAATCAAATATATGCTTCTTTATTTTCACTTTCTTTTCTAGGACCTGGTGGCCAATGTACCCCGCGTCTTCTCATTTCCAATTTCTTCAGTTAGTAGTAAATATCCATTCTCACAAAAATAAGTAGTTGCTCCATCTACATATTTTTCCCACAGCGCAAATGCTTATAAACGATTTGAAAATTGGAAGTAATTTAATAATAGTGACATAATATAGATTTTACGAAGCGATAGAAAAATAAAGGTCATGTTATGGCATAAGTACCTATTGAATGTTAAAAATGTGTAATTGATGGATTGACAAAGGTGTCATTGAATTTAAAGGAATTAATTTTCACTTTGTGTTTTTAGTAGTGGTTTTTGTGTAGTTAGTTAGTGTGTTTATTTTGGGACTATGTTTGATTGCTTCATACACACTTTTAAATAAGTTGTTTTTACTTTTATATTTGAACATAATGATAGTAACACTAACAAACGTGGTGATCATTAAATTTCACCGTATACTCTATCATGTCTACTTTGCGATTGTGTTTAATTGAATTAATTTGTTTGTGTATAAATAAAAGCTACAAAATAATAAAACACAAATAATCGAAACATGATTATTGAATCATAACCACCAATCTAATGGTATAATATATTAACAATATTTTTATTATATTAATAATTAATACTATATAATATTAAGATATGAAAAGAAATATATATGATATATTATAATATATATGTTATAAAATATTTATTATGCTATATAATTTTATAGTATATATCTATAATATAAAATAATATTATAGATAACAGTATATGTGTATTAAATAAAATAAAAAATTTAAAATAAAAATGAAATGAAACAATGATTGAGGGAGGAAAAACATCATTAAAATTTAAGCCCTTAGATTTTAATTGAGAGTGCATTGTTAAATGGAAAGGCACTGATATCATAACAAGAGGCCGTTGACAGTTCGAAGAAATATGGACAAGTTGAAAGCACTTTATAATACGTAATACAGGGCGAACAATTGGTATCAGTTGACAGTTATAACATCTTTTCCTCTGTGAGTGTTGATCAAATTTCCTTCTTTAGACATTTCTCTGTGTTATGTGTACGAACAATGTGAAGAATGTCATTGAAGTTTCGAAGTAAAAAGCGGAGCAGAAAAATAATGATAACTGTGGAGAAAATAGAGAAGGAAAACAGCGTAAAGGCTTTTACGGCACCACTTGAGAAGTCAAATTACATTGCCACAACTTAGCCAAAAGAGTAAGTTAATATAGATGCTTTATCCTAAAGAGTCACCAGAAAAGGAAGAAACATGGAACTGTTTCCGTTCGATTTGACTGTGTGTATGTAATCATGATGCCATTAAAGGAAAGAAATGATTATAGTCCATAAAAAAAATTCAGTGTGACTCACAAGAAAAAGGAAGTTGGTGTTGGATGGCATGAATTGAGCTGTCACAAGATAAATAAACTGGTGTGAAATGTGGAATGTAATGTAGCCTTTTATATGAAATTCATTGAGTAGTCGAAGACAATGCAAGGGAATATTGAAGAGAATGAACAACAGGGCAAAATTGGATGTGTTAGACTTATGTGTGCACCAAAGAGTTGTGTGGCTTCTTTTAGATACACCTAAATCACAGGGATATAAGTATTTTTTACGAATCTATGAAAATGAAGTACCTTGACGCATTTGCTTCTAGAGTTTCTATAAGATTGTTTGTAGAAACGCTCCAAGGTGTTGTTGCTGATTGGATTTACCATCTTGCAACAGGAACCATCACAAGTTGGGCAACATGTAAGGCTAAGTTTGAGGCAAGGTTCAAGCTGACAGAAGATGCTAATGCCTTGTTGGCTCAGATTACACAAATGAAGAAATAAACACATGAGCTCATGTGTGAGTTCATGGAAAAGTTCAATAAGTTGAGGAATAAGATCCCAGCAATTGCTCAACCCACACTTGAGAACTTGAAATGCTTCTTCATCAATTCTCAATTGCCAGAGGTTAGTATTCTTTTATGAAAAGTAGCCCCAACTAATCTTGATGATGTTCAAAGCTTGGCCACTGAAGTAGAAGATGATTTGATCTTGACAAAAAAAGTGAGAAACAATTCAATTAAGCCTAAAGGGCAGTCCTCTTCAACTTCACCTTCTAATAGCACCATGGATCTTATGGTGCAAAAGCTAGCAAATGAATTGCTAGCACTCAAGAAGAAAATGTCTCAAGGTATGTCATTTTCTTCATACAAGGATACTCTAAGAAGAACATACCCAAATGCTTCTAATTACTCCAACAATGCTACAAGAAACAAAAATCAGAATAAGCTTCCTCCACCACAAGCAAGGCATGCATTGGAGCAACCACCAGATAATGCAACAGTTAACTGGTTAGACCCTCAAATTTATGATATTCTGAAGCTAGAATACGTTCCAGAAGATGATGTTAATCCCTTCACAGGAGATCAAGAAGGAGAAGTTGATGACTAATATCAAGTTTCTTAACTTTGAAGAAGAAGACGTTGAACAAGAGGAAGATACACATGGTGATTCTTATGCCGTCTTCACCCATTCTCAAAATCAGCCGAATCAACAACAGATGGTTGATAAAGCTAAGTCCAAGGATGAACCACGTAAGGAGGTTAAGATTGTCAAAAGAGGAACTCCTTTACCAGTTCAACCAAAGGATACAATGATGGATAAACAAATAAGTACGCCTCATCATTCTACTTCTTATCCTTCTAATTTTAGACCCAGTGCCCAAAACCCGAAACCTAAAAATGGAAATACCTCGTCTCCTCAGCTGCCCTATACCCATCTTTTGATATCATAGACCATGCTAGGAAGACAAAAATTCAAATGTCTAAGGTTGAATACCTTCAATCTAATCCTGATCAATTCGAGAGATTGGCTAAGTTTGTAAAAAGCAAGGGAACCAATTTTGATCAGATCTCATCTAAGAGTGCACCTGTTGACCCTAAACCAAATCCAAAGCAAAATAACTTGGTTTTGACTCCCTCATCCATTACTAGAAAAATAGAGCCCTTTTATATTTCCTTATTTTTCAATGGTTACAAGCTTAGTAATTGCGTCATTGATTCAGGGGCCTCCGATAATGTGATGCCAGTCAAAGTAGCTACTACCTTGGGGTTAACTCTAATAAAGACTTTTGGCCATTGTTTTTCAATGGAAACTAAACAAGTACCCCTCATAGGCCAAATCAAGGATGTGAAATTTGCATTTGTCACTTTTCTAGAGAAAAAGATAAAGATGATAGTTCTTGTGGCTGATGTTCCAGCCTCATATGGAGTTTTGTTGGGACGTAAATTTTGAAAAGATGTTGGTGGTGAAATCAATATGGATTGGTCTAAGGCTAGAATACCTGTCAAAGGTGTTATGTAGAAACTTCATCCAGAGAAACAAGCCAAGTACACCATGACAAAGACTGAAGATCCAAAAGCTTATATTCTCTTTAAAACCTCTAGAATGGGCACTTATTTCTTGACCATAGAGGAAGATCTAGTGTTATCAGATGATATTTCAGATGAAGGTCAGGAAATAGATGAATCACCCTCTTCAGATGAAGAGATTTTATATTTTGAGACTATCAAAGTAGAAAGTTCAAATGACATTTGGACTTTAGAATTTGACAACAGTTGTTCCTAAACTGAATCTAGAGTTGGGATAGTCCTCATATCTCTGAAAAGAAAGATTTTCTCTTTTTTCTTGAAGTTGTAGTTTGATAACACTAAAAATACTATTGAATATGAAGCCTTGATGTTAGGGATGGATGTTGCACAAAAGAAAGGAATTAAAAATCTTCATGCTCAAGGTGATGCCGAGTTAGTCATCTATCAAGTCAAGAATTTGTATCAAACAAAGACTGAAAGGCTAAGATATTATTGCAATCATGTTTGGGATTACATGGAATATTTTGATGCTTTTAATATATCAATAGTTCCAAGAGAATACAATGATAAGATAGATTTGTTGACTATTTCAGCCACTCTCCTAATTCCTCACAAGGATTTTCAAAGAAACAAGTATACCATTGAGTTGGTCTTCCGACCCAGTGTTCCTGATAATGTCAACATTGACAAGTTTTCAACAATGATGAGAAAGTCATCACCTTCTTGGAGAAGGCAACAAATTTCAGTGAGTTATACTTTGAGGGGAGTGACTCTACTCCTTAAGAATCAATCTCCAAGATAGAGGAGGAAATTGGTTAAGAGATTTTGTAGTTGAAAGGGAATAGGATTCCCAAAGGATTGGTTTCTATAGAAAGACTCTTTGATAAACATGATCACTTTATCAAACGTCAATAGTCTGAATCAGATTCATGAGAAAAAATTGAGCAGGTTAATCTAGGAATAGAGGATGATCCCAAAATGATAAATATTGGAAAATGCTACTCGTTAAAAGAAAGAAAGAAGTTGGTGACACTTATATGGCAATACATTGATGTATTAGAATATTCATATGCCGATCTGTAATCTTTTTGACCCAAGGAAGTGTAGCATGATATTCCTCTCAAATCTGGGTCCCAACCTCATAAGTAGAAATAATGATAGTACAATCCCAAAATCTTAGGTACCATCCTTACCAAGATCCAAAAGATGTTGAATGCTAGGATCATATTTCTTATACATCACTCAACTTGAGGGAAAAAAGAATGAATAAATCTACATCTGTGTTGACTTTCATAATTTGAATCAATCATCACTAAAGGATTATTACCCATTACTAGTAATAGAACAAGTACTACAAATAGTAATGGGTTCAGAGATGTTTTCTATGCTAGATGGCTTCTTAGGATACAATCAAGTGGAGGTGCGCAATGAAGATCAATAGAAGATGGCCTTCACTACTCCATGGGGCACCTTTGCATATTGTAGAATGCCTTTTGGGTTGATTAATATTGGTGCCACCTTTCAGTGGACTATGGACCTAGATTTTTGAGATATTGTTGGTAAGTTCATTGTGGTCTACCTTGATGATTTAACTATTTTCTCAAAGAAATGTCAAGATCATTTTGATCATTTATAACAAGTACTTCAAATGTGTCGTAAACATGGAATATCCCTCAATCTCAAGAAATCAATTTTTGGGGTTACTGAAGGTAAGCTCCTTGGACACATTGTATCTAAGGAAGGAATCAAGATTGCTCCCAAACAGGTCAAGTCTATCCAGAATCTTACCTAGCCATCAAGTAAGAAAGGAGTGCATTCCTTCTTTGGAAAGGTTAATTTCTTATGAAGATTTGTACCTGATTTTGTTAAGAAGACACGTCACATTGCAAATATGATGAAAGAAAAATCAATTTTTTGTTGGAATGTAGAAGGGAGAGTTGCCTTTCATGAAATAAAAAAAGAAATTGCTCATGCTCCCATCTTAGTCTACCCTGAATATACCAAGAAATTCATCATGTACAGTTATGCTTTTGAGTATACTCTATCACCATCTTGGTGCAGTCAAACAAAGAGGGGAATTATCTCCTATAGCCTTCATGATCTGCCCTCTAAAGGCTCATGATATCAAGTACTCACCCATGGAGAAACATGCTTACATTATGGTAAAAGTGATTAAGCATTTTAGGTAATATGTCCTCAATTCTCACACCATCTCATTGGTACTAAATTCTACAATCAAGTCCTTTATGACTCAACAAGAATTTGGAAGCAAGAGAAGTAATTGGATTGCTAAGATCCAAGAGTACGATATGGAAATCAAACCTTCGAAGCTAGTGCATGGAAAAGATTTTTGTCAGCCCATTACATAAAATAAACCAAAAAAGGTATCTAGCAATGAAGGAGATATAGAGGAAGAGCTTCCCACGGTCTTGTTCGTAAGCACAATGAATGAGCGATACTCCAACATTGCTCATTTTCTCATGTATGGAGAATGTCCAGAGCATTTGTCATACAGAAAGAAGAGGACAATCAAGCTTAAAATTGTAAACTTCATTTTTTTGGGACAACAGTTTGTACAAGCGAAGAATTGATGGAATTTTTCTACAGTGTGTAGACAAAGCACAATAAATCAAGTTGTTGGAATCCTTTCACAACTTGGCATGTGGAGGACATTTCTCATCTGTATTCACATCTCACAAGATTTTATGGGTTAGGTATCACTGGCCAACACTTTTTCAAGTCACATACTAGTGGGTATGTAAATGTGAGAAGTGATAGCAATTTGTGGGAAAATCCAAGTTGGTAGCCCTACTCCTCAAGCTAGTAGTTATTGAAGAACCTTTTCAACAATGGGGTATTGACTTCATTGGCGCAGTCAACCCATTATCAAGTGTGGGTCACATTTATGTTCTCACGGCTACTAACTACTTCACCAAGTGGGTGGAGGCCATCCTAGCCAAACATGCCACTTCAGAGGTTATTTTCAACTTCCTCAAGGAAAATGTCATCACAATATTTGGAGTACCTTACAATATAGTAACTGATAATGCTACTTGTTTCTCATCCCAAGAGATAACAAAGTTTTTTTTCGAATATGGGATCATTCTATCACACTTCTCAAACTATTTTCCTCAAGGAAATGGTTAGGTTGAGTCAAGTAACAAGAATTTGGTTACTATTATCAAGAAGTTGGTAGAGGAAAATCAAAGATCCTAGCACAAGACATTGTATGATGCATTGTGGGTTGATCGTATCACTCCCAAGTGAGTGATTGGTATGTCCACCTTCCAACTTCTGTATGGTTTGAATGTAGAAATACTTATCACATTAGAGTTTCCCACTCTCAAATTGGCTAAAGAAATTGAGGATGAAACATTTGAAAGTTTCATAGACAAGCATATTATGTTCATTATTTTATTAGAGGAGTAACGTAAAAAGGTGGTGGACCACATTGTTGAACATCAAAGCCAAGTCAATAAACTTTTAGACAAAAAATCCAAGTCATGAGATTTTTAATCAAGGATCTAGTTCTTTTGTGGGACAAGAGAAGAGAGCCGAAAGGAATGCATAAAAAATTTGATTCCTTGTGGAGGTGTCCTTTCCTTATTCATCAACTTTGTAGACAACACAGTTTCCTTTTGGCATATCAGGATGGAACACCATTATCGTTGCCCTACAACGGACAACATTTGAAGCTTTCAGTGAAGTTCTAGATAAGTTTGTACATTTTGTATATATTTGTATAGTCTTTTTATTTTGTCTTTAGTCTAGTCTATTGCCTGACTCTGTGGCCCAATGGAGAAAGGCACTTAGAGTTTTGGGATTATTTTTTCCTCAAGCATTTCAAAGAATGCCTGAAATAAATTCTTCAATTAGAGCCAGTTGTTATCCTTGAATTTAGCAAGCTCAATTCATGGGATAACCCCTATGAAACTTGTCCATTTCATATCGCATGAGCTCTAGGCACGTAGAACAAGGCAAATCAATTATCCTCATGCATGATTTTCACCTCAAAAATTTAGTCTCTTTTTTAGAGTTGTTCACCTCTTACAGTCCAAAGAATTTTCTCCAGACTACACCAAGTTTGAAATCTTGTAAGCCAGAGAATTTTCTCTGGACTGCACCCTAACAAGTAAGGGCAGAGAATTTCTCCACCACTGCACATGCAAGATCGAAGAAATTATTCGCTCTTACATGTGGGCCCACCATCGGGAGGGGGTAATTAATGGACATTACTTACCCATTTATAATATATATTTACTTGTGGTAATTTGTTTTCACCATTTTCACTATGATTTTTCCTCTATCATTTTCTTCAATGCTTGCACTCTCCTCGTCACCATTTTTGAGCTTGACTGTGTCTTAGCTTCATCACTCCTTTACTACGACTGGCATCCATTGTTTTCCTTCTTTGTCGTGGGTATCAGGTAAGGTTTCTTTTGTTTTTTTTTCCTATTTTCTTTTTGCTTTTTTGTACCCTAGCTGTGATTATTATGTTTTCTTCTTTTCTTGCCCTGTAACCCCAAGCTTTCGAACATGAGTTTGAAACCTTATTGTCTTTTCATATATTTTGCAAAGATCCCATGCTGCATTCTTTAAAACCCATGTCTTGTCTTTGAAACCCTCATAAACCTACTACCTATCATGTTTTCCATAGCTCGTGTTCTTGTTAAAACCCTATTTTCTTCCTCACTGAGCTTCAAAGTATTTTTTTCCATGCGTCGTGTTCCAAACATAACCCTTCATCACTATGAAATTCATGTACATCTCAAATAAATTTCTCCAAAAAGCACAGTTCCCTCCACAATGTACTTCAAAGAAAATTCTTTGAAGTACACCTAACCAACCCCATCAATGCACTCTAGAGAATTTTCTCCAAAGTGCACTTGTTCTACCTAAATATGGTGTAGGTCAGAGAAAATTCTTCGGCCTACACCCAAACCTTGAAATTCTACCAAGTACAGTGCATGCTAGAGAATTCTCTCTGACCTACACCCTTTTCTCAAACACTACCCTGTGTCATCCAGAGAATTTTCTCTAGATTGCACAAAAGACACCCAAACCATTCAAACCTCATGTAGTTCAAAAAAAATCTTTGAACTACACAAAGTGATTTACTACCCCCATGCAGTGATGCATATTTTCTCTGCTCCTGCATATCTTCATGCTAGATCATAGATGCTAACTCTGGAGGATTGGAATTCTCTCTTGCAGTTGCCCAACCAATGATGGAAGATTATCTTGCTAAGAGAACCATGAAGTAAAAATTTCAAGTAGTCCCGATGTCTGTAGTTGAAACTAATGTGGACCATATTAAGAACACAAAAATTGGTCATGTAAACATGATGGAGTTCTTATAAAGGCTAAATAAGGATCACCAGGGCTATAGAAGAAAAATGTTTTTGAATTGAGAAGCAATTTTTGAAATTTTGTATTCAAATTGTAAATCTTGAATTCCATCAATATAAGAAAATCAAGTGATCTTTAAATATTTGTGTTGGAATAAGATTGTGGTGTATTGGAAACGCTCTTACGTCTTTTCCATTACATTTTATTTTGCTTTTGATTGGATTGTGGTGTGAATTTTTATAAATTGAAAGGTGCCAAGAAGTTGATTTTGAAGTCTTTTAAGCTACAATATCGTTATCAGGTTTGTGTTCATTATTGGAAGTGACTGACTGTGGAGACTTTGGACCGCAAGTTATTTTCTTTGGTGATTCAATCTTTATTGGAAATAAGGTGGACACTTTGGGCTACACTTTGTTCTACCTATTCACGTTACATTGTTGGTATTATTCTAATTATTCTTATGTCTAACTAATCTAAATATCAGTTATTATTGTTCCAACAAGTAATTTTATATTTTCATAGTACATTGTAAGGAACGAAATGACTTATAATATAAGTTTGCAAGTGAGTATCAATTCTAAAAAAAAAGAAATGGATGATATGATAACACCCACTTTGATAAAATTAGTGTAAATACGTGTAAATAATTACTTCTTGTTTTAGTTAGCAATAAGAGAGAGCCTCCCCTTTCCTCGAGGAGAGATTTTATCTCATCACATTGTAATTGAAAGTACCATTTTGTCAGTGACAAAATATTCACCCAATAAATAGCATGTACAAGTTTTAAAACATCGAAAAAACATATTATAAAAAATCATAAAGAATTGAATTATTTTTAATATTTGTTACTTTTATTATTACTTTTAGTGACATTTGAAGACAAATGTTCATGTAAAAGACAAGATGTACTCAACTATATAAATAATGAGCCCAATTTATTGATAAAGGTTTAAATATTGTACAATGCTTATGACTACATTTTTGTGTTTATTCTTTTTAAATAGATTTGCATAATATGAATGTTTATTTCTTCTGGGATCTAAATACTTATTTTTGTGTTTATTTTTTTTAAATAGATTTGCATAATATGAATGTTTATTTCTTCTGGGATTTAAATACTTATTTGAATACTTGGTTTTTCTAGAATCTAAATATTTAATAGAATTCTCTTAATACTCATTTTTTATTCTCAAACCTATTTTGAATAAACTATTACTCTTCAACATGTGGGTACATTTGTTTCATTTTACAATACATTTTGTAACTTTTACACTATCAACACTAAATCTACACTCAATGTCACAATAGATTACAAAAGTCTACAAAAGATTTATTATTGTATTACGTCTATCATGTAGACAAAAGCCAACATGTAAAAATAACAATACCTTTTCATCACTACTTATAGTAAATGGCAACCAACCAACTAGTGTAACTTGCATCTTCAAGAAAAAATAACTTGCATCTTCACAAAAAAAATCTTTTTTTTCCCTGAAAATGTATTCAGAAGAGTACTTGAAACGTTGAGTGCAACTTACAACAATAGATACAAAGAATACCACCCCAAAAACAAAGATATATAAATAAAGAAAGACATGTTTCTCCAATGTTCCTTCTTTAAAAATATACTTCATGTATAAAAAGAAAATACTTATTAAAAAAAAATCCATAAAAAGTAAATACACATTCCTTCTGACATTCCTTACACCCTCAGGCCACATCACAAATAAATCAATATCTATATAGAAAAATATTATTAAAAAATAAATATTCATTATTTCCTCTATAAATATTAAAGAATTGTGATATTTTTTATTTTAAATAATTTTGAAATTAATATAATAAATTTTGACAAAAACTATAATACCAAACAATCAAGTATGAATATGCTCATGAAAATCTTGTATATCTTTGAGAATACATAATTTTCCACTTCTCTTCATATTTCTCCGCCGCTGATCTCAATATAAAAGAAGTGTAATGCTAAATAATAACAAGTGCCATGATCGGCTTTAGTACCTGCCTTTGCGTTGAACTTGGACTCTGCGTTCGTACTTAGCCTTGCATTAAACTTGGCGACTGCTTTGTAAGGGAGGCTAACGAACCTGTTGTAATATATTTGAAAGCTACCTTTGTTGAAATGTATCATACTTGAGAAAATGAAGGCAAGGGCTCTATGAACAAACAATTTTATACAACTCAACAAAGAAATGGGAAAAAGCAACCCTGTTCCATGAAGTTTCTAGCAATACTAGTGCGTCATACAGATAATCCACATGCATTGCCATCTGCAAAAACCAATCCAAATCAAATGATTTTAAGAAAAAAACTAGTGCCACAAAATTGCATTAATCGTCTCTCCTTTACGTGGTATGGTCTTGAGATACGATTGAAATATTTTCTCGGCTTTATCTTGCTTTGGGTATAGCTTGCATTGTCAATGGCAACATTCCATCCCTCCTGTACATGACAAAAGAAAACAGAACTGAAAAATTGGGTAATTGTTTAGACTATTAAAATTGGACTAGCCTCAAATGTTCTTGTTTACAATGGATTTTCGAGGATGGGATTCTTGTTGTCGTCTATGATTCTGTTACATCTAAATCAATGTTCCTTCTTCAGACATCTAAAGATGTTGGGCATGGACACGGCCCTGAATTTAAACTAGGGAATGCATGCAATACAAAGTAGCATCTGCCTGCTTTCTCACCAAGTACCCGCAAACCAATGCTTGCAGCTTCACCGAAACCTTAAGGCCCCTTAAGGATCTCCTATCTTGCACAATAAATAGTGTTAGGTAGCCCTGAAAATATTGGAAACCAAGAATGCAGATTGATTCTCATGGGCCTTGAGAGAAAATATATTGTCACTGGAGTTATGTTATTAGGCCTTAGTAAACCAAAAACCTTGGTAACTAACATAAATCTATGCGCTGAGTAGCCCTAAAAACCAATTTAGCTGGCATCCTAAGGTAAAAAGATACTAATCAGCAACAACAAATGAAATGGGTAGCCCTTAAACCAAAAAAATTGAGGATTTTAAGTGAATAACTCTTAGTCACCAGCAACAGGGAAGGAATTGAGCAGTCGAAGTCAATTTTATATGTATTGTATGAAAAAAAAAGCTTGTAACCACCAAAAAGCAAATAATTGTGTAGTCCTAAAAATCATTTCTGAAGGCATTATAGGAAAAAAAATTGAAGTTCTAAGTAACCAGTAACCAACAACAAGCAATTGAATAGTCTAAAATCAATGTTTAAGCCATTTTAAGTAGAGAACTTTTAATAACCAGCAACAAACAATAGATTGGTCAATCCTAAAACTCCATTGGAATTTTATATCCATGTTAAGCAAAAGACGCCATAGTAACCAGCAACAAGCAGTGGAGTGCGTAGTTTCTTGGCATTGTAAGCAAAGGATCTCATTTCTACTCTCTATCTCACTAACCGGTAGCAATCAACTCTTGAAGTCATTTATCTATGTTTTAGGGTGAATTTTAAGAATTGAGACTCAACAAGCATATGCAAATGCAGAGTATTGGGCAACCCTCAATCTCAAATCTTAATGCCATTCACAAATTGAAGCTAATACATTGTAAATCCAAGCATTAATTGGATAGCTCTGAATGTTTCACTCTTCAAAGTATTGCAAGCACATAGTGATAATCAACGAGACATTACTACTCTCTATCTCACTAACCGGTAGCAATCAACTCTTGAAGTCATTTATCTATGTTTTAGGGTGAATTTTATGAATTGAGATTCAACAAGCATATGCAAATGCAGAGTATTGGGCAACCCTCAATCTCAAATCTTAATGCCATTCACAAATTGAAGCTAATACATTGTAAATCCAAGCATTAATTGGATAGCTCTGAATGTTTCACTCTTCAAAGTATTGCAAGCACATAGTGATAATCAACGAGACATTACACTGAGGAGAAATTGAGAACAAGAATAAGCCATTTGTTTTACAATAATTTCTTAAAAAACAAAGGACAAACAACTTTAAAAAAGAAAGATAAAGGAAGATGTGCATACCAAATATCCTTGGAAAACAGTCTAAAACCTTATTGCCAAAAAAAAAAAAAAACCTAAATCACATTAGATTATAACAATTGAAATTCTAAAACTCAATTTTCCCTGATTACATCCAACTAATTGTTAAAAAATGGTAACCGCTGACAAGTAAATGTGAACGCTGTTCAAAAAACGCTGAAGCCTATGACATATTGTTTCATAAAAGAAATTATCCCCATTTCTAGCTTTAAAAACCAGCAAGGAGAATCATGTTGTTCTGACAATTGTTACCTATAATTGAAACATAAATAAAACATAAATTCCATTGTTGGTAATAGATGGGTTCCAAATTTGCATGGTATCCATCACCAATACCAATGGACAGAGAATGAGAGGGAAATTAAATCAATCTGTAGGTATATCAAAATGCCAGCGGTTAGCTCTCTTGAATCCATTTGTGCCCAACTAATAGTCTTGAATGGTTTGCATGATCTATTCTGTGGTGTTCATAACCCAGGGCCCATGTTGGACCACAGGGTCGTTAAGTGGCTGCCTTCAAATCAATAGGAACCTGCAGGCGCCCTTGTTATTCCCCACACTTAGCCCATCACCTGTGCTCAGTGACACCGTATAATGAGCACCCACAGCGGGGGAGTTGGTAGCACCAAAAATAACCTCTCCTTCTAACCGTCATTCTCTGCATGAGTAAACAGATGCAAAGCTGGTTCACTCCCAGTTTGTCACAAGTGAACGACTAGGAAAAACATCTAAACAATCGAAGGAAAGCCAAGATCACAGAGAATGCAAACCGATTTCAGGTGAAAGAGTGGTGAACATGCCAAAAAGGTGTACTCATTTCTGCTCCCTCCAAATGGCCTTCCATTTTGCTGGACCGCCACCGAACCGCTCAGCGTTGCTTTCGCCATACAAATGGCTTAACACTGTTGGCAAAGCGTTTCATTTATCAACTCCCTGCCGCTGTGCTAGGGTTTGAGTCAGAGGCAGAAACGGTGATTTCAATGCGTGTTAACCATATAACAAGACGTCTGTTATGTAGATAATGTATCGATTCCACTGCAACCCACCTGTAACCATGAGCAGCCCACTTACCCGTGGCAATTATTATAAATCTTGGTAATGTTTGCGATGTCCCGGAAAGGCTCAGAGAAAAAATAACGAAAATCAGATAATGTCATTGGCTGCAGCTCACAGATATTATCGTCTGTTTAGTGCTAACTAGCAAAGCTATAAAAAATTAGTATTTTTTAACATACCTTCGAAAATGTATGGATTTTTTTACCGACTGTGAATTTCCATTGGCTACGAATGGCAAGCAGCACAATTTATTTGCCCAAGTCAAAAAAATTAGAACCTCGGCATCTAAAAATTTATGGGGTAAACAACAGCATATTAAAAAAAAATACTCACACAAATTAATATTCTAATGAAATATATGTTTAATTATTAATTAATACTTTTACTATATTTATTTGAAAGTAATCAAAAGTAGTTTTAGATCAACAATCTAATACATTTACTTATAAACATTGTAATTTAGATAATAATATAAAGTGTAGAAACCTATAAATGGCCTCAGATATCCATTAGTTATCAAATTGCATAATTTTAGCCTTAATATTGTAAAATTTGAAATTAAAGGTGACGAAATAAATGTGATCGATATATAAATACAAAGATGAAATATTTTACAGATGTAAATTACACTTACAACAAAACCATTAACATGTTATCTTCTTTTATGTTTTTCATTTAATAAGTTTTTAAAAGATTATATATTTAGTGTATGGATATTATTGTCATGGATGTTATTAGTTAAGATATCTTAAATATATATGTATTAAAAAAATTGAAATGTATAATTTTTAAGATATTTATTTTGATCAATCTTGAAATTATATTGGAGTTATTTGTTTAATGTCTTTAACTAAATGTTCTATAACAATTATACTCACACTATCATAATGTAATAAAATTACTTAGATTTTCACAATATAGAAATATTATATCGTAGAATTAAGAGTAGAATAATCAAATCCACAATAATAATTGACGAAAAAGTAGAATATAGTTTGATAATAATGACTGAGCCACTTTAAGAGGGCAATCTCTAAAATAATGTAATAAGAGAAGAATTCACAATACGCTGATAAAAATCACTACCTCCTATATATATTATACTTAGTCATGATTATGACATAGGTCGACTATACTAAGAACATAGAGAAATAAAATAAGATAATATAAAAGGTGTGTAAGCCAAAATTAGACCATACATATCTCTAGACACACTATAGGTTAAGTTTGTAACATGTCTCTCCCCATCAAAACAATGTTGCCCTCAACGTTGAATCAACTCTAGATGTTATTGCAGGAAAAATTCATCCTCTCATGTTGCATCTTCACAATTCTAACTCTTCCACTTGATCAAATACTCCTTAAGCTCTCTTGTTCGTAATTGTTTTGTGCATGTGTGAAGGATCTCCTCAAGTTCTAAAATGACTCTAACTTCTTCATCCATTTCAGGTAACTATGTCTAGGCAGAAACTCTCTATCCAATGACCTTCTTCAAGGAAGATATATGAAATACAAGATGTATGCGAGTGGATTGGGGTAGCTCCAACTTGTATGCCACACTACTAATTTTTTATCATATCTAATAAGGGCCATAATACTTAGGGAAAAAAAATTGTCCTTTTTTTATTGCTTCAAAGACATTTGCTTATATGGTTTTAAGCACACAAAGACCCAATCACCGATAACAAAAATACCTCTCACTATGGTGTTGATCAAATTGTTGTTTCATTCTATTTTGTGTTATTACTAAATTCTCCCTAAAGTAGCTAGTATATCATGTTGATGTTGAATGTGTTTCTCAACATCTTGAACCTTAGGTTTCACCTTCAAAGATGAAGTGATGGATGGGGGGTGATAACCATAAAGTGCCACAAAGTGAGATATTTAAGAAGAGGTATGGAAGGAAGTGGTATACCACTATTTTTCTAGTGGCAACCAATAGACTCAATGTTCTTTTTTATCTGATGCAAAATAATGAAGATACTCTTCTAGGCATTTGTTGACCACCTTTGTTTTCCCATTAAATCAAGGATGGTAAGACGAGATATGAGCCATATTGGGTACTTAAACTTGTAAATAACTCATTCCAATAGTTACTAGTAAAGATAGGATCACGATCACTTACAATGATTTTTGGGATACCATGCAAGTTTTGAATTGTGTTGAGAAAAGCACAAGTTATTTTTTTGGATAAAAATTATTGTGATAAGGAACAAAAATGCGCATATTTTGTGATCATGTCCACAACTACCATGATGACATTTTTACCTACAAATCTAGGCAACCCTATAATGAACTATATGGAAACCTCCTCTCACCATTGGCTAAGGATGGATAATGGCTACAAAATCCATAGTGTCTTGATTATTCTCTCTTTGTTCTATTGACAAATCATGCATTATGCCACATTTATGTATATCCCCCTTGAATCTGTCTCAAAATAAATCTTTCTTGATGTGATGATATGTCTTCAAAAATATTGAATGCACCTATTAGAGATGCATGAATATCTGGAATGATCTTATGTTTGAGGATATTATCCTTACATATGTATAATCTATATTTATACCATAATCTGTTTCCTTTCCACTCAAATTTATCAAAAACACCTTAACCATGTTGAACATTATGAATCAAGACCTGTGTGTCCCTATCATTCTCTCATTCTTGTCTTGTTTCCTCTGACCAATCTGCTTGCCAAATGGTCATTACACATAAAAATGCCTCAACTAATTTTTCCCTTCTAGAAAGTGCATTTGCTACCACATTCTCTTTACCTTTCTTATATACTATTTTAAAGTTATAATCCAAAATTTTAGTCACCCATTTTTGTTGTTATTCTAATGATAATCATTTTTCCAAAAATTAATTTAGACTATCATGATCAGTTTTCACCTAAAAATTTCTACCCATCAAATAAGGTCCCTATTGTTTGACAATATGAAGAATAGCCATCATCTCTTTCTCATAGATTAGATTGAGCTTATTTTTTCCCTTGAGTTTATGACTCTAGAATGCAATGGATCTTCCTTCTTCAATGAGTAATGGTCCCATGCCATATCCTGATACATCACATTCAACAACAAATATTTTAGAAAAATCAGGAGTCACCAAAATGGGAGTGGTGCACATAACCTCATTCAATTGCTTAAATGCAATAGTAGTCAGTTCAGTCCAATGGAAGGAATATTTATTTTAACAAGATTGTGAGTGGAGCTGCTATGCTTCTATAATTTTTTATAAATCTATGATAGTGTCATGTTAGCCCCAAAAACCCACGAAGGTTCTTTAGGGTCATTGGCAATTGCCACTCCATCATAGCTTTGATATTCTTAGAGTTGAATTTGACTCCATGTGAAATAATATGATCCAAGTAATCCAAATCATGGATGCCAAAATCACATTTAGATTTTTTATAAATATGATGTTATTCCAAAACTAACAGTACATGTTTCACATGCTTCAAATGTTCTTCCTACTTTTTTTTTTAGATTAGGATGTCATAAAAAAACACCAACACAAACTTCTTCAAAAATTCTTAAAAATAATATTCATCAAACTCTAAAATATAGATGCTACAGTTTTTAGACCAAAATGCATGACCATAAACTCATAATGGCCTTCATGAGTTAGGAAAGTTATTTAAGGGTATCCTCATCTTTTATCCTAATTCGATGAAACCAAAAATGCAGATCTAATTTGGTAAAATAAACATCACCATGTAATTCATCTAAAAAATCATCAATTAATGGAAAAGGGAACTTATTTTTGATGGTGTAATTATTGAGTTATCTATAGTTGAGGCACATCCTCCAAGTGTCATACTTCTTCCGCACCATGACCATAGGGGAAGAATATTTACTTTGGATATGTTGGATAATATATGCCTCCAACATCTCATGTACCATTTTTTTAATTTCACTTTTTTGAGCATATGGATACCTGTATTTTCTAATTTTTAGTGGTGTGTTACTTGGAATTAGTCTAATGACATGATCATGTTCTCTATTGGGTGGTAGGCCTTTAGGCATTGCACCAAAAAATGTTGGATGGTCATCAAGAATTATTTGTATATCAGGGTGTGTAGATGCATGTGTTCATTGAACTTCTAAGGAAAATAATCATGCTCAAAATCTATCCACATTTTTTTAAAGAATATTCATCATCTGATGTAAGCTAACTAATTGCAAAGACTTTTCCCATAATCTTCATAGTTTAAATGTCCTACCTTTATAATGAAAGCGCATGAACAAGTCTTGTAAATTTATCTCTATTGTGCCAAAATTCATGAGCCATTGTACTCCCAAAACAATGTCAGACCCACCCATGGGATATCAAACATAGGGGAATTAATTAGGTAATCCCCCATGGCAATTTCAATATTATGACCTTTTCCAGAACAATTGATTATGCCACCATTTGAAATCATGACTTGAAATTTTATTGTTAGATAAATAAAATAGTTCAGATGAGTATCCAACTTATTATTGATGAAGCTATGTGAACTTCCTGAGTCAATCAACACTATCACTTGTTTTTTAAAAGTTTGAGGAGTAATTATACTTGAAAGGGCATGATAGGAGAGAATAGGATGAGAATATTTAGATTCATTTGGTTATTCCATATCCTCACATGTAGACTCATCATCATCTTTATCTTCATTGGCACATTCAATGTAGAACAACTTCATTTTGACACATTTATGTATTTTTCTCCACTTATTGTCATAGCCAAAACATAATCCTTTAGAATGTTTCTCTTAAATTTGTTGAGGGCTCAATCTTGTAGTTATAAAAATGATGGTGTTGTGAAATTATGTTCATGGCCATGAGTGAAAGCCCTTATTTTGACCAATTCTTTTTCCTTTTCCTGACATGTGAATGGTATGGATTCAAAAATAGTTGATGCATTAAAATGTGAGCCTCAAGTTGGATGCTATCCTTGAGCCACCTAATAACAATACAATCAAGTTATTCTCAGTGATGTTATCCACATGTAAAGATAGATTCTAGAATTACTGAATATGTTAGGTTGTGGAGCTAAAAGCTTCAACCTTTGCAAACTAAGGAACAGATGGTTGCTGAGTTCTACAGGAACCGGCGTCGGCAGCAGGACCGACGTCGGCAGAGTCCAGTGCAGAAGGCCACCGACAACGGCAGGAAGTCGGCCGACGTCGGCAGAACCAGACTAGCAGGGACCGGCGTCGGTCGCCTGTGTGTTCCCAAAGTGTTCATTTCACGGACAGTTAGTTAAGTGAACGATGAGTTTGCATGTTAAGACCACCCAGAGTCTTGGGCTGCGAGGATAATTGTCTAAATTAAGAGTCTAAGTTATTGTTTGAGTTAGGGATCTATTTATAGACCCATTGGCATGTATTGTTTAAGGCATGAGATAGAAAGGAAGAGTTCCTTCTAGTTGTAAGATCTGTGAGTTGCAGGTTGTTGCAAGCTCATTGGGGATCTACATGTAAGTTTGGTCTTTGAATTGCAAGTTGCAGGTTCATGAGAGATCAACTTGAAGTGCTATAGAGTGCTTGGTGTACCGGTAGGGTTATTACTGACTGGTTGGTGAGGTGAACACCAATTCTGTGTGTGAGTTGGTTATTGGGACCGTTTTTTTTGTGTAGGAGAGTGTGTGTGAGAAGAATTACTGTACACTTGAGGTGTGGCGAATCTCTGTAAGGTGAAAGAGTGTGGCGGCTCTTTGATGTATTCTTTTCTGTATAGTGTTAATACAAGATAGTGTATTGTCTCTCATATTCTGTGCTATTGGTGAATTCTAGTTACTTGTGTTTCTGGTTATTTCCGCATATTCAATTGCTTATATTTGGTAATCATACTGTGCTCTTTCTGAGGAGCAAGATCCTAACGAGTGGTATCAGAGCATGTTTGTTGTTCTAGATTCCTGACAAGTGGTATCAAAGCTTTAGGTTGGGATACTAACAGATTGGTGTAGATCTGGGTAGTGTGTTTTGATTACAGGTTACTCACAGGGTTTCTGTTTGAGTGGGAGTTGAGCAATGGCAGAAAGCAGTCAACTACGAATGGAAAAGTTTAATGGCAAGAACTACCAATTATGGAGGATGCAGATTGAGGACTATCTGTATCAGAAAGATTTGTACTTACCGTTGGGTGGGGTTGCTAGCAAACCCTTGGATATGAAAGATGAAGAATGAGAGGTTCTTGATCGGAAGGCTCTGGGATCTGTTAGATTGAGTCTTGATTCATCTGTGATTTCCAGCTTATCACAGTGTAAGACAACGGTGGAGTTGATGAAATCTTTGGCAAATTTGTATGAAAAACCCTCGGCTTCAAACAAGGTATTTCTTATGAAGCGTTTATTTAATTTGCAAATGTTGGAAGGTGGATCTGTTCATAGCCATCTTAGTGATTTCCATGGTTTGGTAAACCAGTTAAGTTCAGTTAATATTGTATTTGATGATGAACTTAGAGCTCTCTTAATCTTGTGTTCATTACCTGAAAGTTGGGAAGGTTTGGTAATGGCAGTTTCTAATACTGTGTCTCCTTCAAAAGTCTTAAAAGTGGATGATGTTGTGAGTGTGATCTTGAATGAAGAGATACGCAAGAAAAGCACAGGGGAATCATCTGGAGATGCTTTGAGTGTTGAAGGAAGAGGAAGGCCAAGAGAGAAGACAGAGCGTGGGAGATCAAGGTCGAAGATAGGCAAAAGATCCAAGTCCAGGTATGGCAGAATAACCTGCTGGAAATGTGGAAAGCAAGGGCACTTAAAGAGAGATTGCAGATCGGGTACAGATCAGCATGAAGAACATGAAGAAGAAGCAGATGTTGCGGGTTACGTTGCACAGGATGCTCTGGTATGTTCTTTGGATAAAGTAGAATCTTGGGTATTAGATTATGGTGCCTCTTTTCATGCATCCCCACATAGGGAATTTTTTCATGAGTATGTCGAGGGAGACTTTGGAGAAATTTGTGTAGGGGATGGCAAGCCTTGTCAGATTGTTGGCAAAGGTAAAGTGAAGCTGAAATTGCAGACAGGTGACACATGGGTGTTAAAGGAGGTCATGCATGTCCCAGTTCTGAAGCGGAATCTGATTTCTGTTAGAAGTTTGGGTGAAGAGGGTTGCATAGTAACTCTCACAGCGGACTCTTGGAAGGTTACCAAGGGTACACTTGTTGTAGCTAGAGGTAAGAAAGTAGGTACGCTTTATCTATCTACTTGTTTTACTGATTCTCTTTCTGGGTTATCTACTTCAGCTGTAGATTCAGAGATGTGGCTTGATAGGCTTGGTCACATAGACAAGAAGGAGATGCTGGTTCTTGAGTCAAAGAGTATGCTTTCAGATTTGGAAGGCATGGATCGTGGTTTCTGTATGCAGAAGAAGAAGGTAAGGTTTCTTGAGGAATCCGATGTTAGTGACAAGAACGGGAAAGCCTTGGTTTTCAAGGAGAAAGTGACGGACAGAGTTCAGCATAAGGTGCAGAGGAATTCTGAGCAGAGCAAGGGTGATTTGGACAAGGTTTTGATCCAAAAAGAGCTCGCGGGAAAAAGTCAGGTCTCACAAGAAAAACACAGAGACCGACGTCGGTAGGAAAACTGGCGTCGGTGTTCATACAGGGACCGACGTCGGCTATGTGCAGCCTGACGTCGGTGACTCAGGACAGAAAAGAGGTCGGCGTCGGCCAGGGAAAACCGACGTCGGCAGGGAGGCAGTCACAGGGAACCGACATCGGTCGGCTGTAGACTGAGATGTGACCGGCATCGGTTACTGAGACGAATTTTGGGTGGACAGCGAGTTGTCATGGAGTCTCAAGCGCCCATATGGAGGACTGAAGGTGTAAGTAAGTTCTTAAATTCGTCATTTCCCTTCTTTACACTACTTGTTGCTCACTTATGGCATAGGACCAGGAAGTTGTTGAAGAAGCAGAACAGGTAGATCCAGGAAACAGTGGGAGCTAGGCATGGATGAGGATGTGATTCCTTGGAGGAGAACCAAACAAGTGTTTTGGGTAGTGTTGCCAGCTGGAAGTAAGCACTGAGAGACGAATGGATGTTGAGGATAAAGAAGAGCGGAAATGGATACGTGAGATGGAAGATCAGGGTATATGATCTTGTATTAGCTGCAGGGCAATGGAGGTTTGATCATTGTGTTTCTCTTTACCAGGTTGGATAATATTAGCTACATTATCCTATTTTCTGTATGATGTGCTTGTTGCAGGGTTACATATACAGGTATTGCTGAACTAAAGGTAAAGCTAGTTCAGGGGTTTGTCATGGAGAATCTGGGAGCAGCAAGATTCTTTGGCATGAGTGTGTTCTAGAGACATGGAGGTCTTGTTGACTTTGTTTCAGGATGATTGTGTGAAGCCGGTTAGCACGCCGATGGTTAGACAGTTCATAGAACAGGTGTCTTGATTCACATAATGAGGTTGAGTGCATGGTATGTACTAAACCTGAGTTTTCCCAAGCAGTGGGAGTTGTCACAAGTTTGGAGTCAATCCAGGAGAGTAATACTGAAGGGCAGTTCAGTGGGACCAGCAGCAGGTGCACATGCTATGCAGGGTCAAGTTCTTTTTCTACACAGTTGTAGATGCGGATGTGGCAGGTAATATGGATGACAGATTTAGCACCACGGATTTTGTGGTGGTTGGTCTTCAAGAGTGATCTTGAGGAGGGATACAAAGCCAAGGAAACAAACTAGATGGTGTACAGGTACAGGTACAGGTTGCAGCTGTTTATCTCCAAGTGGGAGATTGTTAGGTTGTGGAGCTAAAAGCTTCAACCTTTGCAAACTAAGGAACAGATGGTTGCTGAGTTCTACAGGAACCGGCATCGGCAGCAGGACCGACGTCGGCAGAGTCCAGTGCAGAAGGCCACCGACAACGGCAGGAAGTCGGCCGACGTCGGCAGAACCAGACTAGCAGGGACCGGCGTCGGTCGCCTGTGTGTTCCCGAAGTGTTCGTTTCACGGACAGTTAGTTAAGTGAACGATTAGTTTGCATGTTAAGACCACCCAGAGTCTTGGGCTGCGAGGATAATTGTCTAAATTAAGAGTCTAAGTTATTGTTTGAGTTAGGGATCTATTTATAGACCCATTGGCATGTATTGTTTAAGGCATGAGATAGAAAGGAAGAGTTCCTTCTAGTTGTAAGATCTGTGAGTTGCAGGTTGTTGCAAGCTCATTGGGGATCTACATGTAAGTTTGGTCTTTGAATTGCAGGTTGCAGGTTCATGAGAGATCAGCTTGAAGTGATATAGAGTGCTTGGTGTACCGGCAGGGTTATTACTGACTGGTTGGTGAGGTGAACACCAATTCTGTGTGTGAGTTGGTTGTTGGGACCGTTTTTTTTGTGTAGGAGAGTGTGTGTGAGAAGAATTACTGTACACTTGAGGTGTGGCGAATCTCTGTAAGGTGAAAGAGTGTGGCGGCTCTTTGATGTATTCTTTTCTGTATAGTGTTAATACAAGATAGTGTATTGTCTCTCATATTCTGTGCTATTGGTGAATTCTAGTTACTTGTGTTTCTGGTTATTTCCGCATATTCAATTGCTTATATTTGGTAATCATATTGTGCTCTTTCTGAGGAGCAAGATCCTAACGAGTGGTATCAGAGCATGTTTGTTGTTCTAGATTCCTGACAGAATATGATCTTTAGCATTACCTATTTGTCGTAACTTTGTTAATTAATTGAAGTCATATTTGAAGACATTTTTATGACGTATTTTTATCTCTTTAGTAAACACCAACCAAGCAACAAGAACACCATTATTTTTATTTTTAGCACACATCCACCTATACCAAATGAACTATGCAAGTTCTGAATAGAGAGATGTCGTGATGATATTTTGTGTACATGGGGTCTAATGTAGATCAAATAAATTTTTAATTTTATTGATCCTAGTGAGTGAATACTTACAATCAAACTCATGTGTTTCCACTTTTGGTAGCATTTGCTTCGAACCTATATTAGATTTGTGATTATTTTGAGTGTGTGAAGTTGATTGGTGGATGATTATTTTGTTGAATTTGAGCCACAATAGATGTCAACTGAAGACTCATTAGTCACATTTGATCCTTCATAAAATCTATTTCCCATATTACTACATCAAGATCATCCTTCATCATCATGATTTGTATATCTGATTGAATTTGTTCAACCACCTCAAAAATTGATCAATTTAAAGTCTTAGAATCCATGTCATATTTATAAGTAGATTTTAAGGTGTCTTGACCTTTTCCACATCCACAAGTGTTCATACTAGCCATGTAAAAGCCCTAGGAGGGAGGGTTTTGGGCCCAAAAAAAATATATCAATAGATTATACCATTGCAATCATCTCATTGAGATGAATCCAATGATTACTAATGTATAATAAGGTACAAAAAATATATCCAAACTTGTTTTTATTTATAAGACTTCAAATAATAATGCAGTGGTGGAAAAATTAAATTATTCTCAAATCACAAGTTATGTTTTTAATCCTTCAGCTCTTCAAATGGCTATAACAGCAGATTTAGAAAAAAAACAATGCCATAGTAACTATCCCAAATCTATGCTTTGATACCACTTATAATGAATTTACTTAGACGTTCACAATATGAGAATATTATATCATAGAATTAATATCAGTATAATCAGATCCACAATAATAATTAACGAAAAAGTAAAATACTTGATAATAATGAATGAGCCACTTTGAGAGATAAACCTCCATAATAATGTAATAAGATCAAAATTTGTAATATGATTATAAAATACTAACCACTACCTCCTATATGTACTCTACTTAGCCATGATTATTTCATAGGCTGACCATACTAAGAACATATAGAAATGCAATAAGATAATATGAAAAGTAGGTAAGCCACAAGTTGATCACACATATCCCTAGACACACTATAGGTTAAGGGCATAACACATAATAAAATCAGATAATATAAATTTTAATGTACTTTAGGTATAAATAATCTAAAAACCTATTAGAAGTGTCTTTAATTTTTTTAGGAGATTACTCCAATGAATTTTTAATTTTAATTTTATTCTTTCTAATGAATTTATGTGTTATTAAATCAAATGTTCATGTTCCTATTATTAATGATGTAATGAAATTAGTTAGATGTCTGTACAATAGAATATTATATCATAGAAATAAGAGTAGAATATATGGATCCATAACAATATTTGATAAAAGAGCATAATGCTTGATAAATATAACTAAACCATTTCGAGGGGGAAATCTCCAAAATAATGCAATAAAAACACAATTTAAAATATGATAATCAAATACTAACCTCCTATATATACTCTACTTATTCATGGTTATTCTATAGGTCAACCTTACTTAGAACATAGAAAAATATGACAAGATAATATAAGATCTATGTAAGTCACAAGATAGCCACATGTATCCCTAGACACATAATAGGTTAAGGGTGTAACATTCTCCTCCCTTTTAGAAAAATATTATCCTCAACATTGACTCAACCCTGGATGTTGTTACAAGAATGCTTCATCCTCCCATGTTGCATCTTCAAAATGCATATTCTCCCATTTGATCAAATACTACTTAATCGCTATGGTCCATAGTTGGTTAGTGTGCATTTGAAGGATCTCTTTAGAATCCAAAATAACCATAGCTTCCTCATCTAATTTAGGTAACTTAGTTTGAGTAGATACTTTGTGTCTAATTACCTTTTTCAATCATGATACATAGAATACTAGATGTATGCAAGTGGACTAGGAGAATTCTAGCTTGTAGGCCACACTACCATTTTTTTATAAGACTTAATAAGGGGTATAATACATAGGAGACAACTTGTTATCTTTTTTTTGGATTCAAAGACATCTGCATATATGTTTGTAATCATACAAATACCCAATCACCTATGTCAAAATGCCACTGACTATGGTATTGGTTTGTTTGTTGCTTCATTTGATTCTATGTTCTAACTAAATTTTCTCACAAACTGGACAATACCTCATGTTGATAGCGAATATATTCCTCAACAACTCAAACCTTGAGATGGACCTTCAAGGTTGAAGTGATGGATGGGGGGTGATATCCATATAAGGCCACAAAGGGAGACATTTTGAATGAATTGTGAACATAAGTATTATACCACCATTCAACAAGTGGTAGCCAATGAACCCATTTATCTTGTTAGTCAAAAATAAATAAATAAGGAAGATACCCTTCTAGACATTTATTGATTACCTATGTTTGTCCATCAAATTGAGGGATATGATGAGTTATGAGCTAACTGGATGCCCAAACATGCAAATAGTTTAGTCCAAAAATTACTAGTAAATATGGGATCTCAATCACTTACAATGATCTTTGAAGTACCATGCAATATCTAAACTATATTGATAAAAATAAAAACTACTGTACTCACAGCAAATGGATTTCATAAAAAAAAAAAATCATATTTGGTGAGTCGATCTATAACCACCATGATAATAGTTTTACCTTCAAACTGTGGCAACCTAATAATGAAATCCATGGAAACCTCCTCCCAACGCTAGCTAGGGATGGATAAAGGATACAAAAGACCTAGGATCTTAATGGTTTCATTTTTGTTTTGTTGACATATCATGCATTCAACCACATATTTCTAGACATCCCCCTTGAGTCCTTCCCAAAAGAAAGTTTGTTTGATTCTATGATATATTTAAAAAAAACCCTGAGTGACCCCCTATTGGAGATGCATGAAGTTCTTGAAGGATTTTATGTTTCAAGAGAGAATTATTATATATATATATATATATATATATATATATATATATATATATATATATATATATATATATATATATACACACACACACCATAATGCATTCCCCTTCCATGCAAATATTTCAAATCCCCTAGAAAAGCTAAAGATTTTAAATCAAATCATGGGTAGCATTGTTATTCTTTCATTTTGATCTTACTTCCTCTAATCAATCTACCTGCCAAATGGTCATTGTACATAATAATGCTTCAAGGGATTCATCCCTCTAATATTGTGCATCTACCACCACATTATTTTTTCCTTTCTTTATATTATTTAAAAATCATAGACTAACATTTTAATCATTCATTTTTTTTATTCTTCAGAAGACAGTCTTTGTTCTAAAAAATATTTGAGGCTATCATGATCGGTGTTTTCCTGAAAGTGACAACCCATCAGATAAAGTCTCCATTGTTTGACTGCATGCAAAATAACCATCACCTCTTTCTCATAAATTGGATTGAGCCTATTGTTTCCATTCAATTGGTGGCTCTTAAATGCAAGTGGTATACCTTCTATCATGAGTACAACCCCCATGCCATACCCTGAAGCATCACATTCTACCAAAAAAAAAATAGAAAAAATAAGATTAGCCAAAACTAGAGTGGTGCACAAAACTATTTTCAACTGTTTAAATGATTTGGTAACTGTATCAATCCATTGGAAAGAGTCTATTCAAAAAATATGTGAGTTGGGATACGATGTTACCATAATTTTTGAAAAACTAGTGATAATAACCTGTTAATCCCAATAATCCCTGAACGATCTTGAGGGTCTTAGAAACCTGCCACTCCATCATCACTTGGACATTTTTAGATTAAACTTCCACTCCTTCATTTGAAATAATATGACTCAACTACTCCACATCTCGGATGCCAAAATCACATTTGCAAGGTATGGCATAAATTGTATGTTGTTCCATAACTGAGATTACATGTTTCACATGCTTCAAATGGTCTTCCCAATTTTTTCTATAAATGAGGATGTCATCAAAAAATACCAACACAAACTTTCTCAAAAGTGACCTAAAAACAATACTCATCAAACTTTGAAATTTAGATGGTGCATTTGTGAGGCCAAAAGGAATGATCATAAACTCATAATGTTCTTTGATGAGTTCTAAAAATTATTTTAGGTATGTCCTCTTCATGAATTTGAATCTGATGATATCCATAGAGCAGATATATCTTGGTAAAATAAACAACACCATGTAATTCATCTAGTAAATCATCAATTATTAAATTAGAAAACTTATCTTTGATGGTGTACTTGTTGAGCTCTCTATAGTTTAGGCACATCCTCCAAGTTCATCCTTCTTCCACATCGTGACCATTGGGGAGGAATATTCATTGTGGTTATGTCAGATGATGCCTCCAACATCTCTTGTACCATCTTTTTCAATTTCACTCTTCTGAGCATAGGGAAACTTATAGGGTCTAATGTTGGGTGTTGTACTTCAGGGAAGTAATCTGATGTCAAGATCATGTACTTGGCTTGGTGGGAGTCATTTTTGAATTCATTAAAAATAACATAATGGTTATCCAACACCATTTTTAAATCAGGATGGGTATACTCAATGGTGGTTGAACCTCTATGAAAAACAAGCATGCCATAAATCCTTCAACAACTTTTCTAAGAATTTTCGTCATCTAATGAGAACTAACCAGTTATGGAGATTTAGCCTATAATCCTTAGTTCAAATGTCCTACCTTTTGAATGGAAGCACATGAATAATTCCTAGAAATTCATCTTAATAATGCCTAAAGTGGTGAGGCATTTTACTCCTAAAATAATGTCATTTCTTCCCATGGGAATATAAAACATAGGATAATATAATATATAGGATCTCATAGCAAGCTTAATACTATGACATTTTATAAAATAGTTGACAGTAGCGCCATATGCAATCATGACCTAAAATTTTAGAGTTGATTAAATGAAATAGTTTAAATGAGTAGCCAACTTACTATTGATGAAGTTTTGCATACTCAAAGAGTCAATAAATATAATTAATTTTTATTTCTTGAAGAATCCCACCACCTTAATAGTTTGAGGAATACTAATATGTAAAAGTGCATGACAAAAAATAGTAGGTTGGGAATCTTCGGATTCATCCTGAGGTTCATCTAAACCTGCACCCGAAGCCTCATCATATTCATCATCCTAATTGGTGCCTTCAATGTAAAACAACTTCTTTTCAGCACAATGATGTCCTTTTATCCATTTTCTATCATAAACAAAACATAAACCTCTTACACACTTCTCAATTTTTTGAAGGGTCAATCTGGAAGGTAAGGAAGTGATGATGCTAGGAAAGCGTGTTCACAGACATTAGTGAAAGATCTTAATTTGATTAACTCTTTTTCCTCTGCCATGCATTTTCTTGGGATGGATTCAGATAGTGAACTAGGACTAAATGTGTGAACCTTCAATTGGATGTTATCTTTAAGGCCACCCAAAAATAAGTTAGTCAAATTTTCCTAAGTGATGTTCACTACACCTAATATATAATCCTTTCTAGTCCCTTTTTGGTGCAATTTACCTAGTTGGTAGAATTAGTTTTTTGAGACATTATTTTTTGAAGTGGAGTTACAGCTCCTCAAAAAATACCAACAATGAAATCAAGAGACTCTTCTTTTTATTCTAAGCACACAACCATCAATACCAAATGAACTACTCAGGTTCTGGATACAGAGAGGCCATGACCACCTTTTGTGAACATGGAGTATGATGTAGATCAAATAAAGTTTCAATTTGAATGATCCATGTGAGTGGATAATTACCATCAAACATTAGCAAGTCCACTTTTGGCAACATCAATTTTGGACCTAGATTGGTAGTGTGACTGTTTGAAGTAGGAGAACCAAATTGGATTGATGGAGGGTTATTTTAAAAATACCAAGCTATAAAGTTGGAAATTTTCCTAATTATTAGTTGTAATTGATCACATAAGCCATTTGAGTCCCCTCTCATCCCCATCATGTCCCCTTTAGTTATAATTGATCCCATTGATTTTGAAGTGGAGTTATAGCTCCTCAGAATATAATCCTTTATAGTCCCTATTTGATGCATTTTAGCTAGTTGATTGAAGTAGTTTTTTGAGACATTGATTTTGAATTGGAGTTACAACTCCTCAAAAAATATTGAAAATGAAATTGAGAGACTCTTACTTTTATTCTGAGCACTCAATCATCGATACCAAATGAACTGCTCAGGTTACAAATACAGAGAGGCCATGACCACCTTTTGTGAACATAGAGTTTGATGTAGATCAAATAAATTTTAAATTTGAGTGATCCATGTGACTGGATCATTACCATCAAACTTGTGCAAGTCCACTTTTGGCAACATGGACTTTGGACCTAGATTGGTGGTGTGATTGTTTGAAGTAGGAGAACCAAACTAGATTAGTGGAGGGTTATTTGACAAATATCGATCTATAAATTTGGATAATTTCCTAGTTATTAGTAATAATTGATCCCATAAGCCATTCAAGTCCCATCTCATCCCCATGATGTCCCCTTTAAATGTATCAAGATCATGTTTCCACACCATAACATATAACTCTGACTGAAGTTGTTGAACCACCTTTGACATAAACAAATCATAAGTTATAAAATCCATGTTGTCCTTGTGAGGATTTTGAGGAGTTTCTTTCCCTTTTCCATGCCCGTGAGTGTTAGGACCAACTATGCACAAATTCTAGGAGGGTTTCAGCCTTGAAAAAAATATATCAACAAATGAGACCGTTACAATCACCTCACCAAAATGAATTAATAACTGCTAATGTGTAAAAGGTTGAAAAACTTTGTCCCAAAAATTATACCGAGATAATATAGCATTGTGATCATCGCACAGAGATGAATCTAATGACTACTAATTTTCACAAGGTTAACTTTTTTCCAGACTTTTTTTAACTTTTTTTTTTAAAAAGCACTTTGAATAATAGTATAGTGATAGAAAAATTAAATTCTTCTTAGATCTTACGCTATGTTTTTTCAATATTTTATCTTGTAGGAGAGGCACAACACCAGATCTAAAGAAAAAAATGGTTGCATAAATTTTCCCAAGTCGAAGCTCTGATACCACTTGTATAAAATTACTTGGATGTTTTCACAATAGAATACTATATCATAGAAATAAAAGCAAAACATATAGATCCACAAAAATAATTTAATAAAGAGCAGAATGCTTGATTAATATAACTGAGCCACTTCAAGACGGCAAACTCCACAACAATGCAATAAGAAAAAAAGTCACAATATGATGATCAAATACTAACTACTACCTCTTATATATACGCTACTTACCCATGGTTGTTTCATATTCCCACCTTACTGAGAACATAGATAAATGTGACAAGATAATGTAAGAGGTATGTAAGCCACAAGTTGGCCACACATATACCTAGACATGCCTTAGGTTAAAGACATGGCAAATTATGATAAGCTATAAACTTAAAATGTTTCGCATGTTTACATTGAATTTTATATTTAATATCATATTCTTAAAAAGATAAGTATAAACAATATATCATGTGTTTTTATACATTTTTGTATAACTCTACATGTATTATATATCATTGGTGTATATTATAATATTTTTTAAAATAATATGGATCTAGTGGAATTAATAAAGAGATGATTATTATCTTTGACACATTGTCTACTATCATCGGCCCTCTTAATGCCACTAATATTTCAACGGAGTTTATGACTAATACATCAAAAAGTGATGATCTTTGTGTGAATTCAATGTAATATAGGCAATACAACTTCTCCTTTTTTTTGGCTTCGCTTCATGAAGTAAAAAGTTTCATAAACAAGGTTACTCTATCACTTGCAATTAATCCTAATAAAATATTGAAGATCTTACCATAGTATATGAACATATGTGTTTCATATCTTAAGTAGAATGTCTTGCAATCAATGTGTCTAAGGCATGTACCAACATTTCGGGAGTGACATCAAAGAATCTATTGCATGCACATGTTTTTAAGGAGGAATATGGTTGTATCATGCTTGACCTTATGAATAAGGTTCATGCAACATACTTATAAAATGAGTGGTTGTACAAATTCCTCTGTGAGATGGCGTACAACTAGTTTTATGGAGGGGATGGTGAACCTTAGATTGAAAATTCCATTAAATATTTTCTTAATAACATTCAATGTTATGTAGTTAAATAATTATTGAACTTTAGTACGCATAATACGCTTCAAAACTATAGGCATAGTATTATCTCATATCAATTTTTGTGCCCCATGACTACAATAGTATCAGAAGAATATAAATACTCGCATAGCCCATATGTTATTAATATCTATATTAAACTTTATGTAGGGGTATCAAAGTAAATTCTTGCTTTTAGAACTTTACTCTATATAGTGCTTTTGAATTTTTTTTAATATAAAATTACTTGTTTCCAAAGACTTATATACTGTTAAAAATGTACTTTACTCCTCCCTCCGCTTTGATCTTTTGTAGTGATCAGAGTAAAATTTAGGTTACACAAGTAAGTCTACCTATATAACAAATTGATTAGCACATTACAACAACATTGTTTACAATAATATAATCAAGATTATAGTTTAATCATACACATTATCAACTCAACTATTAGTGAACATACATGCATATTATAAGATCCAAACAACTTTTGATTTTTGTTTACCACTTGGAAAACTATGTTGGTTTCACTATTTATTTGATAATATTGTCTAAGATAATATATTATTATAAAAAACTAGTTACTTTACATATCATTTTGATAGTTGTATATTCATTTTCATTATTTTACATTTAAATTATATATATCGTTATATTTACTAAAATTTACTAATATATGCTTTTGTGTAGGATAATTTTTTCTTAACCATAACTTTCTTTATTTGCTTGTGTTATAGTTGTCATATAAAATGTCAAAATTGGTAGCTTGAATGTGGTTTGTGACACCCAACCCATAGGTACCTCTTGCATTCTCTCATGACCCTTCTAATCACTTTTTTGCTTATTCTCAATCATCCTTAGACTTTCAAGCCCTAATTCTAGCTCAGCCCAGCTACTTTTTTCATGTTAATTACATCCCCCTAGGTCCCATACCTATAGGAAAATAGCACCCAACTTGGACTATAGTGCTGAACCCTAGGGTGTCCCATTTTCAACGCTCCTATCCAATCACATTTCGAGCCCAAATGACCGTTTCCTTTCTATTCCTCTTTTTCATTGTGTCGACCTAGCATGAATGCATTTAACCCATGACCAATAGATCTCTATAAAATCTCATTCAAAGTTCATTTAGAAGTGGTTGACAAATATTATAAAATCAAGTAAGAATACAAGCAAGAACACTAAGGCAAATTTTCCTATTCTCTGCATACAACCATCCAATATAGCCACCAACATATTCAAACCCTCACACCAATTCCTAGCCACCTAGTTTAGCACTTTTGCATCTGCATACCAATATTTGCACAAAGCACATCAAGTGAAAGAACTACAGATGGCTTGATCTCTCTTTGAAGTATTAGTATGTAGGCAGCATGCTCACACAAAGTGTGTGGATACATGTTCAGTGCATCTTACACACACTAACCCCCTCCCTCTTTCTCAAGTTTCAATAAAAAATAATGAATTTCTAGGGTTTGAAGATTAAATATGCTCTACAAGGATCTCAATCGACATTCAGGACTCAAAATTTCATAGGCAAGCTCACACAAGGACAACAAACCAAACCCAAAAAACTCAAATCTCTATGACAGGACCTGGACTATAACGTTAGACCTCGAAGTGTCCTATTTTAGGTGCTCTTATCCTTTTACTAAATGAAATCCAGATCTAGATTCATGGCACTCTCTCGGTCTTGAACCACTGGTATCAGCCTCTGTCTCAGCCTTATCAGCATAGTTTTAAGATAAGTTACATTTCTCCTCTTTAATTACTATTTTTAGAAAGCTACGAAGGTCAAATAAATTATACAAATCAGTAGTTAAATTATTACAATATTATTTACTAATTTAGTCAACTCAGACCTTTAACGAAATTAGTAATAAGACTCCAATATTCTCAAAATTGTTAAATCTTTTGGTAAACCCGACTTACTTTGCGCCTAAAAACCCTAGGGTAAATTCCTTGTTGAATTTTTCAATATTTTTTTTATTTTTATTTCATATTTTAAATCAAAAATTCACATTTAATTTTTAAATTTACCTCATTAATTTTTAAAAATAATTTGTTCCAAACTTTAGTTGAATTTACTAGGTCCTTTTGCGCACAAAACCCCTAAAGACCCTCAAGGAAATTCCTTGCTGATTTTTTTAATAATTTTCTAATTTTTTCTACATATTTTAAATCAAAAATTCACATTTAATTTTTAAATTTACCTTAGTAATTTTTTTAAAATAATTTATTCCAAAACCTAGTTGAATTTACTAGGTCCTTTTGCGCACAATTTTTTTTTAATATTCCATAGTAATTTAAAAAAACCATTTTCTTTCAAACCTTAGTTGCAAATACTAGGCCCCATTTAAATCAATTTTTTTCCAATATTTTTCTAATTTTTTACCTACATATCTAAATAAAAAATTCACATTAATTTTTAAAATTTCTTAGTTACATATATATATATAATTTTTCAAAACCCTAGTTGCATATACTAGGTCCCATGCTTTTCAGTTATCACCTTACATGTTTGTAAGCTTTGTATCTTTTTTATCTAGTCTCCAATTTGTTGTTTTTAGGACTTTACATTTCCTATATTCAGTAATTTTTTTCTATAGCACTTTGCTTATTACAAAAAAATCAATCAATTTTCAATTTGTTTTCCTATTTTAACAATGGCCCAATACATCCGTTTTGATGAAACTGATAAAAGGGAACTTCAAGAACTCTTAACTAAACACCCTGACATGCAAGATGATATGCTTAAAATACTATAAGAAGAGCAACAAAAAGTAAACAATGGGCAATCCTCTCAAACCACAAAGTAAGCAGTTGCAAATGAAACTATGGGGTAACTATGTCTCAACAAACCCTTATAGCAGCCCAACCTTCTTATGAGGCACCACCAACTATGATTAGTACATCTTTGTCCCCTGATATGGTTGTCCTTGTGCAAGAAATAAAATCTCTTCAATCTAAAGTGTTACATCTCGAGCAAAGTACCTCTAGACCTACTTGGGCTTTGGATTCTTTTGCTCTACTTCACACACCATTGGCACGTCATATTATCTCAACACCCTTGCCATAAGGTTTTGTTCAACCTAAGCTCAATCTATATATGACAAGGGTGATCTAGAGACACACTTGAGATCTTTTCACGCAGCATGTTTGGACTATGTGCCAAATGATTGGCTATTAACCAATCTATTTCCATCGAGTCTAAAAGATTATGCTTTACAATGGTTCTATAGTTTATCGAATCAATCAATCAGTGCATTCAATCCTTTAACTAACATGTTCCTAGCTCATTTCAGCATTAACATTGGTGATAAGGTTTCCTATGCCCAAGTTGCATAATAGAAACAAAGGTCAAATGAGCAATCACAGATTATGTTCTTCGATATAAGACTATTTTAGCTAAAATGAGTAGCCCCATGGCCGATCAAGAATTACAAGATCTCTTCAAAAAAATTCTTCTACTAGCTTTGCATGAGTCAATAATGTTCAAAAGGTTCTCTTCCTTCACTAAGTTATGGCATACACTTAAGGAAAGGGAAGTCAAATTAATTTCAATGGGCAAACTCAAGTACACAAGCATATCAAAAACAACAAACAAGAGTAACAACAAAGCTCCATACAAAGTAAAGGTTAATGATAGCAAAAGCCAAAATCAACCTACATTTAATGTGACTTTAGATCCCTCTCAACGAGTGGTTTTATCAGCACCTCCTCAATGAACTTTTACCAATCTACCAGTATCTCCAGTGAAAGTTTTACAGCGGTTATTAAAATGTAATATTATATCTCTCCTTCCTATTTAAAAAGTTGATCAAACAAAGCCTCTTTCATGAGGATATGATTAGAATACATTTTGTAATTTTCAAAGGGTACCAGGCCACACAATGAATAGATGCATCAATTTGAAATACAATAAAAGGACTTGATAGCTGACAATGTTATTGATCTTGGCACTTCAGTTGAGCCTCCTCAGGCAAAACAAACATAAGACAAAGCTTTGAAAATATTCTCAAATATTTTCTCACAACTTCTAAACAATAGATAGGGGATATATCAGGTGTTCACCATGCATATCATGCACATCCTCTACCAACTACATATCAGGCACATTTAGTTGAGTTACACCCTTTGAACAACATGATTGGTGTATATAATTCCAAAGTTCAAACTAAACATTTGATTTCCTTCTTAGAGCAGGAGATAGTTGAGGATGATTTGGATTATCATGCACTTTTTATTGGAGCTTACATTCATAATCATCTTATTCATAGTGTTCTCATAGATAATGGATTCAGCGTGAACATGTGCACTATGACATTACTGTAGCATTTGGGATATTCAGAGCAAGATAGTACCTTGACAGACATAGTTATCAATGGATTCAGTGGGTAATACATAGTTTATGGGGTGAGATTGTACTTTCTCTAGAGGCTGGTCCAACATATATGGCCACATCATTTACTATTATTTCCAGTGTAATACTTTTCGATATGTTACTTGGTCAACCATAGAATCAAAAACTTTGAATAGTACCTTCTACAATTCATAGATGCATGAAATTCATTCATGTTAATCAGGGTTTTACAATTGGTGGATTTTCATATGAGTTACCACTCCCCACTTCAGAGCCATCTACAATTTTGCAGTCACCAGTTTCAATTCTACCACCAATTTTAGTTCTTTCTCTAGCTCAGATTCAGACACAATCGAGGCCTCCATCACCAGTAGAAAGAGTTCATACATTTCCATAGAGGTCTCTTTTAGAGCAACCATAGTTTTAAAATTCTAGACAGTGTCCAGCAGCAGTGTTCACATCTAGGGAAATATCATTGAGGTCTCATGCATCTACATATAGAGCACATGTTCAAAAAGCTTCTCCTATTACTAGATGGGTACTTAAGAGCCCTATAATTTCATCCACTTCTCAAATTTATAGAAGGACCCCACAGTCAGTTTCCACTATAGAGATTTCAGAGCATTTACAACATACACAACTTTCAGACTCACAATCTCAGCTCTTCCATCATGCTTCACAATTACGCATGATCCCTCTCTTGGATACAGGACACCATGATAAGGAGCCTCTCATGAGACTCGTCGATTAGTATCATTTCTTCCCATCCTTGCTTGTATATAGCTTTATTTCAATTACTTGTACATATTTTTTTCTGCTTACTTGTACATAGCTTCTCAGTATTTCTTATATATAGTATCCTCATGATTGATTATACATAGCTTATATGTTAAATTACCAAAAACATTCAAATATTCCAAAATATCAAAAAGAAAAATCCAAATCTAAAAACATTCAAATAATTTAAAAAACATAAAAATATTTCAATTATATACATTCTCCATGCTTTACATTTCTACTACCATGCTAGACTTACATTATGTTTTTCTATGCTATTGTTTATTGATTTATCTACATTACCAAACTTCACTTGATCTTCTTTGAGTGTGTGCAGTGACTTCCAGATCCATGATTGCTTCACTCTACCCATTGAGGGGGCATCATAATTCTACATAGCTATATGTGATTGCATTTCTCAGTTCTTGGTTTATCTCTAGTATGTACTTTAGGATATTTTCCAATGTCTTATGTTTCTATTATTGTGTGTGCCTTAGGATATTTGTCAATATCCTTTGCTTATACTCTTCTATGTGATTGTGGCCCTCGTGCCAACCTTGTTTGTTTCCAATTGTATGTGTATGTGGTATTTAAACATGCCTTGTATGTTTGCTTTCCATTTTGAGTGACATGTGCCCATGTCCCTTATCTGTTGGCCCCTTAGCCACTCTTGTATGCTTCTTACTTCTTTCCTTGCGTGTTTGTTTGTTTGTTTGCTTGCTTCTCAACTATTTGCAATGCCATGATCGACATCATGCATTATCTTGCTTTCTTATATGCCATGTTGGACATCATGCTCCATCCCTCCTTGAAAACTAACAACTAACATGTTTAGTTTTAATTCAACACATTGCACATGCTATTACATTGTTATATCTATCTAGGCATATCCCTATTGATCTAAAAATCTCTAATACAAACTATGCTATATCTTGAGACATATTTTCGATTATCATTTCTATATCATGTATTTCAAAGCATAACACACTTGCATGGCTCTTTCTTCTGAGGGAAGTCATTGCAGAGTCTTCATTCTTACCATCAGAAGAGGGGGCAATAAACAGGGGTTTTGTCACAAAGATCAAAGCTTCTAATGATCAAAAAATTAGTTTTTAGAATACTCAAAACAATAATAAGAGGTTAAACCAATCAAAATAGACCAAAAAAATAGTGATGATTACATAACAGTCATCAGTTTCAACAAAAGACAACAACACCGATCGTCGACAACAACATCAAACAATAGGGTGTCCTATTTTTGGCACCCATGTCCAAACAATAAAAAACCCAATTTTTTTAAAAACAGGTAAAAAGGTCAGCTCAACTATAGTTTTATTAGATACATATCGGTCTAGATTCAATAGTTTTGATATAATTTTTCTCAGGGAATCTAGATATAGGGAGCATCATGCACGGCATGATGGCTCTCGCTTCTAGTTTTAGATTGGGTAGTTGGTACAACTTCCAAATTAGAATCCATGTTACAAACACCAGTGATTGAGGACAATGTGCATGACACATTTGACTTCTTTTTATTTTTTAGTTTAATATATTATCCAAGCATTCTTAGTAGTTGCATGCCTTACTCCATGTGCAAGTGGCTGGCATCATTTAAAATTAGCTTTCATACAAACCTAACCTCCATTTTCCTAAATGGCTTCTACATAAGCCTAGTTTCTATTTTTGAAGTGGATTTCATACAAGCATAATATCCTCCTTCCAGAGTTGGCCAAGATTATCCTAGTTTCCAATACACATTCAGCTATCCATGCCACATTCATATTAGTATCAGTTTATAGCTTCACTTTATGGGACAATGATGGAGCCAAAGGTCTAGCTAGCCTTTGTATTTTTGAGCCACCTACTCAAAGGGATTGGACACATAGTCCAAACATTGATTAGCACATGCATGACTACCTAGCTTTATTTAGTGGGTGACGATAGAGCCAAAGGGCCAAATTTTACATTCTTGAGCCACTTTCAAGGAATTGAGCACTCATCTCCATTCATGATATTACTTTTGATGCAACACATATTCAACATCACAGTAGGTTTTGTATTGGTCCTCATATCCGATGAGGTGTATTCGTTCCTTTCTCTTCCTCTCTCTCTTGCCTAGCTTTGTACGTTCTTATTTTAGATATAACATATTTAGTAATAATTGATCTGATCTTTATTTTCTCTTATAAATTTACACTTCACAATGTGCTTTCTCTATGCACACTCACAATCACACAGCTTCATGGGCTTTACTCTTGCAGGTAAGTTCAAGTATGCTTTCTACTTTTCCTTTATCCTACTATTTCATTTTTCTACATCACTAGAATAAATGAGGGGCAAATGTAGTCATATAAAATTTCAAAATTGGTAGCTTGAGTGTGGGTTCTGACACCCAATCTATAGGTCCCTCTTGCATGCTCTCATGACCCTTCTAGACATCTTTTTGCTTATTCCTAATCATCTGTAAACTCTTGAGACCTGATTCTAGCTCATCCATACTACCTTTTACATGTTAATTCCATCCCCAAAGTATCGTACCTATAGGATAATAACGCCCAACTTGGACTATAGTGTTGGACTCTAAGGTGTCATATTTTTAGCACTCTTATCCAATCACATTTTGAGCCCAAATGACCATTTTTTTTCAACTCCTCTTCTTCATTATATCGGCCTAGTGCAAATGCATTTAACCCATGATCAATAGATCTCTATAAAATTTCATTCAAAGTTCATTTAGAAGGGGTTGGCAAATATTATAAAAACAAGCAAGACCACTAAGGAAAATGTTTCTATTCTCTGTATGCAGCCATCCAATACAGCCACTTGCATATTCAAACCCTCACACCAGTCTCTAACCACCTCAAGCACATCCAAATTATATTTTTGCATCGAGATAACATAATTGCACAAAACACATCAAGTGAGAGAACTACATATAGCTTGATCCCTCTTCGAAGTATTGGCATGTAAACAACGTGTCCACACAAGGGGTGTGGATACGCATCCAGTGCATCTTACACACACTAATGCCCCCTCTTTCTCAAGTTTCATTTAAACACAATGAAGGTCTAGGGTTTGAATATTAAATTTGCTCTACAAGGAACTTAGTTGACATTCAAGACTTGAAATTTTACAAATAGGCTCAAATAGGGACAATGGACAAAATGCAAAAAACTTAGATATATGTGACTAGTTTGACAACAATGATAGGACCTGGACTATAGTCATGGATCTTGAAATGTCATGTTTTCAATGCTCTTATCCTTTCACCAAACAAAATCCAGATCTAGATTCACGACATTGTCCCAATCCTACATAGCTGGTATCAACCTCTATTTCAGTGGTATCAATCTAGTTTTAAGATAAGTTATATTTGTCTTTTTTCATTATTATTTTTAGAAAGCTATGAAGGTCAAATAAATTATACAAATCAGTGGTTAAATAATTGCAATATTATTTATTGATTTAGTCAACTCAGACATTTAACTAAATTAGGAATAAGACTCCAATATTTCCAAAATTGTTAAATCAATAGTACATAATTATTTTGGTACATATAACAACCTTTATACTTTATAAATCCATTGATATCCTTTTTACACATATTACAACATTTTTCCATATTATGCTACCATTGGGGAACATTTTTTCAACTCAATTTAATGGCTTACAAGTGCCTTGCTTGATACTAGGAATCGAGATTTATCGAAGGAATTTAGTCCTACAAATTTATCCCAAGACGTCCCTAGTTAAATGTTACACTATGTACACAGGATTTTTTTTAAGTAAGATAATGAGGGACCCCTCCCCTCAATGTATAATACTATCTAAGCTAACATTTTATTTTAAAAAACCAAATGCTTTAGGAATACAACATGATAGTTACATATTTACTATTTTTTAATGTAGTATATTATTATCTTTGTTGAAATTTACTAGTGTATCCTATTGTATAGGATAATTTCATTCTTAAACCAAAAAAATTGTTCTTTGCTCATGTTATAATATATATTTCATGTGGTGCATTTAATTAACTTTGTCCATTTCAATTCCATATATTTTAATTCGCTTATTTATTTTTATCTATTAAGATTAAATTCATTCATTCATTATAATTATAATTATATATATATATATATATATATATATATATATATATATATATATATATATATTATTACAATCATATTTATTATTCATATTCCATTTTTTTTTCATACCATGACAATTAGGAACCAAAAAAATATAATCATACCAAAGGAGATTCCAATATGGTATTTTTCTATGAAACAACTACAATGTGAGGAACACTTTAACTAGAAACAATTTTTTTCTCACATCGTCCACCATAAAAGGCCAAACCTTAACATTCCTAATATAAAAGACAACTTTATTGAGCACTTTTATATTACTAACTCTCATACATTTACATCTTGGAAATTAAAACCGATCAAACATACTCTAGTAGTTTTGGCATTATTTACGATACTATTGAATTTGCAATGAAATATGATCCTGGGCATCTCTTAATCCACAAAGGAATACATGTTCTCAATCCCAAGTCAAAAAACCATTTCTTAAATAAACTAAATAAAATTTATGGTATTAAATAATATAAATCAAGTTGATATCTTTATTTCAAGCCTTGGCCCTAAACTTGTACAATGGTTATTACTAGTACTATACATATATAGATATCATAATATGTTGTTCTTTTAAATAAATAAAGATTCAAATTTTACCATAATTTTGATTAATTACCATCATATATTAGTTTTTAATAAAATCACAAAATGTGTTCTCTTCAAAACTCCTTTTAAAGGCTTCAAAAAACTATCCAACAAAAAGCATACACATTGTATATTTTATGCAAATGGCAAGATCAACCCATATAGATGTGATGTTAGACCTCCACAATCACAATAGCTATGTGATATTTATATATAGCTATTTATTTTTATTTAATTATGTGATTCCTTTACTATTAGTAACTTATACATTTTAATTTAATGGTTATAACTAAGGCCTTAAAAAACATTCATTAAAAGGCTTCAAAACACTATGCAACAAAAAAGTGTATATATTATGTAAATGATGCAAACACCAATGCTAGCCCATATATATATGATATTACACCTAGACACCCAAAATAGTTATATGATATTTCAATGTATATATACTAAAATTAGATTGACGAGATAACAATTGAATGGAAGCAAGTCGACGAAGGAGAGAGGAAAGTACGGAGCACTTATGGTCTATAGGCTTTTAGGGTTTCCCCTACCTCTCATCACACCGCCAATCTATCTGATCTAAGCAAGAGTTATTGATAGTGCATTTACTATGTTGAGTCAGGATACCCATCCACCCTTTAGGAAGTTAATCACTTTCCCCTATATTAAATGGCTACTACCAACCTTCCTGCATTATTGGATGCAAGTACCATTGGTAGGAACTAGACTAGCCATGGTGTCAAAACACGCTCAAAACTTTGTCCCAAAATTTTACCATGAGGTATTGATTCTGAATATGATACTCCTCTTCCAGATGTGGTTTTGGACCTACCAGAATTTGACAAAGCTTGCAATCATTTTAAAATTTTACCCTTGTTGCTTATTTTGTGGGTCAAGTTCCTCCAAAGAGCCTTTTGAAGTAATGGGTTCACAACCATTGGAAAAACCATGGGGTGAGACTAGGAGTCCAAAACCTCACCAAGGGTTTTTTTTTGTTTCATTTCACAACCTTGAACACTATAGAGCCATTGTTAACCATGGCCCTTATTTCATTCACAACACCCTGGTTGTTTTTTCCCATTAGACCATAGACTTTCAAGTCTCTGAATAGATAAATCTTAAAATCCCAATTTGGTTAGAGTTTCTAGGGTTACCTCTACCTCTATAAAATTTTGTCGACCAACTCATAAAGCCTCTGGGCCACTTCATCTGCCATGAGCATCAAAAGTTTTTTGCATCCCAGTCCTAGAGAAGGGTTTGTGTTGAAATTGACCTAGCAAAGGATCTTAAAGAATCCATTAACATTCAAGTTAGAAACAATCATTTATTTCAGCATGTCATCCACATTAACCTTTCAAACACTTGTTTTAGGTGTCAAAATTTAGACCACATTATTAGGGAATGTACCCTAATGGTCACTATCCTTGCGATCACTTAGGACAAAAGTGGGTCTAAGACAAAACCCCCATCCTTTGATGGGTGGACCACAGTTTCTAACAGGAAGAATATCAGTACCCTTGGAAACAACATACCTTATCCAGTTGTATCCTAGTGCTCAGGAAGTCCAAGTTCCTCATCCCCTTCTGGCAAAGCCCTAGCATTGCCTTAAGTTAAACCTTCGTCTCCCATCTCCCAATTGCCACAAGTGGTATATAAATTTATGTCTTCACCATCGCCCATCCCTACAACTCCTTTGTCACAACCCCTTTTAGGGATGAATTATTTAGATTCAAATCTAGGGTTTATAACCCTCAATCGAAAGGCTATCATGTGCCACTCACATAGTCCCTCTCCCTCTACAAATGAGGATTATGTGCCACATAAAATTCAGCCCTTTAAGCTGCGAGAGTTTTCCCTTCTAGGCTCAACTTTCAAACTTTTTGCAACCCTATCAGATGTCTCGAAGGGAAATTTTATGAACTTAGATGTTTCCCAAAGATAGTTTATTCTTGGAATTTTTGAGGACTCACTGATCTAAATCATAAGTATATGATCAAGAACAATTATCATCATTTTGTTCACATGAAAATTCTTTGCATGCAAGAAGTAAAAAATTTTGGCTTTTTACTTCATTCTATAGCTCACATTATCTGGACCAAGGCCATCTATCAGGGCACCTTTCATGAGTATGGTTATGGGGAGTTGTCACCCTGTTGGCACCTGAATTATCTCAAAATATCATTCCTTGGGGTTCTGACCCCACCCATCAGGTGGTCTGGAATATTTTTGACTTTGATAATTGCATCATTGGCCTTGTCAATCTTTATTCATCTAATGATGTTGTGGAGTGCACCCTACACTAGAGATGGTTAGTTGATTCCCTCCCAAATTCATATTGGATTTTGTGTGGTGACTTTAACATGATTGAATCTATGGAAGACAAATAAATTTGCCTTCCCATGAGATGGTGTGCAAGAGAACGGGAAGCTTGATTCTACCTACAAAATAAACTTGGGTTCTTTGACCCAAATCATCACAGATGGGGTGATTCCAATTCCCCATGGTTCACATGGTCCAATTTCTATCAAGGTGAATATTGGGTCTTCAAATGCCTTGATCGTGCCATCTTAATTGAGTAAGACATTTTCTTCTTCGCTTCCCTCAATGGCTGACCTGTGTCTATCATTCAGGACCTTTTCTTATCTGACCACCACCCCATTTGCTTTCACATACATTGGACTTCTCTTCAGGTGAAACCTAAGAATTCCTAGTTCTAGCTCAACACTACCCACCTCAAGCATGAGAGGATTGTGGATCATATCACTAGGATTTGGGATTCGGCCCACATGGGACACTAGTTGGATTGAGTGGAGGTCTGGCACTCTAACTTGCACTATTGCCTTCCTACAAATCTATGGAAAATAAGTGGTTATATTTAGATAGTGAATTTAGAATGCTACAAACCTTGAATACATTAGGGTTTCATAGGAGTTAGACGTAAATTTAAACTCTCTTTTGCAGACTTGAGATGTCATGTGGAGGTACAAGCTCCAAGTTACGGAGACTTACAAGGCCAAAGGAGCACAACTCTAAGCAAGGATGAATTGGTTGAAGGTAGGAAACAAAGTGACCAAGGAATTTTTTGCTCTCCTTCAGTCAAGACAAGCTCTAAGTAAAATTAAATCCATTATAAGTACTTCATACAAGGTAACTAGGCTTCCAGATATCCTCCAATCCTTTGTCTAGCATTACCATGGTGTCTTTGCAGCGCAACATTTATCACTTTCTTTTGAGGCTGCCCTCTCCTAATGCCTTGATGTGGTCCCTTGTAAGCTCTTGTAAGCTCTCTAAACGTCAATGACCTTAAGGAAGCTTTTATGAGGATGGCCTCTGATAAATCCCCAGGCATTGATGGCTTTCCCTATGAATTCTATCAAACCATGTGGGACACAGTTGGCCCTGATCTCCCTAGAGTTTATTCTAAAGCAGTCCTGACCAATTCCTTAGTCCACTTTATTAATCAGGGCAACATCAAGTTCATACCCAAGGTAGGGGATCTTGAGGTAATTACCAACTGGAAACTCATCACTTTGTTGAATGTGTCATACAAAATCATAGCTAAAGCTTTAGCTCTCAGAATTAATCATTTACTTCCCTTAATTGTGAGAAGTGAGAAAATTGCGTTCATTCAGCATCAGTATATTTTGGACAATGTTATTATTGTTCGAGACGATATGAAATGGGCTAGAATCTCCAACCATAAGGCCTTGTTCATTAAGATTGACTTTGATAAATCTTATGACCGTATTGAATGTACTTTTATTATTTTCATGCTACAAACACTTAGGTTTGGCTGCAAGTTTGTTCATACTATGAATATGCTTTTTCAAGATGATAGGGCCTGCATCACTATCAACAGCTCTCAGTCTCAACTTTTTGAGTTTCACAGGTCCATCAGACAAGGTTGCCCCTTGGCCCCTTCACTTTATGTGTTAGTTGTTGAAGGTTTTATCTATATTTTAGCCAATTATGCTTCCAAGGGGCTGCTCAAAGAGATCTCTCTACCTAATTCTGACCACCAATTAATCAATGGGCACTTTTTTGATGACTCCTTTCTCACCCAACAAGAGGATGAAAGCTTTGTCAAGAATGCCATGGAATGTTTAGTTATTTTTTGCCTTGCCTCTAGGTCATCTATCCAGTGGCATAAAACCCAATCCTACTGCTAATCCTTGTCACCCAAACCTCCTTGGATGGAGGGATATATGTGGCAATAGATTCTCCTAAGGGTCCAACTTAAATTTTTAGGCAATCTTTTTGCTTCAGAACCTCTCATACGGAGTTTTGGTCCAAAGAGTGGAGAAAAAAATCTCTTTTTGGATCACTAAGCCTTTAACCTTGGCTGGTAAATTCCAGATTTGTTCGAAGGTGCTCACTGCTACTCATGTATATTACATTTTTTGTTGGGCACCTTTAAATGCCTCCTATGCGAAGTTTGAGAAGCTGCTGAGAGATTTTTATGGGCCAACTCTAAAGGCCACCAGGGCTTTCATCGAGTCTCTTGGGCCATTTGTTGTCACCCTAAAGAAGTTGGTGGGGTGGAGCTTATTGACATAAAGCTTTAGGGCACTGCTCTTGGGGCCAAATGGATCATCCAAAACCTAGAAAATTATATTGTGGCCCTTATTTTCTCAAGGATGTCTTCTCGGCAAAAAACCCTGACAAGGAATAGGCTTTCACAATGCACTTATTTTCCCAGTGTTTGTCAAAGTAGGGGGCATGTTTGTCAAGCAGAGTATTTGGAAGGCCTAGTAAAATTTAAAACCTCGCATTATTTAGGTGGGGGAGGGGTTTAAAAGCAGTGTTTCTCTAAATTCCTAGTCATTATGGTGATCTCCTCAGATGACCTTTCATAATGCCCCCTTTGTCATGGTCCCTTGGATCAAAATCTTATGGTTATTTAATAAGGGTATTCTCACGATTGGTGATTTCTTCTATAAGGTCTCTAGGGATTGGCTTCCTTGGTCTATGCTAAAGGTCATATTCCATTTTAACAAGGAAGATGTAGAATCCATTGCTGAAATTCAGAGTTCTATGCCTGATGAGTAATTACACAATATCAAAAAAAATTATGTCATATCATGGTGGAAGGATTGGTTTTAGCCTACGGCCATGCCATTCTACCATTATTGTCTTTGGTTGGGATACAATTTATTATCCCCTCAACACATTGACACAAATGCTCTTAATCACAAATGGTCTCTCCAATCCCTTCATCAGATTTGGGATAGGAAGTTTGATCACATTTGGGTGGCTTCTATTAAACCCAAAAAGGATCACTTCCTTTGGTGTATTCTCTAACAGGGTTTTCCCATGGGAAATCGGCTCAAGTACATGGGAGTTCTTAATCCCACTTGCCCAGCTAGTCAACACCTAAAAACCATCAAACACCTCTTATGGTTTTGCCCACATGCTCAGTCAACCCGAAGATGGATTCATACCCTTTTCAAACCCTTCAGGCCTGAGATGTTCCCAGGAAAAATGGCTCTCCTGGGGGAATCTGCCCTTTTACTTACAAGATACTACAAATTCTAACAGATTTTTCATACTAATATTTTATTTCAGATTTGAAAATATAGAAATCAAACATGTTTTAATAATGAGATTATGGAGAGAAAAATTATATAACTAAAAAAGTTGTGATTGTTAACATTACCCTCCATATTCATAGTCAAATGGATAAGGTCCAGCTAGAGCTTCATCATTTACAGGTTCTCCTGGACCACTGGGTAAATGTTCCTTATGCAATCAGTCATGAGCCACCTGATCCCCTATCTCGCCACTCTCCTCCTGGGGGTCACGAGCGTAGGGGGAGGCATCATCTCTCACATAGCTACAGGTCTCAAAGTTGGAGGAGCTCCTCTCTTTTCTCTCACTGGTTGTATCCTCTAATTGGATCTGATAGAGGCAGAGACAGTGGTGGTGGACGGAGGCGTGGAGACCCCCTCAACATGACAAGTTCCTACATCTAGAGCTATCCATCTCTCCCTCCCACTAGAGTTTGTAGAATAATGTTGACACTAACCAACAAGCTAATGTTTGAGATCCCCTCCCTGTGGATGAAGATCCACCAGCTTAGGATTGTTAGGGAGAAAAGCCTTAGGATCCTCCACCTCCTCCTTAGTCACCATGTTTGCAGTTGTTAGTTTTTTCCTTGATATTTGTGTTGTTCTATTATATTTTTTTTGGTTAAGATACACTTGAGTTAAATTAATTGTGGTTATCATCTATCTGTGGCCAGTTATTTTGGACTTTGGTTTCTCCTAAGGCTTTTAATAGCTCGGTCCGGTATTTGAGTTGTGACTTTTCTACCTATTTTTTGTATGATTAACATTATACTATTATTTTTTCTTTTAAATTAATAGAAAAATTATTTTCAAAAAAAAATCTGATTTAAATAGCATCTTAGTATTTTATACTTGACAAATACCTATCAAAATTCTACCCTTCAGTTCTAGACATTCCTATTGTTGAAAGGCTCACATTGGTCATCTCATTGTGCCTAACTATTGATCTTATGGTCAAACTCTATCACTTATGATGTCCCAGATCTCTTGCAGTACACAAGAAAGCCTAAAACCTTATATATATATATATATATATATATATATATATATATATATATATATATATATATATATATATATATATAACTTCCTATCCTACTAGACACTTACATCCCACATGGAGACACTTGTGTGGATGCAACTATCTAGATTCTTATCAAGTATAACATCCTCAAAATTCATATAATTTGAAAATATTTATAATCTTATGAGTTGGCCCATTTGTTTTATGTGAGATATTTTTAAAATGTTTAATATAAATACAAGTCTAATCCTGCTCATTATTCATTTAGCAAATACCAAGCAAACACATATTCAAGCCCATTCAATCAATTGCACAATTGATTTCTACTACCCTATTCTTCCCTATTTTCGTTTTAGTCATAGGATAAATTATACTATATACCTAAAGAACTCAAAGAATAGCCCATGAGTAGTATTTTATAAGTTACAAAGTACATCATTGCATACCCTTGCATATAGTATATTGTCCTTATGCACACACAAGCCAACACCTAGGGGAGAAATATATATGTTTGAAGCCCTCTTTGGAATATTGGATATGTATGACATGCTCATTAGCAGAGGGGTTCTTAGGTTACCTCGACATCATGAGCCCACTAACCCATTTTTATAAAGGTATAAATACTTAAGGTGAAACACTAAGGTTTGATCCATAAATAATCATTGACAGTGTATGCGCATGAATAAAATACATTAGCAAAAAGGTGATAGAAAAATTAAAAATATCTAGGTGGGCACTATATAATACGATGTCGAGGTAAACCAATTGGGATCAAGATACTTACGTCAATGCAAGTGTTATAAGGTTGACATGTGTCCATGCATCTAGAAACAATATTTCCAAAATACGATGACTAGATCTTGATCTTTCCTCTCTCTATTTCCACCTTTAGACTTCTAAAATCTGTCTGTGGATTTTAAAATAAGATAAGTACTATCTCTTCTTGGTGTTTATACAAACAAACTACAGTTTTGAATGTACATTTTATATTTAGCATAACTCAATGTTTTAATTCAGAATATCCATTTATCTAAGTTTTTAATTAATTGTCTTGCTTTAGAATAGTTTTATTTATCCTTGTGTATAGGCTATTCTACCCCTTTAATCCTAAACATAAACATTTAAGATGAGTTAAACATTTGGTGACCTAATGTCTTTTCATGAAACTTCTAGCTTGTTCTAGGGTTTTTAGTCTTCTAAGGTTTCTAATTTTAGTAATTTGTAGATCTAAATTTTTTGTTACGCCCTTAACCATTGGTGTGTCTAGAGATATGTGTGGTCGATTTGAGACTTACATACATTTTTTATTTACTTGTTACATTTCTCTATGTTCTTAGATATGTTGGCTTATGGAATAACCTTGGCTAAGTAGACTATATATAGGAGGTAGTGGTTAGTCTTTATTAATTATGTTAAGTGTTCTGATATTAATGCATTTTTGTGGAGGTTGACCCCTCGAAGTGGCTTTACTATATTATCCAGTATTTTATTCTGTTATCAATAATCGTTGTGTGATCTCTCATATTTTTTTATTTTGCGCAATATAAAATCATTCTGTGTGAATATCGAATTAATTTCATTACAAGTGGTATCAGAGCTTCGATTTGGGCAAGTTTTCTGCGGCATTTTTTTCAGATCTGGTAAGGCATGGCTTCTAGGAGCGGTGAAAGCAAAAAAACATAACTTGCAATTTGGAAAGAATTAATTTTTTCCATCAATGAAGTATTGTTCGAAATGCTTTTTTGAAAAAAATAGTTAAACAAGAATAAATAAAATCTGGAAAAAAAATCCCCTTTCACACTTGCAGTCATTGGATTCATCTCAGTGAGATGATCGCAGCAATATATTCTATCGATACACTTTTTGGTATCAAAATTTTTACTCTAGTGCATAGAGTTAGTCATTAGATTCGTCTTGACAAGGTGATCATAACAATACCATTCCTTGGTACACTTTTTTTGGAGTCAAAACCCTCCTAGGGTTTGTTTATGGCAGGGCCTTTAACTCAGAGAAGAAAAGGGGCACCAGAAACTCTTAAGACTCTTGTCGATGACATAGAATCTAGAACTTCAAATTTGATGATTTCTCAACTTCAAGCAGACATAAAAAACTTGGTGACGCATGATGACTTTGTTTCAATCCAAGCTGATGTTTAGGGGTGCACGGAGAGATTAATGGGGTTCACAGTGAATTGTAATATATCACTACGCAATTGGCTATCCTCACATCTTAGTTTCAACCTAACAACCCTCCACTTCAACATTCAAACCTTTTTTTCATTAACTCTCATACTGGTATGAAACTGATGTTGTCAAAATTGGACATGCATAAGTTCGATGGTAAGGATCCTCTCACTTGGATTACCCAAATTGAGAATTTATTTGAGCTACATCAAACCCCTAGTTCTCAGAGGGTGATGGTGGCGTCCTTGTATGTGGGACCAAAGTAATTCATTTGGTATCATTGGTTATGTGATTAAAATAAAAATAATGGTGATCTTATTACAGGGACTATTTTTATTGAGAAGTTGTTAGCTCATTATCAGAATAATGTCTCTGAGAACTATTTTAGCCAATTAGCCAAGTTGTGACAAACAAGAACTGTGAAATATTATATTCATCAATTTTAGAATCTCTCTTTACGGGTGGAAGATATCACTGAGAAAATTTTGACTGATCTATTTTTGGGTGGACTCAAAGATAGCATCAAATACGAGGTTTGAATGTTTAACCTAACATCTATATCAAAAGCTATCCCTAAGGCACGCATGATAGAAGAAAAAGAGATGGTCAAAAGAAAAACTTTCACTATTAGTCGTGATCGCAACATTTTAGCACCATCATTTTCATAGCCCATCAGATTCACACAATGACAAATTGAGGAGAAGCGATCCAAAGGGTTGTGTTATGGTTGTGACAGTAAATGGAGCAAAGACCATCATTGTGCTAAAAAGAAGTTGTTTTACATTAAAGGTGTCAATGATGATGAAGATGATGCAGAAGTACATTATGAGGATGCAAAAGTCCCTAAGAAAGAATTTGAAGACTCTCAGCTTATTATTTCATGTCATGCCATGTCAGGTATTAGTACTCCCCAAACTCTTAAGGTGATGAGTTTATTTAAGAAACAAAAGATCACTATCTTGATTGATTGTAGGAGCACACACAATTTCATCCACAGTAAGTTGGTTGCTCATTTGAACTGTTTCATTTATCCAGCTCCAAAATTTTAAGTTATGATTGTAGATGGTGGTATTGTCAGCTGTTCAAAAAATGTCATAGTATTAAGTTGCCCATAGAAAACTACTCATTGGATTTTCTTATGTTTGTTATTCCAATGGGTGGAGCTAATATTGTATTGGGAGTCCAATGGCTCACCACTTTGGGTAATATTGAGATGAATTTTCAAGAATTATTCAATCATTTTCATTTGAAGAAAGGTCATTTGAGCTAAGAGGATTAAAAGCTAATTCTCCACAACTTGTTAGCTCCCATCAAATGACAAAGATTCTTCGTAAGAGAGCTGAGAGATTTGTAGCTCGCTTGTTTTATATGGAAGTACAGCCGACTCAGCGATCTTGACCTCTTGATCTACAACAAATAATTGATGCTTATTCTGTTGTTTTTGGAGACATGCCAAAAAGACCTTCACCTAGTCGCACGCATGATCATGTTATCACACTTATTCTTGGCAGTATACCACCCAACATCAGGGCATACAGGTATCTCTATGTCTAAAAAATTGAAATTGAAAAGATAGTACAAGAGATGTTGGATGCAATAATCATTTGACATACCCAAATTGAATAATCAGTTGTCATGGTGAGAAAGAAAGATGACACTTGGAGGATGTGCCCTGACTACAGAGAACTCAACAAGTACACTATCAAAGATAAGTTTCTAATCCCTGTCATTGATGATTTGATAGATGAATTGAATGGTGCTCTTTATTTTACCAAGTTAGATCTGCATTCTGATTATCATCAAGTTAGGATCTGTGATGAAGACATACCCAAAACTGCTTCTAGGACTCATGAGGGCCATTATGAGTTTTTGGTTATGCCTTTTGGTCTAACAAATGCACAATCTACTTTTCAAAGTTTGATGAATATTTTTAAGCGATTTTTGAGAAAATTTGTTCTGATACTCTTTGATGATATCCCCATTTATAGTAAAAATTGGGCAGACCATTTGCAACATGTGAAACAAGTACTCTTCATTTTGGATCAAAATCAATTGTATGTCAAATCTCCAAATGTATTTTTGGCGCTGGTGAGGTTGAGTATTTGGGTCATCTGGTATCTTATAAAGGAGTGAAAGTGGATCCTAAAAAAATCCAAGCATTGGTGGACTGACCAATTCCTAAGACACTCAAGCAACTTTGGGGATTTTTGGGGCTTATTGGTTACTATCACAGATTTGTCAAAAATTATGGTAGTATTGCAGCCCTACTCACCTCTTTGTTAAAGAAAGACTCCTTTCAGTGCATTGATGTAGCTACTTGGGCATTTGAACAATTAAAATTGGCTATGTGTACTACTTCAATATTGGCCACACCTAATTTTTCTAAGACTTTTATAGTTGAATGTGATGCATTTGGGTATAGTATGGGTGTTGTACTCATGCAAGAAGTAGACCACTTATATTTGAAATAGTCTACAAAAAAGGCAAGGACAATGTGGTCGTAAATGCACTATCCAGAAAAAATGAATCAGTTGAGGCATTGTTATGTGCCATAACCATTTTACAGGGAGATTGGCTAGAGGAAGCATTATCAGAATGGGAACATGATAGTACTACTCATGATTTGATTCAAAAATTTTAGCAAGGTTTAGGTGGATTTGAAAAATTTACATGAAAAAGTAATGCATTATGGTATAAAGACAGATTGTATCTATGTAAGAATTCTCTTATTAAACAAAAAATCCTTTAAGAACTTCAAGCAACTCCAATTGGGGGTCACTCAGGATTTTTAAATGTTTTTTTTTGGAAGGTCTCAAGGGCGATGTCTTGAAATATGTCGTTGAATGTATGATCTGTCAATAAAACAAGATGAAACCATCAAAACTCTAGGTCTTTTACAGCGTTTATCCATCTCTAGCCAGCATTGGGAAGAGGTATCTATGGATTTATTTACATGGTTACCAAGATTTGATGGTCAAAATGTTATCATGGTTGTTGTAAATCGTCTCAGTAATTTTGTTCATTATCCTAGTGATTTATTACTAGTACAGTAGTTGTTGATTTTTTCAATACAGTTCAAAACCTGCATGGGACCTATAAGATCATTATCAGTGATAGAGATCCCATTTTTATTAATAATTTTTGGTTTGAGTTATTTACATGTTTCGACACCCAATTGGCTCATAGTTCATCCTATCATCTTCAATCTGATGAAAAAACTGAGATAGTCAACAAATATCTGGAAGGATATCTCTGTTATTTTGTTTCTGATAAACAAATGGGTTCATTCGCTGCCACTTGTTGAATGGTAGTATAATACTTCTGTTCATAGTTCTTCCAAAATGTCTCCTTTTATGGCACTATATGGATACCACCTTCCATCCATCACTTTAACCTTGAAAGTCCATCCTAAGGTTCGTGCAGTTGAAGAACATATTTACCATTAACATGAGGCCTTTACAAGTTTGCTTGAAAATTTAGCTATGGCCCGGAATTGCATGAAGCAATAAGCAGATCAACACATAAGTGAGAGGCATTTTGACATTGGTGATTGGGTCTTTGTTCACTTGCAGCCATACAAATAGATGTCATTGAAGCAACAAAAAAGGGATAACAAGTGTCTCCTAAGTATTATGGGTCTTATCAGATCTTGTAAAAAATTGGCAGTGTGGCCTATAAGGTAGATTTTCCTTCATCAACTCGCATACATCAAGTATTTCATGTATCATTCTTGAAGAAAGTCATTGGACACAAAGTTGTCATTCAAACAAAATTATCAGAGTTAGATGAGAAAGTTAGTTGTTCTTGATCTTGAGGCAATCCTTCAAAGGTGCACCAAGCAATTGCGTTCCAGAGCAATTACAAAATCCCTGATCAAATGGAAGAATTTGCCATGTGAAGATGTTACTTGGGAGGATGAAGCATTTGTGCAACAACATCCAGAGTTGCCACAACGTTGAGGACAATGTTGTTTTGAAAGGGAAGGGCTTGTTACGCCCTTCACCATTGATGTGTTTAGAGATATGTGTGGCCAACTTGTGGCTTACATACATTTTTTATTTACTTGTTATATTTTTCTATGTTCTCAGATAGGTCGGTTTATGAAATAACTTTGGCTAAGTAGACTATATATAGGAAGTAGTGGTTAGTCTTTATTCATTATGTTAAATATTCTGTTATTAGTGCATTATTGTGAAGGTTGCCCCCTCAAAGTGGCTTTGCTATATTACCCAGTATTATGTCCTGTTGTCAATTATTGATATGTAATCTCTCATATTTTCTTATTTTACACAATATAAAATTATTATGTGTGAATATCTAAGTAATTTCATTACATTTTTCTATTTCCTTTGACACCTTTATTTGCATCTATCAAATATGAAAAATGTTGAGAAAAATCACTTCGAAATGGAAGATAAAGAAGCGTTAATCAATTATATAAATACAAATAAATAAAAAATTAATGCATTCTTACATGTGACATAAGAAAAAAATAATAAACATGCTAAGGCTAGTGCATCCACATCCAATATTGGTGAACCCTTAGAAAAACTATTGCCACATCCTCCATGGAAACAATTTATACTTCAGTTCAATTCCCAGTTTCAATGCGTACATCAACACAAGTAGTGTTTTCATCCTCTTTAATGGCTTATAAAATATCAAATCTAAACTCCAATGGGTCCATTGTGCAAACTCTTCTCCAAATTATAAAAACTGTAGAAGCTAAAGTTACCAACATTGAACAAAATGATTTGAAATCAACTCATGTTATTTATTTACAGGTTGTATTACATAATATCTAGTTCTTGAGATATTTTTGCACCTTTTGCCAACTGGTTTTGTTACACCAAAGTTTAGATTTTATGATGGCAAAGGTGATACTTAACATCTTCAAAGACTACGCTTTAAAATGGTTCTATGAATTATCAATCCAATCAATGAAAGCATTAAAACCTCTAGCAGATCATTTTTTTAGCACATTTCTCTATCATCACTAAAAATATGTCATATGGATAAATTGCTAAGATCAAACAAAGAACCAATGAACCTATTAATGAATATGTTTTGAGATACAAAACAATGTTATCCAAAATAACAAAAACAATGACAGATAAAGCACTTCAAGACACATTTAAGCAAAGTTTGTTTGCCCCATTATACTCCCATTTTTTTTAATAAGTTAAAATATTTTGATGACTTATGCCATATTATTCAAAATCGTGAAATGAAACTTGTTTACTTAAACAAGTTTAAGTATGTATCAAACACAATGTCTACATCTATTACCAAGTTTCATATCAAACCCAGCTACAACATTAAAACTACACAACATAAAAATAAATCAACCATAACAGTTAACATAGTATCACAACCACTTAATCAACTCATCTTATCCATTGCACATAAAATACACTTTATATGATTACTTGAGTCTCTAGTATTGCTACTTCTGAAGCTTGTGGAGTGTCGTCTCATATCTCTCCCTCTTCCTAAAGAGGTTGATACGAGAGGACCTCTACCAAAAAGATTGATTTTAATAAATATTGTGACTATCACCAAAGCCCTAAGCATTCTACAAATAGATGTTATACGTTGAAACATAAGATCCAAGATCTTGATAACCAATAAGCAAAGTTTGTTTGTCCCATTATGTGTCCATTGTTTTTAATAAGTTAAAATCTTTTGATAACTTATGTCATATTGTTCAAGATCGTGAAATGAAACTTGTTTACTTGAACAAGCTTAAGTATGTATCAAACACATTGTTTACATCTACTACCAAGTTTTATATCAACCAAGCTACAACGTTAAAACTACACAACCTAAAAATAAATCAACCATAACAGTTAACATAGTATCACAACCACTTAATCAACTCATCTTATCTATTGCACTTAAAATACACTTTACATGATTATCTGAGTCTCTAGTTTTGCTACTTCTGAAGCTTGTGAGTGTCGTCTCATATCTCTCCCTCTTCCTAAAGAGGTTGATAGGAGATGACCTCTACCAAAAAGATATGATTCTAATAAATATTGTGACTATCACCAAAGCCCTAATCATTCTACAAATAGATGTTATACCTTGAAACATAAGATCCAAGATCTTCTTGATAACCAATAGATTACTTTTGAAGATCTTTCAAAGGATTCAGATTCACAAACCGTTGACCATCAAAATTAGAGGATATTTAGCAATCCATTACAAGATAGTTCTAGAAAGATATAGAAGGAAAAATGGCATATAATGCACATCCTCCACCATATTATGGGCACCCATTAGATGGAATTATTGGCACTTATACACGCACAATACCTCCTATGATTCAGAGACCCTCTATTACATTTGATGACAATGAAATTGTGAACAATGAGTCAGATTTTCATTCATTATTTATTCAAGCATACCTCATCATCAATATATACATAGTATTATGATAATGGTGTTATTGATAATGTATGTACAATGATGTTACTTACACATTTGGGATATACATATGATGATTTACACCATTCGACCAAAACGGTCATAACATTTTATGAGACATCATAACACATTATTGGTGAGATTCATTTACCTTTACAAGTTAACCCAACACATGTGGTTACTACCTTTTTAGTTATGCCATATACAAGATTCTTTTATATGTTATTTGGATGACCTTAGATACAAACTTTGTGTGGTATTTTCCACAATGCATGTGTGGTAGTTGTAGTTCCCGAAATACCATATGAACATTTGCTTTAGTAAGAATTTTATTTTCGGACAACAAATTATACACCCTGATAAGGTTAATCATTCATGAAAAGGTAAGCAACAAGGGATTCCCTTTGCTAGGTGGCCCATACTCAAGAGACCATTACACTAAAGATACACAGTGGATTCCATGAAATCCTCATGTACCTCTGCACGATCTACCTAGTTGCTAAGAGAATATAAGCATGTTCTAATTACAATTGCACTAGAGAATCCACTGAGAAATAAACAATGGGTTCCAAATACCCTAATCCTTCTATTACCTCTCTATGACCACAGAGTCCTACAAGACATATGTAGAGTACCACATATTCTATAGTTCTAGATATGACACCTATACATACTTGGTAATATCACTAGTTTGATGTACCATATTCTGTGTTTGGAGCTACATATGAGCATCCATTAAATTGGATCATAGGTTGGACTTTTTTCCTTTCCAAATATTCAAAAAAATCAAATATTCAAGAAAATACAACATTCAAATAAATTTAAAAAAATAAAAATATTCAACATTCACATGTTTATTAGTTCATTGGCGTCTATGTTTGATTTTTATCTGCTATACACATACATGTTTTATATGTACTTGATCATGATAAATGAATATACTAGATACATGATACATGATACATGTACATATAAATGTTGGCCCTTTCATCTTCACACATGATACAATAAGTTGGAAGAACTTGCTTTTTTGATCACAATTGATACAGAGTACATTACGTTATGATGATTTATACATTAAAATGTTGAGCTTATATATTAATGCTTACACATGCATATACTCATGTTTATATCTTTCACTGTGTGCTTGATATGATATGTTACATAACATTTTTTGCTGACACATATATGCAAGGACTAATATAATATGTTTATATCGATTGCTTATACTTTATTTGTTCACATTGTCACTTTATTGAAAATCTTTTTCTTGTTTGTTATTGTTTTGTTTGTGAAACATTTGAATATATTTCTTGCTTGTTATCCCTTATGCCACTGCATGTTACTTTATTTTATATTTAGACATTTGAATGTCATTTCTTCATGTGTGTGGCATTTGAATATGCACTTGTTTGCAGTATCCTTAAAACCCTTTTTGTGTGACATTGAGTACTCGTGTATGTGTTTGATTGTTTGTTGAAATTATATTGTTATTTTTTATACATTTCCATAATACATATTAGGAATTTTAGAGATTGTTGTAAACACGTTGCAAACTTCATTGGTATATCTACTTAAATATGATACTCTTATATACTACATGATTCATACAAATATTATATAGTTATCTTATTCTTTTGAGGTAGGTGACTACCAAATTCCATTTTCCTCGTCTCACAATTATTAGAATTTATAAAGTTTCATTACAGTTTACATGATTCAAATATACACTTGGGTAGGAACACTATATACATTGCATCGATTTTTACAAATTTAGACAGTGTTTTGGTTTTGTAATAGATATTATACACACATATCAAAAATTACATTTTGGTAGATACTTTGAGACAAAATTAAAGGGGCATATGTCATGCAATTGCACCAAAAATTATAAATACATATTCAAACTGGAGGACATGCAGATCAATGGTTAAATGAGAAAATACCATAAGAGTATTTACAAATACCATGGGTAACATGGTTGACAATAGCTTTACAATAGTCAACATTAGTAAAGTAAAATTAAAAAAAAAACCTTTGGTCATGCTTTGTAACCCCTCAAGCTTGACGCCATGGGGTTGTCAATCGTTGTGGACCCACTTGTTTGAACAGGGCATCACAGGGGACGCAACTAACAAAATAATCAACATGAATAAAAAACTTGAACCAATTGCAAACTTAATCAAATTTAGGGAAATCACTCACAAAGAGCCCAACGGGAATCAATTTTTATTGAATGCAAAAGCCTCGACACCATAAGAGATGAGGTCAAGTTTGATCCCCAAGGGAATTTGATCAAATGGAACCTCTCAATCCTTGGCACTACATTGCGGACTTGGACAATAAAAAAAAATCAAAGAAATCAAACTCAACATCAAATAAAAAGATTTTTGGATTAAAACCAAAACCTCATGGAAGACCTTTAGTACAAACTTTCTTGTCTAGAGCTCTACTCACAAAACATACATCAAATAATATGAGTTTAGAGGGCGCAACCATTAATATAGGAGGATGTTGCAAACATTGTTCAATGAACAGAATGTCTCCCGGACTCGATGCACTAAATACATAATAAACTGTAAAAATTCTGACTAGATCTATTAAAGATCGACAACGTGATGAACAGAATGTCTCCCCGACTCGATACACTAAATGCACAATAAACTGTAAAAATTCTGACTAGATCTATTAAAGATCGACAACGTGATGGAAGTGTCGCTGGGGTACAAACCCTAAAACTTTCCCTAAATCTATATGCATTTATTTTGATTTCCTTCAAATGCTCATATTTTATCCCACAGTAATATAAGTGTTGAGCGTGCAACATTATTTGTGAGAATCACAGAAGATTCGCCTCTGCTGCAAATTCATTGATCTTTCAATTCCCCAGCAAAGGAAGAGCATGTAGAAAGAAGGTTTGACAGTCTGTGATTAAACCATTTGTATTTCAATTCCCCAGCAAAGGAAAAGCATGTAGAAAGCTAGAGAAGGTTTGACAGGCTGTGATTAAACCATTTGTAATTAGAAATTTGTACTGTTACTGAATGAAGAGAGAAAAAGGTTTAAGTCATACAACTATTATTTTAGTAGAGATGGTTGTTTCTATCATAACATCACTCTGTTGAGATACAATTATGATATATTATTGAATTTTTATAGAATTATTTTTTTGAATAAATATGGATTTTAAAAAATCAATTTCAAAATGCACTGATAAGCAGGCATATATTTGGAGGCAATCGAATGGGATAGAAAAGCTGTCACATTTTAAACTGTTACATTGCCTTGCTCTTATATTTCCATGTATTATTGTTGATTCGAGTAACATGAGATAGATGGCTGGCGGGTTTATCTAACCCAGTTCATAGGCTCAACTTCTCAAGCCACAAAGTTGGCTCCCCAATAAATCCGACACTGAAGGAATCTCTGTAACCATTTATTTACCAATCCAAAACAAAAACATTAAGAACGACAGAACTTTTTACAATATAATATGTGGGCATTTTCCTTAAAAGCCTGCTTTGAACTTGTGCCTTCCCTATAGAAGGATATATATAGGTCTTGCACATCCAAATTCCAGATACCATTTCAGTAGACTAGCACATCACAGAAATTATAAGCCTGTAAAAGTAGGATATTATTTTGGTCTGAGCGAGACCTTGCTATCAGCTTATCACTGAGCAGAAAATGATTCAATTAAATTTTGCATAAACACCATCTGCTTCAAGGCTGTCATTTGTTTCAACCATGTCAGTACAAGCCAATAAGTATATGTTATTTTTTAGTGTTCTACAAATCTAGTGCAAATTCAACTTACACAAGCAACATATATAACCTATAGAGATCCTTGTATGACATGGGATCTTGCAAACTAGTCAAATTGTCGTGCCTTACTTAAGAGGCAGGCTGTGTAAACTATTCAGATCTTAAGCCTCACTAAAGAATTCTGTTTGTCTTCTTAAACAAATGGAGATCATGAAACAGGTAAAATATAAAGTACCAGACTTCTTCTCGGAGGAAGCATTAGACTGTATGCTGAAATATAACATGACAATAATGACAAACTCCATGATACACGATTTTAAACACAACCAACCATGCTTAACCCTGTTTAGACAAGAGATTAAAGCGCTGCTTGTACTCCTGCTCAAAAGGGTTCCGAGTATTGCAGGGATAATCATCAATGCAATCATTCCACACATTGAATTCGGATGGAGTTGACTTTTTCAGCACCTTCCACACCACAGTATTGCACTTGAATCCTGACCCCAATGCTATCTGCCACACCCTGTCCCCTTTCTTCACCCGCTTCTTTGCCTCCATGTAAGCCATTTCATACCACAAACCACTGGAAGAAGTATTGCCAAACCTGTGTAGTGTCATGTGAGCGGGCTCTGTATCATAATCGGTGAGCTTCAAGCTTTTTCCAATGCCGTTGATCACAGCCCGGCCACCAGGATGGATGCAGAAGTGCTCAAAAGCCAGCCTATAGGAGCAGAGAGTGTTAGCATGGAACCAAATCCATTCATAATGTACTAAATAGATGGTACTAAGAAAATTATGAACGTACAGAGATAACAATCATAAAAGAGAGAGAGCTGCAAAGACAACATATCCAAATCAAAGAACAAACCCAAATCTTGCTTCTCCATTGAGATTTGAGATTGGAACATCTAGAGATAACAACCACTACCTGGGAAGGGATTACAAGACATAATACCGAAACCCTACGTTACCAGATATTGCTGCTAACCCCCCCTCCCCCAATACTATATGGTACATTTCAGGATATGATACAATACACAGGGCACGGGCAGTGTACGCCCTTGCCCCTGCAGATATGCCTGGATACATCCCCCTGCGGATATGCCCAGATACGCCCGCCTGCAGATATGCCCAGATAAATCCCCCTGCAGGTACGCCCAGATATGTCCAAGTATGTATCTGGACATTTCTGCAGGGGCAGTGGTGTACCCTGCCTGTTTCCCACGCTTACCCATAAGAAAAATGCAATTTTTATTTTATTTTATTTTTCAATATCACTCATGAAAAGTCAAACAAGGACCTCCAAAAACAATTAAAAACAAACTAGTGGATTCTCAACCCTGAAAGTAGCTTTCACACTCATTTTATCAAAAGAAAACAGCACATTTACCTTTCACTGCATTTACCTTGATTACACATTTGCTCTCTCATATACATTTTTTCAATTGCATACGATTGAAACTACTTCCTTTTGCTAATCCTACACCATTACCTCTACCCACTTGGTGACAAGGAGTTTGAGGAGCTTGCAACAATAATGAAGACATCGCAGCCGAAGACAAAAATGAATATAGTGAACCATGAACATGCAGATATGTTTTTATTTTTGTCCATACATTGTAACATTTGCACTATGTATTTATTATAAAACTAATCTGAGTTCGATCATTAAATATTATGATATTTGGCATTGAATTGAGTATGTTTTATATGATTAATTTTGCTTATATGGTTATATGTTTTATATTTTTAAAAAAAATTAAATATATTTTTGTACAGCCATATCCAAAAACATAACCAAGCCCCCCAAAAAAATCCCCATATCCACATAGCCAATTCTCGTACCCATATCCGTATGGGTAACTTAGCCCAGGCCAAAGGACCACCCTAGAGCATGCCTCTCCATTGACATTCAAATTGGAATATCACTAGTATTCCTGATGTATCTTATGTATGATTGATAGAAAGTACCTTTTAGTTAAAAAAAAAAAATTGGAATAGTTGACATCAAAATTCCAACATCTTCATAGATAACAACTACAAACTAAATTCAGAAGCCTACAAGCATAACACCTAAATTCAAAAGCCTACAAGCATAACAGCCAAACATTAGGATCATCCCAAAATCTACTCAAGAAGCCTACTTCTTGATTGATATTGCCCGAAAACCTATTTGTCAATTGACGATGACATAGCCAACAGTGGTGCGACTTTGATAGGGTTAGTATCCCCCAAAGCCTACTTTTCAATGGAAAATGTAGGGAATCAAATACACTTGGTAAGTTGGTACCAAAGAGGGATAAAAGCGCTAACACACCAACCCAAGGGACAGTTGCCACTTTCTCTAATAAAGAGAGACCAAACGATGTCAACATCCAAATTAATGAAATGCTAACACATTAACAAGGGAATTGTATCTCACAGCCTTGCCTCAATCATCTTAAAGCCTGCCACCAAATTGAGACTAGATACACAAACAATGTTAGAATTAAAGAGAGAAACCAATAATGATAGTATAAAAAGCTCAAAAATGTTAACACGTCAACCAAGGTTTATTGTATCATTGTTGATGCCAAAGAATTCTCAACAAAGCCTGCTTTCTAATTGATACAAAAACACCACTCTGCTGATAACAACGAGATGCCAGTGAAAGGAGAGAATGCACATCAAAAAGAGGCTTTGGACTCCAAAGCTTACTTCTGGATTATGAAAAACCTAACAATGTTAGTCCAACCAACCATTAGGAAGAAAAGAAGTAACACATCATGGGAATCTGCAATCCACAGCCGATTCTTCATTATGGTCAAATAGGACCAAACAATTTTACCACCAAAGCGCCAACCCAAGAAGAAAATGCTAGTACATAACCCAGAGGCCTTGCACATTGCAGCCTATTTTCTAACAATAAGGGTAGAAGAAAAATCTAACACATCAAGGGAAACCTGCAATCCAAAGCCTACTTCTTCATTATCACCAAATAGGACCAAACAATGATACCACCAAAGTAGTGCCAACCCAAGAAAAGAATGCTTATATATCAACCGGAGGAGTTGTACATTGCAGCATATTTTCTAACCATAAGGGTAGAAGAGAAAATTAACACATCAAGGGAACCTGCTCTCCAAGGCTTACTTCTTCATTGTCACCAACGAGGGCCTAACAATTTTACCACCAGAGAAGCATCGACCTAAGAAGAGAATTTTAATATATCATCCAGGGAACTTGCACATTAGCCTATTTTCTAACCATAAGGGGAAGAGAAAAGTAACACATCATCAAGGGAATCTGCACTCCAAAGAGAATCCTAATGCATCGACAAGGGGACTTGCAAGTTGCAGCCTAGTTTCTAACCATCACATCACTTGCTAGGAATAGCTAAAGGTTGAAAAAGATCCAAAGTTTTAAATGTCTTGCCATTGTTTTTCTAACACACCAAACATTATTACACAAATTTTTGTACATCACCCTTTAGTCCTTCCTTAAAAAAAACACTTCTAGACTCTATGATAAGTCTTCAGGAATCCTAAATGTCCACCTACCATAGCAGCATAGAGCTCTGTAAGAACCTTATGCTTAGTGATCAATTTATTAGATAACTATATCTTATCATTGTACCCCAGGATGTTGCATTTCCATCAAAATTTATCTAAAATTCTTGGATCTTGTTGAAGTTGTCGAATGAGATTTTAAATATCTACATCATAATTCCATTCAGATCTTGCCTCATCCATCCAATTTGCCTGAAATATGGACATGACATATAACAGGCCTCTGTGTTAGAAGAGAAAAGTAACACATCAACAAGGAAACCCACATTCCAAAGCCTACTTTTTTCTTGTCATTGAAAATGACCAAACAATATTACTAGCAAAAGAAGCACCAACCTAAGAAGTAAATACCAACACATCAACCAGAGGACTTGCACATTGGAGCCTAGTTTCTAATCAAAACTAAAACCAGCTAATGCTAAGACACCAACCAGGTGCTTGCATTCCAAAGTATTCTTCCAAATTAGACACTTAAACTGAGAAAAGCGTTAGTACCAAAAAGATCAAGCCATAAAAGGAGAATGATAACACATCAAACGGAATTTACCCAGAAAAGCCTACAATGTGTTCCTAATTCTAGATTGACAAGGAAACTCAAATTATTTGTGCTCATCGTAACTAGTACAAAGATTTTGGAGAAAACTGAAATTTTAACAATTGATGTTAGGATGATAGATCACATGAAGAAAAGCCCTCTTCATCTTAATAGATCTCAAATTTTGATTCTAAAAATAGATTGTTAAAATATTCACGCAGTTTTCTTCAAAAGCTTTCTTCTAATGTCATGCACAGCGAAAGCCTGGATTTGTGAACTCATCATAATTGTCGATTTGTTAACTCATCATAATTGTTGATCATTGATCATCCATGTAAGATTTATGACAACACCTACCTGAAGTTGGGAACATATGGCTTTACGGACGCTTTGAAAACCTTGATGCAGAACAGGTTGTAAACAAAATAGATCTGTTCGGAAATAGGCAGAACCTTAGACGCCAGGGTTGTTATATTTCTTGTAAGTGCTATACCCGCCGCTTCAATCAAATAAGTACTGAGAGACACCCCCATCACATCGTCCTGGTCTTCTCTCTGCACTATGCTGTTGTAGGCCTGCTCATTACTTCCCAAATGAGTCCTCACCAGCCGCACCAGCTCCATCTTCGCCCTGCCTCTATCCACGGCCCTGTTGGACAGCAGCAGACTCGATCCCCCGACGCGAAACAGACAATTCGACATCATCATAGACTTATCATTCCCCTCATATCGATTCATCGTCAAATTCTCCGTGCTCACAATTACAGCATAAGAATTTTCACGAACCTTGAGCAGATCTCTGGCCATCCCCAAAGCGATAACCCCAGCGCTACAACCCATTCCAGAAATATTATACGCCTTAACGTCCTCCCGCATGCGGTAATGATGCACAATCCAAGAAGACAGCGAAGGCGCCGGAGCGAAACAACAGACGTTCACGATCAATATATCGACGTCACAGGGTCGAATCCCGGTGTCTTTAAAGAGCCTGTCCAGTGTCGCCGCAAAGGCCTCCTGCATTTCCAGCCAGCCTTCGCTCATGCTGGAAACTACGTTTTCTTCGAAAAACGAATTGGGCGCGTAGGTCTGTTGTCCCAGCCCGGACTTTATGTGCACGTTTACCTGAAACCGGAGGGACTCGGGCGGGGGCTCGCTCTTTCTTATAACATATTCGGAAGCCTCTGTGTTGAGCTTTCTTTCGTTTGGGGGTTTGTAGCAGGTGTATGCTACCAGATAACAGCGCTTCGACCTCCATTGTCTAATTAACCGTAATACTAAAACTACCAGTAACAATACACACAATCCTTCCATACCAGAAGGAGCATGCACTGATAGATTCAAGCTTTCCATCCTCGGAAAAACATAATTTTTTTACCAGAGTTGGATTCTTTTTCTAGGCAAACCGGATTGATGAGAGTGGACTATAACGGGCCACGTCGGCGCCTACCCGCATTTATGTCTCAGTTTCGAGATGAAAGCTTGTTAGCTGAGAAGAGCATTAACCATTGGCCTACATTGGTGGTGTTTTTCACGTTCACACAGGAGCTCTGCGGAAGTTTCATTCATGAAAGACAGTCCATGATGTGAAGGACTTGAATTTCGTGTCTGCATTAAAGTTTGAAAGAAAACGAGTTAATATTGAATGAAGTACTGGTAGATGTCACACCCTCGTACAGCATTTTATGAGGGTTTGGTGTACTTTCATAATTTTACATATGATGTTCCTGAGAGATATCATTGCCGTCTTCTTCTTTTTTTTTTGACACAGATTTTCACAGGGTTGAAAGTCATTTTTTATGGTTAAATGATATTTTTAAATTTTCACTGATTTCATTCGTTCAAATTTAAATGATATCTTTAAATTCCTTTTTGGTTATTTGGTAGTTTCATTTAAAATTAAATAACATTTTTATATTCTCCTTAATTTTTTTTAGTACTTTTATTCGGAGTTAAATGATACTTTTTGATATTCTAATCCGTAATTAAGTACTTTTCATTTTCTATAAAAGTTTTTTAAGTTTTTTATTTACGAGGCACTTTAATTTTGGTAGTGAATGCTTTTAGTTTTTCCATAAATATCAATTTAGAATAGCTCACGGTCTAAATTTATAAGATAATATCACTTTTTAATGCTTTCACGATTTTTTATTGGTTTCAAATGTGAGAGTAGTTATTTTTTATTGATTTTTTCTTATAATTTTATTTTTTTAATTTTAAATTTTCTCCATTTTCTTGATGTTGAGTTGTGCGGTAGTAGTGCTTGAGCAAACTCTCTTATGCGAACCATTATAACTACAAGGGGTGAGATTGAGACAATGTATTCGAATTGCAAACAATTATAGTGCTCGAGGGGCTCAAATCCAAGCGTCCCTGCATTGGCTTGAAGTGAATGACAGAGTTTTCAAATAACTTTATCAAATGTTCAAAGCCAAGCATGCTTCTCAATAGATTAAAGTCACACAAGGCATTGGTTAATGCCTTATTAAAGTGTCGGACATGATCCAAGCCTTTGTGATGTACTATCAACAAGTGTTCACAGTTCAAAATCAACCTTGTTGTCTATACGCTAGGGTTACCTCCTTTATCAAGAATCCATGATGTATTCCATATTACATTGTTAAAAAAAATGTCTTTGATCCGTCTCATAAATTGGACTGAAAAAACTTGTAGGTTTCGAAAGAGGAAAAGAAGCAGCTAGAACTGGTGAAAATCCTAGGTCATCGCAACATTAAGCTAAGAAATCAAGTAATTGAGCAGGTTTACTACAGTGGAATCTATTGAGTACCATAAATGCCATTTGGAAGGATACATCATTGTTTAAACAACATTATGTCTAGTTGTTTTGACTTATCGTCAGGGCAACTCCTCTTTATGGGGAGGAAGATGTCATGACCCTCCCTAAATATTTCATTTTCTTGCTATCATACTTAGTTTCAATATGTTTTGATACTATACAACACTCTCTTTGGCGCTACTAATTTAATGTTTTAAATGATGAAGAAAAATGTTATAGCGAAAGTTATTCTTGCACATGAGATATTAGTCCTATTATTCAATTTTTATTATTTTGTTATATTTTTATACGATTATACATTTCGAGCACTGTTGATGCCATTTGTGGGTGCAAGAACAAGTGAAAGGAGCTAGACTAGAGATGAATTCTGGTTGTCGAGGGATACGAAATAAAGATAACTGACATAGGTAAAAAAAAAGGAAAATTTTAATAAACCACAATTGTAGCAGTCCGTCTTTTTTATTTTAGTCTTTTTGACTTGTTCATTTTGCTCTTGGATTGTCTTGATAGTCAATTGTTTATTTGAGTGCTTAAACTTCAATCATTGTTCGATCTTGATTTCATATATTCTGGTTTTACTTTTAAAAATCGAGACAATATTGTCTTATTGTTTGTGACATTTAGTGCCATAGCTTTATTATTATTATTATTATTATTATTATTATTAAAAAATTTACTGTTATTATTTTTTATTATTATTTTTGCTTGACGTACCCAGTATTTAAACCCCGCTCTCTTGTCACTTTATCTCTCCACATCAAAGACCTTTGCAAATTTAAATTTATTAATGGGCAAATTAAAAATTACCATTATTGATTTTTGGGCAAACTTATCAAAATAACCAATTCCACCTTCGTCGTAGGACTTGAATTTTATATATATATATATATATATTTTTTTTTTTTTTTTTTGGCAAAAAAATATAAATTAAAGTCTTATGGGTCGTGGATTTGACCCAAGGCAAATCTAATCCTCTTCATTATTTTGTTTTGTGATATGAACAAATCTGATTTGAAGAGGGAAGAAGAAGAGAGACGGAGGGAGGCGTGGGTGGAGAAGGGAAAAAAGAGAAAGAGAAGAGGAGGGAGGCATAACGCTGAGGTGAGAAGGCAAATGTTAGGGAGTGGATGGTTGGCTCAAATCTGATTCGGAGAGAGAATCCCTTGCTTGGTTGAAGCTATTTAAAGGGATTGTAAGGTAGCAAATCTCACACATAATTTTTTTTAGTTCTTCCTCTGTTTGCAAGATAAACAAGTCTTTAATTTGTTTTATTTATTTCAGAAATATCTATTTTCCTTACATATTAGAAGGCATTTATATAGAAAAATAATAATTGCATGGTCATGAGAAAGTTAAATAACTTCCTAACGAATTTACAAGGGTTTACGAGGAAATATATAGCTTAGATTTTGTTAATTTTTATTATGGCTGCCAATAAAAGCATTAATTTCAAATTCAGAGTTTTTTTAATTTTTTAAATTCAACGCAAAACCTGTTAATAAATTATGGTTGAGTATTTAGAAGTTATTTATGGTTTCATTTATTTTTTAGTTCGCTGGAATAGGCAACCTAAATCGACCTAGGACCAAGTATGCATTTCCTTTTTGGCTTACCTATTAAAATGGTGCCCTAGCTAGTCTTTTACAACAAATTTATTATTTATTTTATCATTAATTTTTTTATTTTAACACACTCCCTGAATTTTAAGTTTGAAAATCAAAAATACAAGTCGTTATGTTGGCGAATTTTTTGTGGGTTTTTTGATAAAAAATTATGTTTATGTTGGAGTTTTGGAAAACCTGTCTTAGCTGAAAATTTTGATTTTTATTTAATCATTTAAGTGATTTTATATTGTTGTTCGGATTTGCTTAAAATCCAAGTAGTTATGTTGGCAAAAACTTTACAAGATTTTGTTGATCTTTATTAAATTTTGTTGATATTGAAATTTTTTAGAAATCCTCTTTGGTTGAAAGTATATCATTCAGATCTAATATCACAATTTTTTTTAGCTTCAATGAAGAGATTATTTGCTAAATTCATAAGATTGAACTAACTTTATGATCAAATCGTAAAAAATCATCATGAAGGCACAAAGTTAGAAGTCGCTGAAAATTAACCGGTTTGGTCAGCGGGTAATAATTTTGTGAGATGTTACATTCTTTTTGAATTATTAGTTTTGTTTCTCCTATTATTCTAGTTCACTTGGACAAAGGATGAAGGTGCATGAGGTCACTTAAATCATTAAGTCGACTTTCAAAACCTTCAGCGAAAAACCAAGTTGCTAAACTATTTATTAGTGGTTTTAATATGAAAGTCTTGATTATAGTACTGTTGCAAATTAATTAGTTCATTACCTTTTGTGTCTAGCTTATATTCTTGAAGTCCTGAAATCCAAACTCCACCTCTCCGCTGATGGTTGAGGGTGGTAAGGGTCACCGATTGGGGGGCTCATAGGACAAGGCAAGACAAAATGGCTTGCAGAAGGAAGATAAAAGTTGCAATCAACTAGTTAACATTATTATTATGTACGATAGATGTAATATTTTGTAAATAATGCAATACTAGATGGAGTTGATTACCACCGCTGTAAGTTATAGATTTTGTGATATTTTTGCCTTACAAATGCAAGGTTTCAACATGTTTACACATTTTATTTTTACCTTCAACGTTTTGTTTCAACTGTAAGTTACTAATTTAATTTTAATAGTTATATGTACCCTCATTTCTTTAGTATTATATTTGAAATTAAGATTGAAAGTTTTGTTTCAACTGTAGCATCTCATTCCTTTGGATTATGTTGTAAAAATCAATATTTATTCACTTGCAAATAAGTGCTAAATATAGTTGTTTATATGATCGAGTCTCAAAGTTATTCAAATGTAATATTTACATTATACAAGAATCTAACACTTATATTGATCATATCTTGCAAGTATAATATATAGTTTGTTATTTTAATGCATCTGGTTATTATTTTATGATTATAATTAAAAGGAGACAACTTACTTTTGATTTTCAATAATCACTTATAAACGTATTCATTTTTAAACTATTATAGCATCAAGTTTTCACTTCTTATGATCATTCTAATTTTTACACACTACAACTTGCCATCATACTTGGCATGCATAATTCTTTATTTGTAACTTGGAACAACTCCACTGTCTAAAGTAATGAGATAAGAATAAAATTATTATTTTCAAATTATGTTTATGAATATTTAGACGAAACCAAGTTGAAATATTATTAAAACTTTACTTTTTAGAACAAGTTATAAATCATTTTCAGCAAGATAGACTTTTGTCTAAATTTTTAGTTTTACTAAAGCTAAGACATGTTAGCTACAAACAACATTTTTTTGGGTCATACGGTGTTATCAATCTTTAAAGGTAAAAGTAACTATTTTTCAATTTTAGGAAGTGTTATCAATCTTTAAGGGTAAAAGTAACTATTTTTCAATTTTAGGAAGCCATCATTAACCTCCAATGCATAGGATTAAGGCTATTATTAACTGTTGTTCCAAATCTTAACTCATACTTCCTTTACACAATAAATACATACTCATATTTAAGTATAAACATGCATAATAATGCAAGAAATTGTTTTCATTGCATACCTTTTTTTCAGCAAGTCAAATATACCTTTAATTAATTGGATAGTCTTTTTATGACATAACCATGGTTTAAAACCATGTTAGCATTTCTAAAAACATATATGTATTATTAAAGTGGTTCAAATTGATAACCTTGTAATCATAACCAAGTGACATATAACTCATACTAGAGAGACATGATTATCTAGAAGATTAGTTACGATATGATCTAATGAGAGTATTATGCCACTTTGGACCTTAAAAAATATTCTAATTACATACAACAATAATGTTTGATGAAAACTATAAGTTGAGTAGTTTAAATTACTAAGACGAAGGAATGTGGCACAATGACCTCGCAATATAAAATCATGGTATAATGATTTTAAAATTAGGTGTAGTACTATTTAGGTCCTTCACTTGTGTTAAGTATTTGAATTGCATAGGCATAGTCCACATGCTAAAATTTATTCAAACTGAAACTATTGCTTAAACTTGTTAGATATTTGCTAGGATAACTTGGCACCTACGTGATTAGCTTTACCAACCCAAATTCGAAGAAGCACAAGTTAACTATCCTAGCCTATACCAGATATCACGGATGGCAAACACTTAGGTAACTGATAAGGACACATGGGTGGTCCTACTAGGAAGGTGTCTGCTACCATGCAATCCCGAATATATCGATATGGATCACATACCGATACACCCTGAATTACATGAGGAGATTCGTAGGGTAATAATCTTCCTCATAGAATCTTCTAAGGGTAATTACCTTGGCTAAGTGTTTCATGCACGTAAACATGGTAATATGTTATATAAAACTAAAAATTTAAATTATAAAACATCTATTTTTACGTTGTGAACTTTGAAATATGGGATGCTCAATTTTTTTTGGGGTCATTTCACAAACAACATTCTCTTTAGGGGTCTCATATTATTAATTATCAAGCCATCCCTCTTGCAGAGGTGCCATGGATTCATTCTCTTAAGTTTTTTCCAAGAGGAATTCGTATTGTACAAGATTTGTTTTGTCAACGCTTTAGGTTTTAGAATTCTTGGGAAGAATTCAAAGTGAAATTTAAACTTTCTTTTGTGGACAATGAGTCTAATGAAGAGATTATTGAGGTTGTTCTAGCTAATTTGCTTCACAAAATCATGGTCACCTTTTATCTCCCTTAGTGGAAGGATTAGAAATGGTATGTTGACACTCCTTTCCAAAATTACACTGCTCATAAAGGGTATGAATGGTTATCCCCTCATATACTTATGCTGTATAAGCTCAATCCTAGATGGGACATGTGTTTCTGCATTTCAATCTAGGGTAGAAATTTTCAAACTATTTGGTATGCTTGTATAAAACCTAAGCTTGTGCATTTTGTTGGGTGTTTACTTCATCAAGGGCTTCTTATTAAGAGAAGATTGGTTCAACTAGGGGTGGTGCATCCCTTATGCCATTTCTACAAGTATTTGGATACTATCATGCACTTGTTTTGGTTTTGGTTTAAGGCCTAAGGCACTTGGTCTTGGATTCATGATTTTTTCTAACCCTCTCGCCTTGAGCCTTTCAGTTGGCATCATATTCTCCTTGGTGACAGTCCTAAGATGCCGCTTAGGTACACCCAAGTTTGGCATGCTTTGACAGTGGAAATATTGTTTTGGATATGAAAAGAAAGGAATTCATTTATGTCCTCTAATATTGTTGATGACAATCAGTTTTATATCTATAATACAAGTCAATGGTTATCTCTAATGTGTGTTTTTAATTTAATTTCAAAATAACAAAGTTTATATCGATCACTTGTAAAGCTTACTTCATCACTGGGGGGATGCCCCATACAATGTGGCTCATGTTCCACCCTCCCCACCTAGGAATATGTCACCAAGAGGTGGTAGTGGCCCTCCTCGAGGTGGCTATCATTGCATCTATGTTCTCATAATTGATCTCACAATTATCCTTAGAGGCACCACATTCCTCCCCCAACTCCTCATGGAGGGTGAATCTCTCCTCTATGTTTCCCTCATGCTCAAGGGTAGAGCTCTTCACCTTTCTCAAGGCAACATAGATTGATTTATTTCCCTATGATTTTTAAGGGTGATTGATAGCTGCCATTAGATAAAGTGCTCCCTTAGCTTGCTTTGGCCATTTCCCCCATCTGAGGGACCAAGACGTAGAAGATCAAGAGGAAGGTGCTCAAAATAATTATAGCTCTAGATGGGACACTAGTTCTAAACAGGATGATCTATCGGGCTCTAGATGGAATGATCCCCAAAGACCCCCCTTCTACTGGGATTTTTGCTATGACAACCTATTTCTTGGCGGTTTTATTTTTTGATGTTATTTATCTCTGATAGGCTTGATCTAATTGGTTTGTTATTTTGTTCCTAGTGTTGGTCTAGCTTGTTGGCTTTATGGCATGCTCTTTTATCACCTCTTTTATTGTGAATAGGCTTGTATATTTTTAACCTATTTATTTATATAATAATATCTATTTCATCAATAATAATAATAATAATAATAATAATAATAATAATAAATGGAGACTCCTTTATGTAGTATATTCATATATTATCTTCTCAATTTTTATTGCCATTATTGGGATCTAATTGACATTAATAACTAGATTAGATTAAATTTTAAAAAATTATGGATTACAGTAGACACCAAGTAGAGCTCAACTAATTGCATTAAGTGCACTTCAAACATGCTTGTGTGTTGCATGTATGCAACTTAACAATGGCTCACATTTTTGTTAGGAACCCCCTATCCAACGGAAACACAATTGATTACTTTCTTATAAGCAATTAAAAACGAAATTATACCAGAATGATTAAGTAACTAGAAACTTGAGATAGCAAAGAATTTGAGAGACAATACACACTCTTGTATTAAATATTACTAGAATAAAATACAATAAGGAAGATGCCACTTCTTCCTCCACCTCAAAAGCTTGCCACACCTCAAGACCTTCTTCCCTCTCTCTCTCTTGCTCAACCACAACCAACTCTACAACCTGAGTTATTATCCCCTCCTTGAATGCTTCAGCTGATCTCCTTGACCTTATACCTATAGATCTCCTTGACCTTGCACTTTGCTTCAATGCTTTTACTTGCTTTCTTGATTTTATAATACATGCCTTATGGGTCTTTAAATAGGATCCCATGCTTACAAAAATAGAACTCTAGTTACAATAATTAGACACGCAGCTCGTGACTTAAATTATTCCTTAAACATGCAAACACTCGCTTCACTTAACTGACTGTTCGTCAACAGTAATTCTGGAACCGCCACAGGCGATCGACGCCGATCCCTGTCTGTCTGGTGCTGCCGACGCCGGCCGACTTCCTGTCATTGCCGGTTGCCTTCTGCACTACATCTGACCGATGTCGGTCATGCTGCCGACGCCGGTGCTTCTAGTTCTTCAGCAACCTTCCTTCTTCGTGTCTGTAACAGTTGAAGTTTTTGGCTCCACACCCTAACAATCTCCCACTTGGAGATAAATAGCTGCAACTTGTACATGTACCTGTACACCATCTATTTTGTTCCTTAGGCTCTGTATCCCTCTTCAAAGTCACTCTTGAAGACCAACCACCACAAAACCTGTGATGCAATACCTGTCACTTATGCCAAAAGAATTTTGTTGCTCCCAAATTCTCTATGACATACTTCTGAACCAACTTTACCCTTAGCTCAGAAAACTCCCTGTTTATGAAACCCTGCAACAAGCAACACAATACAGTAACAAGATAATGTAGCTAATATTATCCAACCTGGTAAAGATAAATACAATGGTCAAACCTCCATTGCCCGCAGCCTACTCAAGACCATATACCATAGCCTTCTGTCTCATGTGTCCATCCACTCTCTTCTTTAATATGGGAATCCATCCCTCATCCAGTGCTTTCTTCCAGCTGACGACTCCACCAACAAATACCTGTTTGGTTCTTCAAGGACTCACACTCCTCATCCATGCCAAGCTCCCAATGTTTTTGGATTCTACCTGCATTGCTTCTTCCATCTTCCTAGTTCTTGACTATCAGTAAGCAATATAAAGAAGGTGAACAACGAATATGAGGTTCACTTACCCTTTCTGACCTCCAAATGGGCGTTTGAGATTTCTTGATAGCTTGTTGTCTGCCCAACATCCGTTCTAGTGACCAATCTCAGCCATCTCCCAGTCTGCTCCCGATCAATGTCGGTTCCCTGCACTGACCCTTACTGTCGACGTCATTTCCCTGGCCGACGTTGGTGTCCCCCCTGCCGACGTCAGTCCTGCTGACCGACATTGGACTTCCCCTACCCGACCTACCGACCCTGCTGGTCTGCACATGACCGATGTCGGTATCTGGCTGACCGACGTCGGTCCCAAGTGATCGACATCAGTGTCTGTGTGTTCCTGTAAGTGACAAAATTTTCATCCACGAGCTCATCTTGGATCAAACCTCTGTCCATACTGCCCTGCTCAGATTTATTTAGCCCTTGTGACTGATCTTTGTCCTTCATCTCCTCCATAAACACCAAGGCTTCTTTGTTCCTATCAAAAGCATCAAATTTCCTTTTCCTACAATGAACTCTATCTATGCTTTCTGAATCTGAACACATACTTTTTGAATCAAGAACTTCCATTCCCTTCTTATTCATGTGACCAAGCCTATTAAGCCACATCTTCGAATCTACAGCTGAAGTAGATAACCCAGAAGTAGAATCAGTAATACAAGTAGATAGATAAAGAGTATCTACTTTCTTACCTCTTGCTAAAACAAGTGCTCCCTTGGTAACCTTCCAAGAATCCGTTGTGAGGGTTATTATGCATCCCTCATCACCCAACCTTCCAACAGAAATCAAACTCTGCTTCAGAACCGGGACATGCATGACCTCCTTCAACACCCATGTGTTGTCAATCTGCAATCTCAGCTGCACTTTCCCTTTTCCAACTATTTGACAAGGCGTACCATCCCCTAAATAAAGCACTCCAAAGTCTCCCTAGACATACTCATGGAACAAATCTCTGTTTGGGGATGCATGAAAAGAAGAACCAGAATCTAAAATCCAAGATCCTACCTGACAATCCAAAGAAAGTATGAGAGCGTCTTGTACCATAATATTTGCATCCTTTGCTTCTTCAATACCTTCATGTTGATTCTCTTTATCTCTCAACCAACACTCCTTTGTGTGTCCTCTCTTTCCACAAAACCAACAGGTAACACATCTGGATTCGGACCTCCTTCTCACCTTTGACCTTGATTTCCCTTGCTCTATCTTCTCCCTTTGCCTTCCCCTACTTTCCACACTTAGAGCATTCCCTGATGATTCACCTGTGCTTCTCCTGCGTATTTCTTCATTCAAGATCACACTCACAACATCATCAACTTTTAAGATTTTAGAAGCAGATGCAGAATTACTTATTGCCATGACCAAACTATCCCAACTTTCAGGCAAAGAACATAAAATCAAGAGAGCCTTTACCTCATCATCAAAAACAATATTGACTGAAGCTAATTGGTTTACCAAACCATGGAAATCACTAAGATGAGTATGTATCGATCCACCTTCCTGCATTTGCAAAGTAAATAGCTGCTTCATAAGAAATACCTTATTAGAAGTCGAGGGCTTTTCATATAAATTTGCCAAAGACTTTATCAACTCTTCAGTTGTCTTGCACTGTGATAAGTTGGAAATCACAGATGATGTAAGGCTCAACCTTATGGAACCGAGAGCCTTTCGATCAAGAACACTCCATTCTTCATCCTTCATATATGTGGGCTTGCATGCAACCCCACCCAACGGTAAGTACAAATCCTTCTGATACAGATAATCCTCTATCTGCATCCTCTAATGTTGATAATTCTTGCCGTTAAACTTCTCCATTCGTAGCTTACTTTTTTCTGCCATTAATGAACTCCCACTCAATCAAAAAACCCTGTGAATGACCTGTAATCAAACAATACCCTGCTTCCTGCAAACCCTAGCTCTGATACCAACTGTTAGGAACCCCTTATCCAACGAAAGCACAATTGATTATTTTCTTATAAGCAATTAAACACAAAATTATACCAGAATGATTAAATAACTAGAAACTTGAGACAACAAAGAATTTGAGAGACAATACACACTCTTGTATTAAATATTACTAGAAGAAAATACAATAAGGAAGATGCCACTTCTTCCTCCACCTCAAAGGCTTGCCACACCTCAAGACCTTCTTCCCTCTCTCTCTTGCTCAACCACAAGCAACTCTACAACCTGAGTTATTATCCCCTCCTTGAATGCTTCAGCTGATCTCCTTGACCTTACACCTGTAGATCTCCTTGACCTTGCACTTTGCTTCAATGCTTTTACTTGCTTTCTTGATTTTATAATACATGCCTTATGGGTCTTTAAATAGGATCCCATGCTTACAAAAATAGAACTCTAGTTACAATAATTAGACACGCAGCTCGTGACTTAAATTAGTCCTTAAACATGTAAACACTCGCTTCACTTAACTGACTGTTCGTCAACAGCAGTTCTGGAACCACCACAGGCAACCGACGCCGGTCCCTGTCTGTCTGGTGCTACCGACGCCGGCCGACTTCCTGCCATCGCCAGTTGCCTTTTGCATTGCATCTGATCGATGTCGGTCATGCTGTCGACGTCGGTGCTTCTAGTTCTTCAGCAACCTTCTTTCTTCGTGTCTACAATAGTTGAAGCTTTTAGCTCCACACCCTAACAATTTTAAACAATGACGACACTTCTCACCTTGTCATATTATCCGATTCAATGAGAATTCATGTTGTTTGAGCTGACCTTAAGCTAAATATCTTCCACTCTGATGGCCCATACATCATTAATTATTAGTTGCATATTATTAAACATCATGTTAATCTCTAATTAGTTTAGATATTTCTATGTATTTGTATTAGATGGGTTTTTTTGGATTAAGGGTAAACGCTTTTGACTAGAGCTATGAACTGGATCGGGGGCACAACCAAGGGCCCAGTCCCTGATACCAAAAGGATCACAAAAGAAACAAAAAAATGATATACAACCACATGTCCCAATGGAACACCAACAATGAGAGAAGTACACCCCTACATAGGGAAAGAAAGTAAAACACCAGTCTACAAAATTTCTACCAAAAAACCACAAGACAATAACAATCATTAGGATCTTATTGTACGATTTTGGGGCCCTATTAAGCTAAATTTTGATTAGATAGTTAAGGTTTGTAATACACTATAAGTCTTCATCTAAGGTCTAACAGAACATGGATTGGCATTCATAATAAAAAATGAAGAGAAGTATCATGCAAACAACAATTCAAAAGTATGTTGACTAGGGTAAAGTAGATTGACTAGGGTACCAAAGAGGTAGTATGTGCAAAACAATGAAGAAAGATTGTGTGTCAAAGTACATTTATGTCATGTGGTAAGTATACCCCTAGTTGGACTATCTCTTATTTTTTTAAAAGCATAGACACGGGATAATTATTAGTCATAAAATCACATTATTCTAAGGTACTTATGTGTTTGTCAATTATTTGTTCATTAGGCTCTTATTGGCAGTTTTCTCTATGTTTCTCTCTCCCCTCCCCTCCCCTCCCCTCCCCTTTTCATTTTTCCTCCTCATGCTTCTCTCTCCACTACCCTACCCTTTTTTTCTCTTTAGTTTATGGAAATTTTCCTAGTACCACACATTGTCCATTTCTAGGTCCCTATTATGTTGTAGTGTGCAATTTTGGGTTCGGCCCTTGTGAACCTTGTTTTGGGTCACTCGTGCCTTATGCCTTATGCGTATAGGACACAAGATTGAATGATCAAGACACAAATTTATCCATCTAAAATTAAATTGTGAAATTGTAAGAGTTTTCAATTCAACCATTTGAAGTAGTATTCAAGTAGATATGAAGCATTTATTTATTTTTAATGCAATCATTCTAACACAAAACCTCATATAGGATTTGCAACTATATTCACTCGATTATGTGTTGAACATGCAATATACTTGGTGTTTTGATTGAAAATTTCATATAAGAATCTTAGGTGTTTGGTAATAATTAAGGGATAACATATATACATACCACATTTTTTTGGGTTTTCTAAATGTTGTTGCCCTACTAGGGTTTTTAAAAGGAGATCATTTTCTTGGATATTTGTGTTGAAATAAAGAAAATTGAGAGAGGTTTTTGGAGCATCGAGGATTATGACATGATAAAAAAAATTGTATTTCACATTTTAAACACTTGTTAGTTTTGGGGTAGTGTGCTAATAATACCAGAAGAGTGCATTGACAATTTGGGGAGTTGTCTTTGTGTGCTCTAATTTTCAAGGTTTTATTGTCTATTTTTTTATAATTCTCTCCAAATTCATGACAAATCAAATATTCATCTTAGAACTTAGCTCTTGTCACTAATTACTACATCATGGTGTTATTTATGCAATTATGTCTAATTTTATGATTTTAGATTTTATTATGTTTACTATAGTAGCTCTGCGGAATGTTCATTCATGAAAGATAGTTGATAATGGGAGTATATTTATTTAGGTTGAATTTCATGTCTACAGTAAAGTTTGAAAGGAAACAAATTAATATTGAAAGGGTGACTATTGAATGAAATATTGATAGAAGTCACACCCTGGTACAACATTTTATGAAGGTTGGTGTACTTTCATAATTTTACACATTATGTTTGTGGGAGATATCATTGTCTTTTTTTTTGGGGAGATTCTCACAAGGTTGAAATTAGCTTTTAGGGTCTAATGATATCTTTGAATTGTCACTAGTTTTTTAGTGTTTTCGTTCAGATTTAAATGATATCTTTAGATTCCTTTTGGTTTTTTGGTGCCTTCATTTAGAATTAAACAACATCTTTAGATTCTCACTAGTTTTTTAATACCTTCATTCAAAGTTAAATGCTATTTTTTGACATTCTCACCTATTTTTATGTACTTTCATTCTCGATCAAAGATTTTTAGGTTTCTTTATTTACAAGGAACTTTAATTTTGGTAGAGAACACTCTTAGTTTTCCTATAAATATCATTTTAGAATATGTTATTGGTCTAAATTTATAAGAAAATGTCACTTTTATTGGTTTCACAACCTCTTATTAGTTTCAAATATGATAATAGTTACTTTTTATTGAATTTTCCTAAAATTTTTATTTTTTAAAATTTTAATTTTCTTCACCCCCTTGGCGTTGAGTCGTGCAATGGCAGTGCTTGAACAAACTCCCTTCTGTGAACTAATGTAGCTACAGGGGGCATGATTGACACAACATTTTAAATTGCAAATAATTACAATACTCGAGGGGCTCAAATCTGAATGTGTCTGCATTGGCTTAAAGTGGGTGATAGAGTTTCCAAAGAATTTTTTCAAATGCTCAAATCCAGCCATGCTTCTCAATAGATTAAAGACACATAGGATGTTGGTCAGTGCCTTACTAAAGTGTCAAACATGATCCAAGCCTTTATGAGGCACTATCAGCAAGTGTTCACAGTTCAAGGGCCTTCCTTGTAGCGATAACAAGCTCTTGATCAATGTCTCTTGGTTGTTCCTTGTAAGTTAACTCCTGCTCAATGAGTTACATGTGATAAGCAACTTTCCATTGAGGATCTTCATGAGGCAGTTATGCAAATGGCCAATGAGAAAGCTCTTGGTTGTGACGAATTTCCTTGTGAAATTGTAGTCATGTAAAATGTGAAATTGTACAACTTCAGTATGGCTAAGACACCTAATCCATAGGTCCCCCTACTGGCTCACAGAACCCTTCTAGGCTACTTCTTTCACTGATTCCCAGTCATCTGTAGCTTATCAGACTTAGCTTTTTGAGACCCAGGCAACCCTCTCAGGCCCAAATCCATCCCCCCAAATCTCATCCCTTTAGGACAATAACACCCAAATAGGACAGAAGCACCCAAATTCAAGGTTTCATGTTTTTGATGTTGTTGTCTAAACTCATTTTTCCCTCAAATGGTTAGATTTTTTTGGGTCTTTATCTTTTTCCCTATCGGCTTCATGTGAATTCATTTAACCCATGACCATTAGTTTCCCTATAAAAGGCCATTCAAAGTCCATTTAGAGGGGTTGACACTCATTTACAAGAGAGATGCAAGAATACAAGCAAGTACACTCAAGCACTCTTCCTCATTCTTTGCACACAACCTTTCAACATTGTTTCAAGCCTACTCAAGTCATTGCACCAGTCCTTAGCCAGCTGAAGCACATCCAATTTCAAATTCTAGTTGCATTGATCATACACAAATTGCACCAAGCACTTCAATGAGAGAACTACACTAGCTTGATCCCTCTTCAAAGTATTGGTATGTAGGTAGCATGTCCACACACGAGGTGTGAAGTGCGCCCAACATATCCTTTACACACTAACCCCTTCTCTCTCTTTCCCAAGTTTGTGTTCCAATTCAAGCACCAGGAGCTCTTAAGAGTTTTGAAGATTAAAACAAGCACATAACGAGCTCTACAAGGTCCCACACCCTAAAATTTTAGTGACAAGGCAACACAGGTATTCCAAATAGAACCTAAAAAGCTTTCAGCTTCAGGACAACAATGCCAGAACAGGACTACAATGTCAGACAATAGTGTGTCTTATTTTCGACGCTCTTGTCCATTCAAGAAACAAAGTCCAGAGACCTGTTTCTAACTGTTTCTCAGCCCTGCTCAGCTAGTATTAGACCTTGTCTCAATCCAAATCAATTGGAATAAGCTAAGTTTTAACCTCTCTCACTACCTACTATATTTAGAAAAGGTAAAAATATGATTCATTTACATGAATCAACAGGTTGATTAAAGCACATTTATTTACTAATTTACATTGCTTAAGCCCTTTATTATTTAGGAATATAACTCCAATATTCAAAAATTAATAAAATAGAAATCTACAAAAAATTGTGGAATATTGTTGAGCCACAATTATATCAAGTTTATCTTGTAGCCCTCCACACCCAGTCCTTGGGCTCTGGCATTAACAAAGGGCACATCAAATTCATCCTAAAACAAGGAGACTACGAATAAGTATGTAATTAGCAGTCTATCACTTTACTCAATGTTTCTTATAAGATCATTGCCAAAGCATTAGTGCTTTGTATTCACCACCATTTGCATTTGATTGTTCAAACTTAACAGACATACTTCATTTAAGGTAGATACATTATGGATAATGTCATTATTGTGTGGGAGGGTATGGAATCGGCTCATCGTTCTAATCAAAAAGCTATGTTTATCAAAATTGACTCTGAGAAAGCTTATGATTGCATTGAGTGGCCCTTTATTTTAGGTATGTTACAAACCTTAGGATTTTGCCCAACTTTTTTGCAATTAGTTTGAATGCTTTTTTTTTATGCTTCGACCTTGCTTTCCATTAATGGCATCAACTCTAAACAATTTGGTCTTTTCAAATCCATTAGGCAAGGTTGCCCATTGGCACCTACTCTATATGTTCTCGTTGCTGAAGGTTTTGGGTATCTGTTGGCCACGACTCAATCTCAAGGTCTTATTTGTGGATTGACGCAAACCATTGATAATAATTTGTAATTATTCATGTTTTACATTATATTGTTCATATAATTCAGCGTCTTCTTCTACGAAGTCAAACTGTTGAGGGTTTTGATCATGGTTTTGCTCTACATTTTCTTCAGGTAATGGGTCCATTAAATTTTATATTTAGATTTTAAAAATATAAGTCTTTTAAGAAATGTGAAGAGTTCAATGCAATTTTAATTTCAAAACCCTGCACATAAAACATATAAATTGAAACCTCCAAATTAAAATTTAACAATCAACATATCTGAGACTGTGATCAAAATATGAAATTATGTTGACGGGATGCAAACCAAAGTATGTGCATCCTCCTCAAAATGCAAGCTCCTTCCTTCAAGGCACAAAAAAAATGCAAGTTTGCACTGTGAGGAAGAGGCAAAAAACATTGAAATAAATAAAGGGTGTATGCCCTTTTGGCTTGGTGCCATACTTGATTGAAAAAAAAAAGGGCATAGGCCCTTTGCAAAAAAACAACTTTCTTCCTCCCTTGGTGTCACCTTTTTTGTTCCCCAATTTTGTGCATCCTCCCACCACACTCCTCCAATGCCTCATGGACGGTGGGGCTCTTTGTCTCTCTAGAGGCAACATAGATTGAGTCATCTGCATGTGAGTTCTTAGGGTGATCAATAGTTGTTCCCAGATAAAGTATTCCTTCAACTTGCTTTAGTCATTTTCCCCCGTCACATGCACCAAGATGTAGAAAAATAAGAGGAAAGTATTCAAAACAATTCCGACTCTATAAATAAGATCCTAGTTCTGAATGGGATGATCTACCAAACTCTAGATAAAATGATCTCCATAAGAAAAAAAACCCCTTCTATTAATCTTTTTACTATGACAATATAATTCTTGATAATTCTTTTTTTAATATTATTTATTTTTACTAAGCTCAACTTAATTGATTTGTTACTTTATTCTTAATATTAACCAGGTTTATTAAATTTGTAACGTACTCTTTTATTGCTTGTTTTATTATAAATAAGCTTGTATGTTTTCAACCTATTTATTTATTTATGTAACAACATCTATTTCATCAATAAGACTCATTTATATAGTATATTATTTTCTCAAAATTTATTGGCCATTCTTGGACACTAATGGACATTAATATCTAGATTAGATTAACTTAAATATAAACAGGGATTACAATGGACCCCAACCGGAGCTCAACTAATTGCATTCAGTGCACTTCAAGCATGCAAGTTAAGAGAGGCTCACATTTTAAACATTAACGGGCCACGTCGGAGCCTACACGCATTTATGTCTCAGTTTTGAGAAGAAAGGTTGGTAGCTGAGGAGAGCATTAACCATTGGTGTTTTTAACGTTCACACAGGAGCTCTGCGTAAGCTTCATTCATGAAAGACAGTCCATGATGTGAAGGACTTCAATTCCGTGTCTGCATTAAAGTTTGAAAGAAAACGAGTTAATATTGACTGAGGTACCGGTAGATGTCACAACCTCGTACAATCTCACTTTGATTGGTTTCACAACCTTTTATTGGTTTCAAATATGAGAATAGTTATTTTTTATTGATTTTTTCTTTTTTTATAGTTTTTTTTTTTCAAATTTTAATTTTCTCCACCTCTTCGATGTTGAGTTATGTAGTGGCGATGCTTCAGCAAACTCCCTTTACGAATCAGTGTAGTTGTAGGTGGTGGGATTGAGACAACGTATTCAAATTACAAACAATTACAATGTTTGAGGGGCTCAAATCTGAATGTGTTTGCATCAGCGTTTAAATTGGGTGACAAAATTTCCAAGGAATTTTTTCAAATGCTCAAAGCCAAGCATGCTTCTCAATAGATTGAAGTCACATAGGACGTTGGTCAACGCATTATTGAAGTGTCAGACATGATCCAAGCCTTTGTGAGGCACTATTAGTAAGTGTTCACAGTTCAAGGGCCTTCCTTAGAGTGACAACATCGTCTTAATCAATGTCTCTTGGTTGTTCCCTTTAAGCTAACTCCTGCTCAATGAGTTGCGTTTGATAGGCAACTTTCCATTGAGGATCTTCATGAGGCAATTTTACAGCTAGCCAATGAGAAAGCTTCTCGTTGTGATGGATTTTCTGGGGAAATCTACAAAAAAATGTGGGATACTTTTGGCTAGACTTCTACGAAGTTTATCTTGCAGCCTTCCACACACAGTGTTTGGGTTATGGCATTAACAAATGGCACATCAAATTCACCCTGAATCAAGGAGACCCTGAATTAATATGTAATTTGCGGCTCATTGCTTTGCTCAGTATCTCTTATAAGATCATTACCAAAGCATTACCACTTTGTATTTGCCACCTTCTGCCTTTGATTGTTCAACTTGAACAAATCGGCTTCATTCAAAGCATATACAATCTGGATAATGTCATTGTTGTGTGGGAGGGTATGGAATGGGCTCGTCATTCCAATCAAAAGGCTATGTTTATCAAAACTGACTTTGAGAAAGTTATTCTTGCATTAAGTGGTCCTTTAACCTGGCCATGTCATAAACCTTAGGATTTGGCCCATTTTTTTGCAATCAATTCGAATGCTTTTTATTGATGCTTCAACATTTCATTCCATTAATGGTGTCAGTGCTAAGCAATTCAGTCTTTTCAGATCCTTCAAACAAGGTTGCCCATTGGCACCTACTATGTGTGTTCTTGTTGTTGAAGGTTTTGGGTATTTGTTGGCTAATGCTCAATTTCAAGGTCTTATTTGTGATATCTCCCTGTCTATTGAGGAATCTTTACAACTCCTTAATGGGAATTTTGCGAATGAATCCTTTCTCACTCTCATCAAAAATAAAGCCAATGTTGCTAATGTAATGCATTGTCTTGATATTTTTTGTCTTAATTCTGACTCTTCCATTCAATGGTGAAAGACTCAATGATACAGATAATCCTTCCTCCCTCCGCCTCCCTAGGTGAGCCATTATGAGTGAAAATGGCTCCATCATGATGAAATATTCAAGTTTTTTGGGTATTCCCTTTGCCTTTTAGGCTTCCCCCTCTATCTTATGGCAATAAAGCTTTCGTATTGGATCACCATACCCTTATCCCTAGCTGAAAAGTTTCAAATTTGCTCCAAAGTGCTTACAACCACTCATGTGTATTACTCTTCATGTTGGGTGCCATTTGAAAATTCGGTCCAAAAGCTTGAAAAACTTCTCAAATATTTCATATGGGTTAATCCTTCCAATGGCAAAGGGTTCCTTAGGGTGGCCTAGGAATTTTGTTGTCTTCCTTAGGAGGCAGGATGTATGGGTTTGATTGACATTTATTGTCAAGCACCCATTACAGTCATTCAACTTGGAACGGTCTAGGTTTTGCTAACCTTCTTACATCCCTTGGGAAAATTATTGGGTCTTTGGTGATTAAAATCATTTGGAAAGCTTTGGAAAAAGTTAAACCTTGGTTGTTATAAAATGGTTTGGGATTTAAAGATGGCCTTTCTATCAAACAACATTATCTTTGGGGGTCTCATATTATTAATTATCATGTTGTCCCTCTTATAGAGGTGCCTGGATTCACTCTCTTAAGTTTTTTCGAAGAGGAATTCGTATTGTGAAAGATTTGTTTTACAAGCACTCTAGGTTATAGAATTCTTGGGAAGAATTCAAAGTGAAATTTAAACTTTCCTCTGTGGACAATTAGTCCTATGAGGAGATTATTGAGGTTGTTCCAGCTAATTTGCTTCACAAAATCACAGTCACCTCTTCTCTCCCTTGGTGGAAGGACTGGAAACGGTATCTTGATAGCCTTTTCCAAAAATACATTGCTCATAAAGGGTATGAATGACTATCCCCTCATCTACCTATGGTGGATAAACTCAATGCCATATGGGACACTCATTCCTCCATTTCAATCTAGGGTAGATGATTTCAAATTGTTTTGTATGCTTGTATCAAACCTGAGCTTGTGTATTTTGCTGAGTGTTTACTTCATCAAGGGCTTCCTATTGAGAAAAAATTGGTTCAATTATGTGTGGTGCATCCCTCATGCCCATTCCACGGGTATTTGGAGACTATCATGTACTTGTTTTGGTTTTGTTCTAAGGCCTAAGGTACTTGGTCTTAGATTCATGATTTTTTCTGACCCTTTCACCCTGAGCCTTTCAACTAGCATCATATTCTCCTTAGTGACAGCCCTCAGATGCCACTTCAGTACACCCAAGTTTGGCATGCTTTGAGAGTGGAAATCTTGTTTTGGATATGAAAATAAAGGAATTCAATTATGTTCTCTAATGTTGTAACAATCACTTTTATATCTATAATATAAGTTTATGGTTATCTCTAATGTGCTTTTATGAATTCAATTTCAAACTACCAAAGTTTCTATTGAGCACTTGCAAAGCTTGATTTGTCAATGGGGGGATGCCCTATGTAATGTGGCTCGTGTTGCACCCTCCCCACCTAGGAATACGTTTCCAAGAGGTGGTAGTGGCCCTCCTTAGGGTGATTATCATAGTAGCTAGGTGCATCTACATTCTCACACTTGATCTCATAGTTATCCTCAGAGGCACCACACTCCTCCCCCATCTCCTCATAGAGGATGGGGCTATCCTCTTCTGCATTCCCCTCGCACTCAGAGGTGGGGCTCTTCACCTCTCTCAAGTAACACATATCGAGTTATTTGCCTATTAATTCTCAAGGTGACTGATAATTGTCACTAGATAAAGTGTTCCCTCAGCCTGCTTTGGCCATTTCCCCCCATCACATGGACCAAGATACAGAAGATCAAGAGGAAGGTGTTCAAATTAATTACATTATGGTTTTGGATGGGATGATCCCCATGATAAATAACCCATTCTACTAGTATTTTTACTATGGTAGCTTAGTTCTTGGTGATTCTATTTTTAATTGGTTTGTTACTTTGTTCGTAGTGTTGACCTAGTTTGTCAACATTGTGGCATGCTCTTTTACTGCATCTTTTATTGTGAATAGGCTTTAATGATAATAACAAAAGGAAACTCCTTTATATACTTTATTCATATATTATCTTCTCGAATTTTATTGGCCATTCTTGGGCTCTAATGGACATTAATGTCTAGATTATATTAAATTAAGTATAAATAGGGATTATAGTGGACACCAAGTGAAGCTCAACTAATTCCATTGAGTAAACCTCAAGCATGCTTGTGTGTTACATGTATGCAACTTAACAAGGTCTCACATTTTAAACAATGATGACACTTTACAACTTGTCGTATTGTCCAATCCAATGAGAATTCATGTTGTTTGGGCCAACCTTAAGCTAAATATCTTCCACTCTAATGGCCCATACACCATTAATTATTAGTTACATATTATCAAACATTATGTCAATCTCTAATTAGTTTAGATATTTATACGTATTTCTATTAGATATTTTTTATGGATTATGGGCAAATGCTTTTGACCAGAGCAATGAACTGGCTTTGGGGCACAACCAAAGGCCCAATCCTCGATACCAAAAGGATCACAAAATAAATAAATAAATGATACATAGCTAGGTGTCCCAATGGAACACCAACAATGAGAGAAGCACACCCCTACACAGGGAAAGAACGTAAAGCACCGGTCTATAAAACTTTTGCCAAAAAACCACAAGATGTCAACAATCATTAGGCTCTTATTAGTGGGTTTTCTCTATGTTTATGGATGCCTCATCACCTCTTTCCTCCTCATGCTCCTCTCTGCCCTCCCTTACTCTCTTTGTTCTCTTTGGTATATGGATTTTTTCCTAGTACCATACATTGTACAGTTATGGGTCCCTATTAAGTTAAATTTGTATTTGATAGTTAAGGTGTGTATTACACTAGAAGTTTTCATCTAAGGTGTAACATAACATAGATTGGCATTAATAGTAAAAAATGAAGAGAAGTATTTTGTAAACAATAGTTTAAAAGTATGTTGACTAGGGTAAAGTATGTTGACTAGGGTAAAGTATATTAACTAGGGTACCAAAGAGGTGGTATGTGCAAAGCAATGAGGAAAGATAACATGTTAGATTAAATTTATGTCATGTGGTAGGTATACCCCTAGTTGGACTACCCCTTATTTTTTTTAAAGCGTAAACATGAGATAGTTATTAGTCATATAATCACATTATTCTAGGGTATTTATGTATTTGTCAATTATTATGTTTCTAGATGCCTCATCACCTTTTTTCTCCTCGTGATTCTCTTTTCCCTCCCCTCCCCTTTTTGTTCTCTTTGGTTTATAGACTTTTTTTTAGTACCATACACTCTATAGTTCTGGGGCCCTATTACGTTATAGTGTGCAATTTTGGGGTGGGCCCTTGTGAACCTTGTTTTGCGTCTCCCTTGCCTTGTGCTTTGTGTGTACAGGACACGAGATTGAATGAGAAAAACACAAATCTGTCCATTTAAAAATAAAATTTAAAAGTGCAAGATCAGTCAATTCAACCGTTTGAAGTAGTATTCAAGTAAATATGAAGCATTTATTTCTTTTCCATGCAATCATTCTAACACAAAACCTCATATAGGACTTTCACTTACATTACTCGACTACGTGTTGAACATGCAATATACTTGGTGTATTGATTGAAAAAATCACATAAGCATCTTAGGTGTTTGATAATAATTGAGGGATAATACATATACATACCACATTTTTTTGGGTTTTCTAGATGTTGCTTCCCTACCAAGGTTTTTAAAAGGAGACCATTTTCTCAAATATTCATGTTGAATTCAAGAAAATTGAGCAAGGTTTTTGAATCACTGAAGATTATGAACATAATAATAAAATTATATTTTGCATTTTAAACACATTTCAAAACCAAAACTTGTTAGTTTTGGGGTAGTGCACTATTAGTATCATAAGAGTGCATTGATAGTTTGAGGAGTTATCTTTGTATGCTCCGATTTTTTAAATTTTGTTGTCTATTTTTTATAAATATTTTCAAATTCATGAAAAATCAAATATTATTTTTAAATCCCATCTCTTATTATTTATTACATTATCATAATATTATTTATATAATTATGTCAAATTTTATAATTTTTAATTTATTATATTTATTTAATATATATTATAAATAGACATATTACATGTTGATCTAAAACCCATTTTTCCATTAGAGAAAACTTGCATGAATATTTTTTTAATATAAAAATCTATTTGGAAGTGTAAAGGAATGCAAAATGGGTAGTTATGAATACATAGTCTAGACAATTTAAGAACCTTCTTATATTTGAATTATCAAATTTTTGAAAACATTTTATAATAATAATCTATGTTCAAATCTCAATCAAAAGTGTAGATGTCAATTGCATTACATAAGTCAAATTCATTTTATCAACCAATGTAATACATGGTCAATTTTTCATAAAAAATATCAATTATAAAAGGAAAATGTCTTTATAAATTTTTAAATACAATATAAACATCTAAGAGATATATTTCAATTATCAAATTTTTGAAAACATTTTGTAATAATAATCTATGTTCAAATCTCAATCAAAAGTATAAATGTCAATTGCATTACATAAATCAAATTCATTTTATCAACCAATGTAATACATAGTCAATTTATCATAACAAAATACCAATTGTAAAGGGGAAATGTCCTCATAAATTGTTAAATACAGTATAAACATCTAAGACAAATATGGTATATATCTTAAAAGTTGACATTGCCATCATTTTTAATTAGTAGGTAGGGCACCAAGGAAAAACTCTTAAAGTAAGATGAAACTTTGGTGAGATTGATCATACTAAGATTTGAAGATAACATCAAGTTAATTATTTAACTTTTTAAAGAATATATATGAACTCTACATGATCCATACATTATGTATGGATTTGAAAGTGCAAGTAACATGAAGTTTGGCTAAGGGTTTATCCCACTAAGATTTGAAGACAACGTCAAGTTAAATATAAAACTTTTTAAAGAATATATATTTTATATGATGCACACATGATGTATGGATTCATTTGAAAGTGCCATCATTTTTATGTGGGTATTGGAAATTGAACTTGATGACCACTGAGTGGTTAATTTACTTTTAGATAATTTGATATTTAGAGGTATGACTATGTAATTGATATAAGTTTGAAAAAATATATATTGATACCTTAAATTTAATGTTTGGATTTTCAATAAGAACTAGTTTTATATTTTCCAACGAAATTTAGTAAAAAAGTATTTACAGCAAATTGAAGTAAAAGGGACTTGGGTATAATATTCTGCAAATATTTAAACCAAAATTAACATATTTCGTTATTCATAACTTATAATTTAATGTTATCACTATTACATTTAGTTTAATTAACGTCAAATTTTCATTTAAATTCATGTTGCATACTTTTTAAAATTCAAAAATTAATATAAATTCGATGTTAATCTAATGTAAAATAAACTTAATAATTAAGACAAATTTGATACGAACAACGTAAAATTCAAAAACAAAATATTAAAACTCACTTTTAACTCTCTTCATTTACAAATATAACAGAATAAAACATCATTAATCATTGATAAAACACAATCTAATGACTCTGAGCTAATGACTAGCTTGACTCAATCCATGGCACAACATTGAAACCAAGACTCTCTGTTGGATTGATCGAGCCATGTGATCAAATGAAAATTGATTTAAGGGATTCAAATGTTTGTTTGTTTTTTCCTTCTCATGTAATGTGGGCATTTAAGGACACTTTTCTTCCAAGTAGGTGAAATATGAAGGAGCACGGAGAAGCTTTGGCATGGCAACATGAAAGGTGGGAACTGCAGTCATTTCATTTACATTGTGGTATGATGGATTCTCGTGCCATATTACAACAACACAAGTTTCTTGGAGCACCTCCTTCAACTACCCATCTTTACGTATGATTTTTATGTTGTCATTAGTTTTTTATCTTTGTTTTTATTTTTATTTGGGCGAAGGAGTTGAATATAATTGTAACCTTTTATGTCAGGGAAAGGTAGTGCATAGTGTGATGTGGGAGGACTGCATGGTATTTTCACTATTACATTTAGTGTTATTTATATTATAATTAGGGTTAAACTTGCTTCATAAATCGATAATTTTGGGTGTTTTTTCATATTTTAATTTTCAAATAATAGTGTCAAATTTGAAAATATAAGTTTGATATATAATTGACATAATTTGATATTTTTATTGTACTGACAACTGGCATCGCTTTGGCACAAGGTTTACGCTGATAATTGACTAAAAATTAAAATATAATTATATATACCTAATATTATTTATAAATATATATGAAATTATATATATTTGATTTTATATAAAACCAAAAATAATTAGAAACAATAATGAGTGTGAGTTTTTATAAGTGTAAGCAAGACAAATCAATGCATGAAATTTGAATGTGATATATTAATAAATGTTAAAATACTATATAGAATGCAACATTTCAAATTTGTTGGATATTTTAAAGAACATTGTAATATGAATTCCAGACCACTGATATAATAATTTATTGACGTTGAAAAATTGTATAATATATATGTCAAAAAAAATTAAAATTAAAATATTATTATATATGCAATTAAAGTTCAATATAAATTTATAAATATAAATAGCATTATACAAAGAGAGTTTTCTAATAGATTCTAACTCCCAGAATTTATTACAATATTATAACTATTTTTCTTATCTATATTATATACAATGTATATCTATTCGAACTAAAACTACGAAAAATGATTTTTTCAATACAAAAGAGCTAACCTTAATACATCATTGTTTATATATAAACTATAAAACAAAATCATACATGTTTAAATTATTTAACATTGCGATTTTTTATTGCTTTGTTTGGGTAGTTTGATTTGGACTTGGGATTGAGAACATGGTTTTCATTTTGGATTAACTTATGGCCAGGTTCATATTTTAAGGCATCCTCGACAATATCATATATGAGACCAAAGTATCTAGAGTATATCTTTTTGCTTTTAAACCTATGATAAAAATTGTATGAGGGTTTTCAACTAAAAAATGTTCTATTGTGTTTTGTTTTACATTAGTGATAGGAAGTTTTGGCATTCTATGTTGGACGATGTGAATGACAAACTGTTTTATATTGAAACTTTCCTCACACTGTAATTTTTTGATAGTCAAAGACTATGTTTGAGTCTCCTTTGATATAATTGCATTTTTCTGGATCCTAGTTGTTCTGTTGTTAAAATATATCTAGTAAAAAAAACATATAATATGAAATAAAAATAAAAAATGATGAATGAATATAGCTGTAGTTGATTAAAAGATATAATTTTATTTAATATTTAATGACCTACTAAATTTAAAATGAATGCACAAAAACATATAAGCAAATTTTAGAAATAAATTATTACAAACATTGATGTAGTTAAATAAATTTTAAAAAGCATGCATTATAATACGAGATGTTAATAAAGTTGGTTGTACAAAATACTATTGTAATATTTGTTATTAACTGTCATTGTTGCTGTTTGTTTTCAAAGTCTTTGTTTAAGCGATATTAAAATAGTTATTGTATTTAATTTACAATTTATTGTAAATACTTTTTTCTTGGTATAATATGATATATTATAATATACTATTTTTTTCTTATATTATAATATTGTATCATAATTTAATTGATCTATACCCATATTTAAATAGATTTTATATAAAATATAACTATTTTAATCTAGTAATAAATCTCAAATAAGAAAATTGTAGTATTAATAATATGCTATTAATTTCAAAACTTGTTATACCTAATAAAGTACAATAATTTATAGACTTTAAAAAATGTAATGAAATCTATAGCCAATGGGTCACTTGGTCCTTCATTATGTTGGTCAAATGTTTTTTCATGAAGGAATTTGTACATTCTTTCAAGATCCATGTGTGTTGAATGGACCTTATTTATAAGGTTGAGCAACACATACATTTCTTCATTTTTAACAATATGATCATGCAATAGATTCATTGATGTCATGTTGTAAATGTTTATACATGTGGTAGTTACTTTATTTGAAAGCAATTGTATATGAAATACAAAACAAGTACGTGTATCTATTGTGGTGGAAATGTTGATGTTGTTATTATTGTTATTTGTAATTACAAATAGAATTGGATTTGTCTAACTTTTAACATCATAAAGGTGGGGGCACCAAAGCATGAGTTGTATTGATTATAATATTAGTTTTGAGTCATAAAAAGATCATTGTAATAAATGTTGTAGCAGTTTCGAATGGCTTAGAAATATCTTCTTCGTTGAGGAGGATAACAATCGAGGCAGGAGATATTGTGTTTGATATATCAATCAACTTATAGTGATTCTTCATTGTCTGCATACTATAAAGACAAACACAAAATAATTTAAAATTCAAAAATTATTAGATACACAACTAAAGTATAATATAAATTTTTAAGAGATGTAAAATTAAATAAAAAATTATGACTTATATGTTGCATTTATGTTGTATAAATATGAAAAAATATGACTTGACATAAGATGATTTGTATAAATAATAAAATTATGTAAGAAAACTGTATAAAAATTATAGATTATAAACCAGTAAATCAATAAATTAGTTGGGCATTTCCTATCTATAAATATTAGGACATTAAGTTAGATAGTACTATACATTGGGGGATCCTTCATTAAGTTACTTTAAAAATATTTTGTATACACAGTCTAATGTTTAATTGGAGATGTGTTATGAAAGCATCATAGGATTTAGAATCCTTCAATTAATCCCAATTTATGATACCAAACAAGGCACTTGTAAGTCTATATTCTCAATTGGACAATTGTCCCAATATGTTTCCCAATGATATGAATGCTCATGTTTGTACAATTTTATATGAAATGATATTTAATATTCTATACAAAATGCAAAACACTCTTTTTAATACGTATGCCTATCACAAGTTTCGTGGAATACATATTTATTAGTTCAAAATGCTAAGCAAATGAAATATTCATGAATCTTTTGATTAGTACTAAAAATGTAAAATATTCATACACATAATCCAAACAAATTACTATTTAAGATTTGAAATGTTTATCTAAAAGAAAAAAAAAAGAGAAATAGTCTAATCTTCTATAATTATTCACGGTAGAAAGAGATTCTTCAAAAGCTTTGGAATCATATATCTAAAGCTAAACTTTATATTTGTTTTTAAAAAATTACATTGATTTAAATAATTAATTGCATTCCTTAAGTTATCACTCAACCAAACCTTAAAAAAAAAATAAGATAACCCTATCCATACACATAACTGAAACAAAATACTATTTAAGATTCGAAATATTTATCTAAGTAAATAGAAAAAGATAAGAGAAATAGATCTTTTACAATCATTCATGGGAGAAATAAATTATTCAAAAGCTTTGGAATCAAATATCTAGAACTAAACTTTATATTTAATTTTAATTTTGTTAATTAATTTAAACAATTACATGCATACCTTAAATTATCACTCAATCAAACTCTAAGAAACAAATAAGATAACCCTTTTACTCATTAGTTATTAATTAAAAATAATGACAAATGAAATATTCATGAATCTTTTGGTTAGTGTTAACAATGTGAAATATCCATACATATAATATAAATAAAATATTATACAAGATTTTAGATGTTTATTTTAAAAATAAAGAAAAAGAAGAGAAATAGTATGATCTTCTACAATCACTCATGGGAGAATAATATTCTTTGAGAGCTTTGGAATCATATATTGAGAGCTAAAATTTATATTTATTTTTAAAAAATTATATTATTTAAAATAATTACCTATATTATTATATCAATTTTGATAGGATGTGTTATAACTTATTTACCTGTATGTAAATCCTTTTTTTAATTGGAGGTAATAATTACATTAATTATTAAATACATTAGTTTTAAAAATTACATTTTAAAAATATTAATAAGTACAACAACACCTTTTTTTAATTTGATAGGTTAAAAATACAAGGTTTGAAAGGCCCTACAACCTTGTATAACGGAGAAAGCAAAAGATGCAGCTTTAAAGCTCACATGAGACGCCTCTACCAGTGGCAATGAAAAAGGCAACAAGTTCCACACCCAACATGAAATGTCACCAAAAAACTAAAAAAATAACAAGGATCAAAAATAAACCAGGAAACTTCTGGGAAGTTTCCGCCAAACTTATCTAAGGGGCCTGGCCCCTTTTTCATGGGGTCCCCCTGAACAAAGGGATATACAAGAAGGCTAAACATTAGCTTTTTTACCTTTCTTCTTCTTTTGAACCACTAACCAACCGTCATTGTTTTCAGGTTGAATGCCTAATGAGGCATCCGTTTCTGGGGCATAGGGTTGATGTTTGTTTTCTATTGATAGTCCTGGAGGAGAGTCTACCCTGGGAGCTATAGATGTTGGGATATCCTTTAAGGAGGAAATTGGAGTTAGCCCAGTCTTCCTTGGGGAGATAAGTTCAACTAGTCGTTCATCTTCAGAATGAACCACGTCTTTGGTTTCCTTGTTTGAAGTAGAGGAAGTAGGATCTTCAGACGGAGAGGCAAAATCTTCACTGTCAGAGTCCCATTCTTCGTTTGTAGCTAGCAATGAGAGATTTTTGGGGATGAAATCTTTACACCAAGAGGAGTCTTTCTTTTTCCTGAGGATGTTGTAGTTCTTGGTCAAATGACCAGTGGCAAAATAACTATGGTAGCGAAATGGTAGGCCTTCATAGTCAATGGCTTGAAACAAGGTGCGATCTCCAACCTTCAGGATGATTTTTTTGGGAAGATTCTTGCAAGTATTAATACTTACTAAAATCTTAGCAAAGGTAGTGAGAGAGCGTTGATCGGTGTCTGGATGCATACATAGAAATTTGCCCAAAGAACTGGCAATAGCCTTCAGGATTGATTCCATCCAAAACTAGAGCGAAAGATTGGGTAGATAAACCCAGATGGGTTTAATATGCATGGGTTCATTGAGGGGATTGAAATTAGGAGACCAAGATCTCACTAACAAGGGGTGATGATTCAAGCTCCAAGTTTGATATCTGATTTCTTCCCTATCCTCCAGATTATGGAAAATGATAATAAAATAGCCTTTAGCACAAGGGTAAATATCGAGTTTACTTAAGAGAAGGGGTTTCCATTCCTATGAAATCCACCTGTTGAGCTCTTGAAGCTTTGACTAGTAATCCAAAAATTTACAGATTAGACCCCTGACAGAAAAATACTCCTCCAATTTTAGAACCTCTCTGATTTCTTCTTCACCAAAGTATACCACACAGACTTTGGAGGTCAAGATAACAGTTTTAGGATCGATTCTAGGAGCCACATGAGAGATAGTGTCAATGAAAGATGTGGGTCTACTTCTGACCTCTACCTCCAAAGCCATAACATCCCAATTGGGCTAGGTGAAACTGCTAGGGTTTGAGGCCATGAAATTTTTTGGAGTCTTTTTTCCCACAGGGGGATTATATCCGAGTTGCTTCTAGTGGATAGGAACAAATGGTGGCAGTGGAGGCTTGGGCTTAGAGACACCAAGTAGATTCGAGGTAACAAACAGATTGCCCTTCGTAATAGAGCTGAGTAGAAATCCTGTAAGGACATAAGAATATTTTTCACTAACTACAAAGGGGGAGGGGAACCAATATTATCCATTGACATGGCCATTAGAGCCTGGCGTCCAATGCCAACCAGGCAGGGGCGGGAGATGGCCGAACCTTTCCCCATGGAGATTGCAGAACCAAGCAAGCCATTTGTTGGACCCAACAATGATGATTTTGCAGCAAGAGTCAAGGATTTCTTCAGAGGTAGCGACTGTGGCAATAGGGGCTGGAGAGGAGGAAAGTCACTCCCATTTAGCTGGGATCTACATCGGGCAAGGGAATCACCATTTGAAACTGCTACATATGAGAAAATGTTGGGAGGCACCATTTCACTTAGATCTGATTATTTGTATTTTAATTTTGATAAAAACTCTAATTTAACAGTCCACCAAACCCTTATTCATGTAAATCCTTTTCTAAGTTGGGAGTAATAATATATTTTTTTAACACATTTAAAAAAAAATACATTTCAAGAACATGAATTGTAAGTGATTAATAAACACTTTAATATTGTAAGTGATTGATATGATCTTTATACTCTTATTAGTTTGCAAATTATATTTCTAAATGCTTTGCAGTTGTAATCTTTTCACATATATTACCTATTAAATTAAGATACATTAGGTAAATTAAGATAGATACTAACGTGATTAAAGTAATAACTACTCAATAAAAATACATGAATATATATACTCTTTGAATACACATGACTAAAATTAAAGGAATGAATACTCAATGAAGTTACATGAGTGAATATTCATTAATATAATGACAAGAAATGTAAATAATAATCTCAATGATAATTTTATGAGAAATATTAGAAAAATAAGAGTGAATATTTAGTAAGATATTGACAAGAAGTGTAAATAATAATATCAATGATAATTTTATGAAAAATATTACAGAAATATTATATATGATATAAAATTTCATATTTTTAATCCAAATTTTTAGGAATTGTAATATAAGGAAATCTTGTAGGGCCTTAAGAGTTTATGATAATCTCAATTCAACGATATCTCCTTTTCATGAATTCTTATGTTGTCTACTTCACTTATTTTGTAAATCATTATACCCTCTCTTCCATCGAACTTAAAACTTAAATTTAACCTGTTGACTAGTGGATGTTTATATTATTTTATTTCTAATATATCTTATTTTATTTTTTGTATCTTAAATAAATAACATATGATTATTTATCAAGCTAAAAATGATGATTGTGTGTTAATATCATAATCAATATTTTTAAACTAAGATTATTATTAAATAATAATTAATAATTTATATATTATAAAAAATAATAAATAATAAATAAAAACAAATGTGAATATAATCAAGAGATTATTATTGAATAATAATTAAGAGTTTATGTATTATTAAAAAAATGACTAGAATAAAGAGATTTTCACTGTTCTTCAATATAACTTAAATTTAAATAAAAAAATTAGACTAAAAAATACATAAAGTAACTCTTAAGCTTTGAAGATAAACCGGGGTCTCAAGATTTACACATATACATAAAAGTATAGTAATCGTACACTATTGTATATGCTATTAAAATTAATTATTAAGATATTATCAATATTTTATATTTAATTACTAAGATACATATAAATAACTTATTAAAATTTAAACTTAGATAAATACTAAAAAAAACCCCGTCAATTTGAATTACTTCGGCCATCATTCATTGAAAAAGTATGAATATTGTTAATATATATAATTTAAGTCTTTGTTTAATTATTTGACATTATTTATTTATATTATATATATAGTGTTTAAGTTTTATCATTTCTGAAAGTAGTGAAGTTAGTCCAAACATTCTACCTTTGCTGCCCTAGCTATTATCTAATATATCTTTTAAATTTAAAAAATATATACGAATGAAAATAGTTTTAAATTTAGTGAATGACAAAAATTGATGATTAAATTTAAAAATTAAAAATATATATATATAATTTTTCTAAAAATTTGAAATTATAATTTTAAGGGATTTTTTTATTTTTGTTTTCAAAATTTAAGAATATCTTACAAATGAATAAATTAATCTTATAATTTGGAATCCTGTCAAATATGTTATGTGTAATACTTTTTGAGGTGATAAGAAGAGAGAATAATCATTACACAACCATAATCAAATAATTTAGAATTATCAATTTTAAACCCAAGAACATGATACTTATCATTATTATGTCACCACTAGGTCTAATTAGCAGAAATATATAAATCGTAAGATTAAAAATCTATGTATAATCAACCAAATAATAAAAAGAATACTACGTAACCTGTTAAGTAGTTTTGTGCTCTTACAGTAATCACAAGGATGTATAAAATGGATATACTATTATAGTTGAATCCAAAACACGCATCACATTCCACTTATAACCCAAACGAGCAAAATATAATGAATTCAAGTAATAAAAGAACTTACACATAACTTGATAAGTAATTTTACACATGTTTTTTTTATATAATTTACAGCGATCAACTCATAATGAATGGTTGAAAAATCAAGAACTTCCCTTTATATAAAGTACTAAATCAAACATGACTAATATACAATAGATAAATTGACCCAGAAAGTAACCATCGTATCATTATACACAATTGAGCATGTCCATTCATTCTTGGCATAATTCTTTACAAACACAAATTCACAAGCACCAATCAATTTATAACTTACTTTTAACAACAACAAACCAAAGATAAGACCTTCAACAAAGTCCTTTGATTTAAACAACTAAATATAGCTTTTTAAACATGTAAAAGTAATCTCTATTTAGAATCACATGAGTAGCTACAATGAAGAGAACTTCTATGTTTATATTTACCAACAAATACTTCTCTAAAAATAATAATATCAAGAGTTGTAACTTGCTAAATTATCACATAATATGTAAGTAATGATGTTAACTATATAAACATCTCAGTTTTGATCTTCAATTTATAAGAAAACATGAACTCATACCAAATTTAGATCAACACAGTATTAAGTTAGTAATGAAAGGTTGCAAGTTTCTCACAATAACCATAATCCCAAGGATTTTTTATAAGCATAAATACTGCTTAATCAATAATTGAAGATTGACACAAAAAACTTATACAACCATACTCTAACACAACCAATCAAGCCAAAACACATTAGACAAGTGTATTATCTCAAGTGCATATATGCACTAAAGTGTCCATAGATTTGAAACGTTATGTTATTTCATATTAGTTTTATCATATTAAAATTAATTCTACCCTCAAAAGAATTAGCAAACACCCAAATCATTAAATCTACCATTTAACAAGCATAAACTTTCCTTATCCAATATGCACGGTTAACTTAATAACACGTATGGAATCACATGACATAAAGTTTCAATTGATCTTTGAGATATAATGTAGTGTCACATTTGTCAGTTAGTTTTTAATGGTTGGAGAATTATCATAGACAATAATGTGGATTTTTGGTAGAAAGAAAAAGAGAGGCATTATGATTATCTACTTGTGCATTTTTCAATATCTAATTATTCTTATTGTTGATATTAATTTACTCCATACCTAATTCTAACTCACATTGGCTCTAAGATTATTCTCCTTATAATAAGCATGTTTTCTAGACATCTATCCTTATTTCTAAGGACTCTAATTATAAAAAAATCCAAGCTATAATTAAATTACTATTTTTCCAACACTAACTCAAAATTAACACTAAAAATGTTCAAAAGTGTTGTCATTGATGTCAAGGTTGATGTCAAGGTACATTTGGTGAAGATGCAAAGTGAATGGTCTGTGAGACATGAGCTTGTGTGCTTGATGTGATAAAGAAGAGATGTGATAAGAAGTCAACCTAATATATTTCTATTGAGAGAGAATTTTAAGGCAACTTAATGATTCTTTTGTTGGTTGTTGTCAAGGTTTTTGCAATGGTGTAAGAGTGTTGTCTAATGAATGTTCTTGTTTGATAGCATCATTGAGGTAAGCAAGTTTGAGTACTAGTATTTGAGTACAAGGTATTTTGAGAAGCCTAGTCATAACAAGCATAGTCATATCATGAGCATGTAATGCATGTGAGCAAGGTGTAGAATCATCAAAGAGTGTTTCAAGAACACTTTCAAAGCTTCAAATGCTTGAGAAGCCCAGTCATGACACTAGTCATAGCTTGTAAACTCCTAATGAGAAGGTTTGAGCATGGTGGTGTTAGGGTGTGGAGCTAAAAACTTCACCAAGGAGCATAGTTTATCAGGTTCGGGTCTACACAGACACCGGCGTCGGTCAGGAGCGATCGACGTCGGTCACAGGCAGTTGCAGAGGCATTGACGTCGGCAGAAGGTCGACCGACGGCGGTCACAGACAAGCAGCAGGAACCGACGTCGGTTACCTGCGTGTCCAGAAAGGTATTTTCGTGGACAGAAGCGAGTGTTTGCATGATGAGTTTGAGTTGTAGTCTCAAGCTCGCATCTCTATTATTGGCAATACTATTTTTAGAGCCCTTGTTTAAGTGGTTTAACTATTTTTTGGGTGTACATGCTCAACTCTCCTAATTCTATATGTAGAATTAGATCTTCCTAGCTTATTGTAGTTGTTGTTGTAGAGTGTGAATTATTGTAATTCATTGTGTGAGAAGAACAGTACAGAATTGAATCAATCCAGGCTTGTTGGAGTTGATTGTTCTTGAGAGAGAGAGCTCTTGAGGAATAGAGATCTATTGAGAGATCTATACATCTAGGAGAGGTGTGGAAGAAAGAATCTTTCTTCAATTGTATTCCTTTGTAAAGAGTTTTGTTAATACAAGTTTTCAGGGTGTTTTCTTATATCTCTTGTTCTTGCTATTATCATTCTAATTACTTGTCAATCTGATTTAATTCCGCGTTTATTGCTTTCACAATTGTAATCTATTGTTGGATTGATCCCCCAACAAGTGGTATCAGAGCCTTGGTTACAGGTTCAGAGCTTGATAATTGGTATCAAAGTTCAGGTTCACTAACAGGTGGTTCAGATCTGTGTAGTGTGTATTGATTACAGGTTCTTACAGGAGTTTCTGCAGGGATTTTTGTTTGAGTGGGAGAAGCAATGGCAGATGAAAGTAAATTGAGAATAGAAAAGTTCAATGGCAAAAATTACCAACACTGGAGAATGCAGATAGAGGATTATCTGTATCAGAAAGATCTCTACTTACCGTTAGGTGGGGTTGCAAAGAAGCCCAAAGACATGGAGGATGAAGAATGGGAAGTTCTTGACAGAAAGGCTCTGGGGTCTATAAGACTGAGTCTAGCATCCACTGTGATATCTAATTTATCACAGGCAAAGTCTACGGTAGAGTTGATGAGTACGTTAGCAAATTTGTATGAAAAACCCTCAGCTTCTAATAAGGTATATCTTATGAAGCAGTTATTTAATTTGCATATGAATGAAGGTGGATCTGTTTCTACTCATCTGAATGATTTCAATGGTATTGTGAATCAATTAAGTTCAGTGAATATAGTGTTTGATGATGAGATAAAATCTCTTTTAATATTATGTTCTTTGCCTGAAAGCTGGCATGGCTTAGTAATGGCAGTAAGTAATACTGCATCTGCATCAAATATTTTGAAAGTAGAGGATGTTGTTAGTGTTATCTTCAATGAGGAAATACGCAGGAAAAGCACAGAAGAGGCATCTGGGAACGCTTTAAGTTTTGAGAGCAGGGGAAGGCAGAAAGAGAAGAGCAAGAAAGGCATATCAAGATCCAAGTCAAAGGGGAAAGGCATATCTAAATCCAGAAATGGCAGAAGGCCATAATGCTAGAATTGTGGAAAGATGGGGCACATAAGCAGAGATTATTGGTCAAAGCCTAAGGAGGACAATCAGCACGAAGGAAAGGAAGAAGCCAAGATTGCAGGTATTGCACAGGATGCTTTAATTTTCTCTCTGCATAATAATATAGAATCTTGGGTATTAGATTCTGGTGCATCTTTTCACGCTACTCCTAACAGGGAATATTTCAGTGACTATATCCATGGAGATTTTGGAATAGTGTATCTAGGGGATGATGAGCCCTGTAAAATAATTGGCAAAAGTAAAGTGCAGCTGAAGATGCAGAACAGCAACACATGGGTGTTGAGAGATGTGATGCATGTACCTAGCTTGAAGAGAAATTTGATTTCTGCAGAAAAGTTAGGGGATGACGGTTGTACAGTAACTCTCACAGCAGAATCTTGGAAGGTGACCAAGGGTGCACTTGTTATGGCCAGAGGTAAGAGAGAAGGTACTCTCTATTTGTGTAATTGTGTTACTAACAAATCTCCTTCTATATTATCTACTTCAGATGTGGACGCTAAATTGTGGCACTCAAGGCTTGGCCACATGAGTGAGAAGGGGATGTCAATTCTTAAGTCCAAAGGTATGCTTTCAGATTTAAAAGGCATAGATCTAGAGTTTTGTGAGCACTGTGTATTTGGAAAACAGAAAAGGGTTAGTTTTCTCAAAACTGGGTCTACTAAGAAGAGGCACAAGTTGGAGCTTGTTCACACAGACGTGTGGGGACCGGCTCAGGTTGCTTCCAGTGGAGGATCACAGTACTATGTATCTTTCATAGATGATGCTACAAGGAAGGTATGGATCTATTGTATTAGGAGAAAATCTGATGTATTTGATACTTTTAAAGTTTGGAAAGCTATGTTTGAGAATGAAACAGGTAAAAGATTAAAGTGCCTGAGATCAGACAATGGCGGTGAGTTCTGCAGTCATAAGTTCAGAGATTATTGTTACATGCATGGAATCTGTAGGCAAAGGACGGTTCCAAGGACACCTCAGCAGAATGGTATTGCTGAAAGGATGAACAGGACAATAATGGAGCATGCAAGATGTATGAGATTGCATGCCGGTTTGCCCTTACAGTTTTGGGCACAAGCTGTTGACACTGCAGTGTACCTGATTAACAGATGTCCCTCTACAGCTCTGGATGGTGGTATTCCAGAAGAGGCATGGATAGGTAAAAAGGTTGATCTATCATATCTCAAAGCTTTTGGTTGTGAAACCTTTGTGCATATAGATAAGGAAAATAGAAAGAAGCTTGATGCTAAGTCTATGAAATGCACGTTTATTGGCTATGGCTCAGATGATTTTGGTTACAGATTATGGAATCTAGAAACTAACAAGGTAATCAGGAGCCGTGATATTGTTTTCAACGAAAGAGTGATGTATTGTGATTAGCTAAGGAAGTTGAATCAGTCTGAGCAGAGCAATGGTGAATTGGATGAGGTAAAATTCCAAGATGAGCTCGCGGGAAGAAGAAATAATCACTTACAGGAAAACACAGAGACCGACGTCGGTAGGGTAAAAACCGGCGTCGGCAGGACAGAAACCGACGTCGGCCATACAGAGACCGACGTCAGCCGTACAGGTATTGAGGTCGGTCAGTTAGAACTGATGTCGGCCAGTAATAGGTCTTCAAGTGACCGAGGTCAGTCACTGTCAGAGAATTTGGGTGGACAGCGTGTTGTGGACGAGTCTCAGACACCCATCAGGAGGTCAGAAAGGGTGAGTAAGCCTCCAATTAGATATTCTCCTTCTTTATATTACTTATTGCTAACTGATGGTGGAGAACCAGAGAGTTTTGAAGAAGCAATACATGTGGAGTCCAAGAGTCAGTGGGAGCGTGGCATGGTTGAGGAGTTGGAGTCCTTAAGAGAGAACCAAACATGGGATTTGGTTGAATTGCCAGCTGGTAAGAGAACACTCAAGAACAGATGGACCTACAGGTTGAAGGAAGGTGAGAATGGACAGATGAGGTACAAGGCCAGATTAGTGGTAAAAGGATTTGCACAAAAGCCAGGTATTGACTTTGGTGAGATTTTTTCTCCTGTTGTTAAAATGACTTCAATAAGGGTTGTATTGTCTTTGGTTGCTTTTGAGAATTTGCATCTTGAGCAGCTAGATGTTAAGACAACATTTTTTCATGGAGATTTGGATGAAGAAATTTATATGGAACAGCCAGAAGGATTTGAGGTCAAGGGTAAGGAGAAGTTTGTGTGCAGGTTGAAAAAAAGCTTGTATGGCCTCAAGCAAGCTCCTAGGCAATGGTACTTAAAATTTGATAGGTTTATGACTGAGCATGGCTACAGTAGGTGTCAATCAGACCATTGTGTGTATTTCAAGAGATTTGATAACGGTAGATATATTATTCTATTGTTGTATGTAGATGATATGCTGGTTGCAGGATCTCACATGTAGGATATATCTGAGCTTAAGGTGAAATTAGCTCAAATGTTTGCTATGAAGGATTTGGGAGCAGCAAAGAAAATCCTTGGCATGAGCATTAAGAGAGATAGGAAAAATCACAGGTTGATATTGTCTCAAGAAGATTATGTGGACAAGGTGTTGAAACGGTTCAATATGCAGGATGCTAAACCGGTAAGCACACCTTTGGCTGGACATTTTAAGTTGAGTAAAGAACAATGTCCTAATTCATATGATGAGGTAGAGTACATGAGTAAGGTTCCATATGCTTCCGCAGTAGGGAGTTTGATGTATGCAATGGTGTGTACTAGACCGGATATTGCCCAAGTAGTGGGAGTGGTAAGTAAGTATATGGCCAATCCAGGTAAGGAACATTGGAAAGCAGTTCAGTGGATCCTTAGATATCTGAGAGGAACCAACAGCAGGCACTTGTGCTATGGAGGTTCAGATACTTCTCTACATGGTTATGTAGATTCAGATATGGCAGGTGATTTGGATGGCAGGAGGAGCACTACAGGTTATGTTTTTACTGTAGGTGGAATGGCGGTTAGCTGGATATCTAAGTTGCAAAAGGTTGTTGCCTTGTCAACTACAGAAGCAGAGTATATTGCAGCCACAGAAGCTAGCAAGGAGATGATATGGATGACACGGTTCATGGATGAGCTTGGTAGGGAGCATGAGAGTTTTAGATTGTATAGTGACAGTCAGAATGCAATCCATTTGGCTAAGAATTCAGCCTTTCATTCAAGAACAAAGCACATATAGCTAAGGTATCACTTCATACGACAGGTATTGGAAGATGGTGAGTTGAAGCTGGAGAAGATCCATACAGATAGGAATCCTGCTGATATGTTAACCAAGCTGGTTACAGAGGAGAAGTTGAATCTTCATTCAACTTCTGTTGGTCTTCATGATTGAGTTGAAGATGGAGGAGCTAGAAGATGTTGCTGTACAGGTACTGGTGCAGCTGTTTATCTCCAAGTGGGAGATTGTTAGGGTGTGGAGCTAAAAACTTCACCAAGGAGCATAGTTTATCAGGTTCAGGTCTACACAGACACCGACGTTGGTCAGGAGCGACCGACGTCGGTCACAGGCAGTTGCAGAGGTGCCGACGTCGGCAGAAGGTCGGCCGACGACGGTCACAGACAAGCAGCAGGAATCGACGTCGGTTACCTGCGTGTTCAGAAAGCTATTTTCGTGGACAGAAGCGAGTGTTTGCATGATGAGTTTGAGTTGTAGTCTCAAGCTCGCATCTCTATTATTGGCAATACTATTTTTAGATCCCTTGTTTAAGTGGTTTAACTGTTTGTTGGGTGTACATGCTCAACTCTCCTAATTCTATATGTAGAATTAGATCTTCCTAGCTTATTGTAGTTGTTGTTGTAGAGTGTGAATTATTGTAATTCATTGTGTGAGAAGAACAGTACAGAATTGAATCAATCCAGGCTTGTTGGAGTTGATTGTTCTTGAGAGAGAGAGCTCTTGAGGAATAGAGATCTATTGAGAGATCTATACATCTAGGAGAGGTGTGGAAGAAATAAGCTTTCTTCAATTGTATTCCTTTGTAAAGAGTTTTGTTAATACAAGTTTTCAGGGTGTTTTCTTGTATCTCTTGTTCTTGCTATTATCATTCTAATTACTTGTCAATCTGATTTAATTCTGCGTTTATTGCTTTCACAATTGTAATCTATTGTTGGATTGATCCCCCAATAGGTGGCATGGTGATATGGATGCACAGAGACATAAGAGATTGTATAATATTTATTGAGCATGAATATGAGGAATTGGAGCACTCATGAGAGTTTCAAAGTGAACCTATAGGGGTAAGACCTTAAGTCCAAGTCTGCAACTAGACTAGCTCTAGACCCTGCCTGACCTAATGAGGTGTTGTCAAGGCATATGAAGGATGTTTAACATTTTTTGAGCTTTTGATATTTTTTGTGAGCATGTAAGTAAGATGGAGATCACATTAAAAGAGGCATGAAGGTCAGTTTCTAGGCCTAATGTGATTTGGAAGTCAAGGTCTAGAGAGCAAAGAGAGAAAGAGTGGCCTAACAAGGGATCATGATCATGTTTCAACATGTTTGAGCTCATGTGAGAATGAACAGAGGTATGATATGTTGTTTCAATCATATTCAAAAGGTTTAAGGTCACGGTTTGAAAAATAAGGCATGAAAAGTATTTTTGAGGTCACTTGTGTGCACATAAAGAAGGGTTCTCAACTCGAGAAGGACTTTCAAGTGTTCATTGGCACGTGTAACCTCTACATGGGAACCTAATATATGAATGGTATATGGGTAAGGGTCATAGCTCAAATTATTAGGCATTTTTTTTTTGATTGAGGGGCTCTATTTTATGAATGATTGTTAATAGTTGAAGATGGTTTAAACCCTCAAAAAACCCTAATAGTGACCCGATATGAAAAAATCTATTCTAAAGTGCTCAAAATGGATTGGTATGGATATTTGAGTTATTTTAAATTGTATTCAACTCTCCCAAACACCTACAGGTGTGATTGGTTTTTTAGGTGTGTGAGTAGACTCTACAAAAAAGTGATAGTTTCTTAAAGATTTGTTGTAGTAGTCAAAGTTGACCAAGTCAAAGTATGAAAATCATTAGATGGATAATTTTGAGACTTGTATTTTATGTCCATGGTGATTTATTTATAGTTTATATCCCTCGAGTGTGCTAAACCAGTCATCCAAGTTGACTAGTCGTTAACAAGCCTAATGGTGGAAATAGTGAGAAACCCAGGGAACAGTGAGAAGATGACTAAGGATGTGCTATCATTGAATAGGGATGAATCCCAGTGCATGGAGATATTTTAAAATAATTTTAATACATTTTAATTTTATATATATATATATTTTTAGATCATTTTATATAGTAAAAAGTTACTTACAAGTTGACTTGTTTAGCTCAATAAGGTCTATGTACAGTGAGGTCATGAGATTGGTCTGCAATACCAATACTGTCATTTGACCATGTTATCCTTATATCTAAAAATGTTATAATGATATAATAAGATAATATAAATTCATCATGAGTCTCTAAAAATGGTCATACAAATGATTGAAGGTCATTGTCATCATGACTGTGCTTCAAGGCAAATTGGTAGTTCTAAGTAAGCAAGTTGCAACTATGAGTTTGACACTCAATTCCCTAATTTAAAGTATATAATGTATATGGTTTTTATATTTTGGACTCTTATTTCATATACATGCTTTTTATAATGTTTATTACTCAATTAAAGTTGTGAAAATGTTGAAGCCAAAATGGCTTAACTGGCTGAGTGAGGTCTGTGAGATAAAAGGTCAACAAATTGGTCTGCAAGACTAATAATTGCCATTAGAGATTATGATATGTTTTTGGAGGTGGTTATGATTATTTTATATGATCATGTTCATGCATTATAATTATTTTGTGTGTTATTTCAAGTATCATAATTTCAAGTTTCCATGACTATGTTTTGAGGCTAGATGATAGTTCAAAGTGAGCATTTTGCAGAGAAGAGTTTGAGCGTGTATACCCTAAGTTGAAGTATCTAATGAAGTTTGTGATGACTCTAAGGTCATGAGGTTTATGATTATGTAATTTTTTTCCATGTTTTTTTATCTAATTGGTGTTTTATCTTTATTAGTTCAAGACAAACTTTTTAGGTATGCACATGCCTAATTGTGAACAATACTAATGGTGTGCTTCAAATGGTGGTTAAAGCCAAAAGGTGTTGTGGAGCCTAGATAAGATTAGTATGGATATATTTGAGTTATATATGATATTTTCCTATTATGCGATGTGTTTTAATGTGTTCCAAGTAAGGCAAAGTATAACGTGTCCTAAAGTAGACCTAATGGGATTAGGTCTCTATGAGACCTAAAGATGAAATAAGGCCTAATTAAGGTATGTCAGACCTAAAGGGACTCAAAGCACATTTTATTCATATCTAGGAGATGTCATAAGATATATTCCATATCTGACCTAAGAGGGTAAAGGTGTTTGGCCGACCAAGAAGGATATGAACAAGAGACTTGTATAAATACTAGGCAGTTTTAGGCCTATTGGTGTGTGTGTAGAGTACAAGCGAATAAAACAACATATTATAGAGTAGAAGGAGGTCTTTTAGAAAAAAAAATAATATAGAGTATCTATTATGATATTTTACATGGGTTATGTGTATGAGGATCAATGTCATATGACCTAATCAGTTTTAAAGAGACCTACTTGAGCGAAGAAACCTAGAAGGTAGTTTGATAGGGCTAAGAGTGTGAAGAGTTGAAGGGGTGGTCATAATAAATTGGTTAAGAAAAAAAGTGTCTTAAAGGTGATCAAATCATTTATTTGGATAAGTTAGTTCTGAGTCATCTAGGGGATTGGTGCCTCATTTCAAGTTGGTGCTTACTAAAGCCTAGCTGAGTTGGTGCTTAATTAGTTGGGTTGGTGCTCCAAGTGAAGTTGGTGCTTGATTTAAATTTTTTGGTAATATTGGATTTTTATTTCTATTTTAATTAAGGGTATAGATTAATAAATAATTAAATAATATTATAATAATTTCAGTCCTAATTTCTATAATTTATCTATCTTTTTTACCTTTCTATAACTAGCAATACATAAAGAGAAAATATAACTTATATTGAAACACGATGAGATGGCTAATATTGGGTCTGAAACTAGTTATGTAGGATTGGGATAGTGTCACAAATTAGAATTTGGCTTTCGTTCAATGAAAGGATAGGAACACCAAAAAACATGACACTTCAAAGTTTGATGTTGTTGTCTACTCCTGTAGATGTTGTCCAAACTAGTCATAGAGACCTAAACTTTCTAGGTTTTTGCGCTATTCATGTGTCAGCCTACCTATGAAATATTGAATGTTGAATGTTGATGAAATTTGTTATAGATATGATTTAATATTCAAACCCTAGCCCTTCATTGTGCTTGATTAAATAGGATTTGAATCACTTACAGAAATGGGGGGTTAGTGTGTAATATGCATTGAACGTGTAATCAAAACCCCTTGTGTGGTCACATTGCCTACATACCAATACTCTGAAGAGGGATCAAGCCATATGTAGTTCTCCCACCTATTGTGCTTTATGTAATAGCATGATACAGTTGCAATAATGCCAAATTGAGAGTGATTAAGGTGGCTAGGGACTGGTATGAGAGTTTGAATATGTTTACAGCTATGTTGGGTGACTATATGTAGAGAATAAGGAATTTTGTCATACTAGTTTGCTTTTATTCTTGATTGCTTTGTAGGATTTGCCACCTACCTTTGTAAATAAAATTTGGATGGGATTTATAGGGAACTATTGCTCATGGGTTGGATGTATTCATGCTAAGTTGACATAATGAAGAATAAGAATCAGACGAAAATGTCTATTTGGGATCAATTAGCAAAGGGACAAAAGCACCAAAAATGGGACACCCTAGGGTCTGACGTTATAGTCTAGGTATGGTGATCCTATCCTACAAGCTCAAAACTTGGGGGGATAGGATTGTCCTAGGAAATAGAGTTTGGCTGAGCTGGAATGACCATTTGGAAGGCTATAGATGATTGATAATGAGCGAAAAGGTGTCTAGAAGGGTCATAAGAGCATACAAGAAGTACCTATGGATAGGGTGACACAAGCCACATTAAAACTACTAATTTTGATATTTTATATGACTACATTTTGCCCCCTTTATTTTAGTGATATAGCAAAGTGAAGTACTAGGATAAAAGAAAAGTAAAAAATGTACCTAAGCTTACATGCAAGGGTGAATTCGATGAAGCTGTGTGATGATGAGTGTGCATAGAGAGAGCACATTATGAAGTGTAAATCTGAAAGAGAAAATAAAGAGTAAATCAGTTCTTACTAGACATGTTATGTCTAATATAAGAATGTACAAAATCTGGATAAAAGAGAGAGGAAGAGAAAGGAATGAATACACCTCATCGGGTATATGAACCAATAAAAAACCTATTGTGATGTTGAGTGATGATGGTTATGTGTTGTACCAAGAGTAATATCATGAATGGATCTGAGTTCTCAATTCCCCAAGAGTGACTCAAGAATACAAAGGTTGTCCCTTTGGCTCAATCAACACCAACTAAGTGAAGTTATGTGGTCATGCATGTGTTAATCGATATTTGGACTATGTGTCCAATCCCTCTAATTAGGTGGCTCAAGAATATAGAGGCTAGCTAGTCCTTTGCCTTCATCATTACCCACCAAGTGAAGCTATAAACTGATACCAATATGAATATGTGTTATGTGAGATGGCTCCTGAAGCCCTTGGATGCTCTATAATCTGACAATGTGGTGTGGATAGACGAATGTGTATCAAGAACTAGGCCAATCTTGGCCATTCCAAAATGATGCCAACCACCTATAAATAGAATAAGGCACACAAATATTGAGACTACCTGGGTAATATACTAAACCCATAAATAAAAGAAGGTAAATATGCCATGCACAATTCCCCCAATCACTGGTGTCTGTAACATAGATTCTAATCTAAAAGTTGTACCAACTACCTAATTTGAAACTAGAAGTGAGAAGCATCATGCCACGCATGATTCCCTCTATATTTGGATACTCTAAGAAAAATTATACTAAAGCTTCCTAATCTATACTAAATTGTAGCTGATAAAACTATAACTGAACTTATCTTTCTACCTATTTTTGGAAAATTTGGGTTTTCTGTTATTTGGATAGGAGTGCCAAAAATAAGACACTTTATTGTCCAACACTGTAGTCCAATTATAGTACTCTTGTGCTTTACTATTTTTTATGATTGTTCTATATTTTTCACTATTTTCTAGGTCTATTCTGCTTGGTTTAGGTTTTGAATGTTGTTCTGAGTGTTCTAAAAACTAGTTTTTGACCGATAGAAAGCTCTGATCTCTATGATAAAACCCCTTTTTATTGCTCCCTCTTCTAAGGGTAGGAATCAAGAATTTTTAATGACTACCCTCAAAATAAACAGCCCTGCAAGTGTGTTATGTTACAAAATTTATGATATAGCAATGATAATCCAAAAGATGTCTCAAGATATAGCATAGTTTGTATTAGAGGTTGTTAGATCAACATGGGTATGCCTAGATAGATGTAGTAATGTAATAGTATGTGAAATATACCAAATTGAAACTATAAATGTTAGTTTTTAGTTTTTAGTTGTTATTTGTTAGTTATTAGTTGTGAAGGATGTATGGAGCATGATGTCCATCATGGCGTCCAAGAAAGTAAGCTAATGCATGATGTGGATCATGACATTGCAAACAATTAAGAAGCAAACAAGCAAACCAACACGGAAGGCAAGAAGCAAGAATTATACAAAAGTGGCCAAGGGGATAATCAAACAAGGGACATGGACACATGTCACTCAAATTGGGAAAACAAGCATACAAGGCATGTTCAAATGCCACATACACATACAATTACAAATAAGGAAGATTGACACGAGGGCCACAAGCACATAAAGGAGTAAAAGCAAAAGACATTGGAAAATTTCCTAAGGCACACATAAGAATGGAAGTAAAGGACATTGGAAAATGTCCTAAGTCACACACAAGAGATAAAACAAGAACTGAGAAATACAATCACATCTAGTTATGCAAAGCAAGAAAAGAAGGCATGTAAATGCTAGAAATACAATTGCGTCTAACTAATCAAATCAATAAGTGAAAGTATGCAAGACATATAATACAAGACTAGGTAGATGCTAAGAAATACACAAGTGATATATACTAGAGAGTGTTGATAGAATAATCTATATAAGCTAGTAAGTAATGTACATCAACATGATAACTAGAGTGTGTGGTATAAGAAAGACATAACCTGGATGGTGTAGTCATGTAGAAGATGCCCTCATCACGTATATATATCGATGTATGTCTTGAATGTAGAAATAGGATGCCCCCTCAATGGATAGTGTGAAACAATCAAGGATCTGGGTGTCTCTACACACACTCAAACAAGATCAAGTGAAGCATGGTAATGTAGATAAATCAATAAACAATAGCATAAATTAGTAAAATGTAATTCTAGCATGGTAGTAAAAATGTAAAGCATGAATAATGCATACATTTGAAATGTTTTTAGTGTTTTGAGTTATTTGAATGTTTTCGTATTTTGACATGTTATATTATTTCTGGTATTTTTGAAATAAGCTATGTACAATCAATCATAAGGAGCTATGTATAGGAAATTTGAAAAGAAGCTATGTATAAGTAAGCTAATAAATTATGTACAAGTAATCATAGAGAAACGATCCTAATCGATGAGTCTCATGAGAGACTCCCTATCATGGTGTCCTGTATAAAGGAGAGGGATCATGCATGATCATGAAGCATGATAGAAGGGCTAAGAATGCGACTCTGAAAGTTATGTATGTTGTAAGTTATCTAAAATATATGTAGTGAAAACTGATTATGGGGTTCCTCCATAAATCTAAGAAGTAGATGCAACTATGTGGCTCTTAGGGACCCATCTGATAGTAGAAGATCTTTGAAAATGTGCTTTATGTGTAGAGGCATGAGAACTCAATGATACTTCTCTAGGTGTGAACATTGTAGGCGAAAATTATCTAAAGTCCTAAAATTATTGTTTATGTAGTGGTCGCTCTAAGAGAGACCTCTGTGGAAGTGTATGGACTCTCTGTGTTGGCAAGGGAGGCATCTATTGTGTTTAAATCTCAACTGGAGAAAGAATTGTAACTAGCAGAGGAGCTAAAACTGGTGATTTCAAAGTAGGAAATGGATCTAAAGTGGGGAATGATAACTCATATAGAACTCCAGTAACTATAACAACATGATTAACATGAGTGAATTTCATGCATCTGTAAACTATAGAAGGTATTGCTTGAAGTTTCTAAATCCATGGTCGACCAAGCAACATGTCGAAGACTCCTGCACTAGGACCAATAGTAAATGGTGTGGCCATATATGTAGGTACAACCTATAGAAAAAGTAAAATCTCACCTAATGAACTATGTATGTGCCCACTGAATTTGCCAATAACTGTGTATGTCAGGGTAATATCCTGCTCTAAATATCCCAAATATTGAAGTAATGTCATAGTGTACATGTTCATACTAGATCCATTATCTGTGAGAACATTATGAATGGGATGATGATCAATGTAGGCTTTGATAAAGAGTGCATAGTAATCCAAACCATCCTCAACTATCTCCTGCTCTGAAAAGGAAATGGAAGGTCTAGCTAGAACTCTGGAATTATACACATCGGTCATGTTGCACAAAGGATGTGACTCAACTGAAGGTGCCTTGTATGTAGTTGGTGGAGGGTGTGCATGATATGCATGGTGAACACTTGATGTATCCCCTATCTCTTGTTTAGAATGCTTTGGGAAAGGAACTGAGAAAATTTTCAAAGCCTTGTCATGTATTTGCTTTGCCTGAGGAGAATCAACTGGAGTGCCAAGATCAATAAGGTTGCCACCTATCAATTCTTATATCTTATGTCATAAACTAATGTATCTATTTATTATAAGTCCTGTTACCCTATAAAAATCACAAAATACATTCTGATCATATCCATGTGGAAGAGGCTTTGTTGTGTCAACTTCCCGAATAAGAGGGAGAGATATGACATTGCATTCCAAAAGCTACTGTAAGACTTTATCATGAGATACTAGTAGATTGGTAGAGGCTCTCTAAGGATGTTTTGATAAAACCACTCACAGAAGGGGCTCTGAAGCCACATTAATTGTAGGCTAATTTTGACTTTTTCTATCATTAACCTTTACTTTGTATGGGACTTTACTCTTACTCTTGTTTGTTGTTTCTGATATGCTTGTGTACTTGAGTTTGCTCATTGAAATTAATTTGACTTCCCTTTCCTTTAGTGTATGACATAACTCAGTGAAAGAAGAGAACCTTTTGGACATTATTGACTCATTTAAAGCTAGTAGAAGACTATGTCTGAAGAGATCTTGTAATTCTTGATTGGCAGTGGGGCTAGACATTTTAGCCAAGACAGTCTTATATCAAAGAACATAATCTGTGAGATGCTCATTTAACCTTTGTTTTTGTTGTGCAACTTGGGCATAATAAATCTTGTCACTAATGTTAATGTTGAAATGAGCTAGAAACATGTTAGCTAAAGGATTGAATGTGTTGACCGACTGATTTGGTAGACTATAAAACTATTATAGAGCATAATCCTTTAAACTTCGTGGAAATAACTTAGTAACCAATCATTTGGAACATAGTCCAAGTATGCTATGTGAAAATCTCTCAAGTATGTCTCTGGATCACCCTTGCCATCATATAAAGTGAGCTTGGGTTGAACAAAACCTAGTGACAAGGGTTTAGAAGCAATATGGTGTGTTAATGGTGTATGAATTAGAGCAAAATAATCCAAAGCCTATGTTGGTCTAGAGGCACCTTGTTCAATATGTAGCACTTAGATTGAAGATAATTTATCTCTTGCACAAGGACAGCCACATCAGGTGATAAAGATGTACTAGCTATAATTGGTGGTGCCTCATAGGAAGATTAGGATGTTATAGGGGGTTGTTGAGACACAGTTGCCCTCGTTGTGTCATTTAAAACTAGTTGCTCGGTGGTTTGAGAGGATTGATCATTGTTTGTTTTTAGTTGTTCTTATTTTAGTATTTTAAGCATATCATCTTATATATTAGTATGTTTAGTTAAAAGGTCTTGAAGTTCCCTCTTATCTGTTTCATCAAAACCGGTATATTGGGTCATTGTTAAAGTAGGAAAATAAATTAAAAATAGATTGAATTTTGTGCAATAAGTTGTAATAGGAAAAATGTGATGGAAGATAAATACTGAATAAATAAAATGTAAATTCCTAAAAATAACAAACTAGAATATGAATGAAAATGATACGAAGCTCAAAAACATGTAAGGTGATAGCTTACGAAGTAAAGGGACCTATTAAGTGCACCTAAGGTTTGAAAGAAATGATTTTTAAAATTACTATGGTAAATTTTAAAATTAAAATGTGAATTTTTTAATTTAAATATGCAAAAAAAATAAAAAAATACTAAAAAAATTAGTAAAAAAAATTTCTTAGGGTTTTTGTGCACAAATGAAGTAAGTCAAGTTCACCAAATGATTTAACTTTTTTAGAAATATGGGAGTTTTAATCCTATTTTAGTTAAGGGTCTAGATTAATAAATCAGTAAAGAATATTGCAATAATTACAGTATTGATTTGTATAATTTATCTATCTTTTTTAATTTTCTAAAAATAATAATAAATAAGGAGAAAATATAACTTATCTTGAAATAGGCCTAGATGGTTGATACTAGGTTTAAAACTGGCTATGCAAGACTGGGATAGTGTTGTAAATCAGAATCTAGATTTTGTTTGGTGAAAGGATAGGAGCACTAAAATAGAACACTTCAAGGTCTGACACTATTGTTCACTCCTACCATTGCTATCTAAACTGGTCACAGAGACTTGAACTTTTTGAGTTTTTTGTGTTGTTCCTATGTGAGCCTTCCTATGAAATCTTAATTGTTGAATGTCAACGAAGCTTGTTATAGATATGATTTAATCTTTAAACCTTAACCCTCCATCATGCTTGATAAAACAAGATTCTAATCACTTAAATAAATAGGGGGTTAGTGTGTAATATGCACTGAATGTGTAATCCAAACTCCTTGTGTGGTCACGCTACCTACATACCAATACTCCAAAAAGGGATCAATATATATGTAGTTCTCCTACCTAATGTGATTTGTGTAATAGCATTATGTAGATGCAATAATGCCAAATTGAGAGCACTTGAGGTGGCTAGGGACTAGTATGAGAGTTTGAATATGTTTGCAACTGTGTTGGGTGACTGTATGTAAAGAATAGGGAAGTTTGCCTTAGTAGTTTGCATGTATTCTTGCTTGCTTTGTAGGATTTGTCACCTCCCTTTGTAAATGAACTTTGGATGGGCTTTTATAGGGAACTATTGGTCATAGATTAGATGTATTCACACTAGGTCAACATAATGAAGAATAGGAATCAGATGAAGATGACCATTTGGGATCAATTTGTAAAGGGACAGGAGTGCCAAAAATAGGACAGCCTAAGGTCCGACATTATAGTCTAGGTATGTCACTCCTATCCTATAGGTTCAGGACTTGGAGGGATAGGATTGCCCTGGGAAATAGAGTTTGATTGAGTTGAAATGACTGTTTGGAAGGCTATGAATGACTGACAATGAGTGAAAAGATGTCTAGAAGGATCATAAGAGCATGCACGAAGTACCTACAATGCTTCACTAAATTTAGTATTTATCTTATAAGATTGTAGTCCATTTAAAAATATTAGAGGGTTTTCTTCTCCTTGAGGGTTTTTCACATATGTGATGTGTTCTTATATTTCACGCTTATGTGGATAGTTTTTTATGCTTGCTAGATATATGTGTTTGATTGAATGGTTGATGATTATTTAAGTGAAATTGATAAAAAAAAAAAAATTTAAACTGACTCACTCCCCTCTCAGTCATTTTACTTCCAATAATTGGTATCATATCTTGGTTCTTTGAATCAAGTCTAACAACCTAAAAGAGATCTTAGAAGTAAGGATGGCTAGTTAGCAAGTTCAAGGTGGTTTCTCTATCAGTAAGGATTTATTATTCAATGGATCTAATTATACATTTTTTAACATCAGGATGATTATATATTTTATGTCTCAAGATCGTGATATTTGGTAGTTAGTTTCGGATGGATATAGTGCTCCTCTTATTTCATCAACTAATGCAATAGGTAAGAAGGCTAGTGAGAAGAACTCTAAGGTAATGAATGCCATTCTTTGTGGCCTATCAGAGGTAGAGCTTATGAAGGTGATGTATTGTGTATCATCCAAAGAGATATGAGATAAATTGAATATTATTTATGAAAGAAACACTAAGGTGAATATGGCTAAGCTATAGACCCATCGAAGATAGTTTGAAAGTTTGAAGATGAATGAATATGAAATAATTGCATCTTACCTATTGAAGATTGATGAAATTATCAATGTCATTAGAGGATTATGAGAAGAAGTGAAAGAATCTATAGTTGTTCAAAAGGTATTGAGATCACTAACTCCTAAGTTTGATTCTAACGTGTTTGTAGCAGAAGAGGTGAAATATTTGAACAAACTTAAAATGTATAGGCTTCATGGCATCTTGACTGCCTATGAGTTGAGAACAAATGAAGGAAGACCTCCCAAAAAGGAAGTAACTTTCAAAGTTGAGAAGAAGTCAAAAGCCAAAAGGGTCAAGAATGAAGAATTTTCAAATGTTTATGATGATGAACTAATAGCCATGTTTGATAGGAAGTTGAGGTTTAGATCTGATAAGTACAAGGGTAAGTTGCCTTTCAAATGTTTCAAATGTGGTAAGATTGATCACTTTGTATCCAAGTGTCTAACAAGGATAAACTAAGCATGATGAATAACATTATGAACATCATGAAGATGATAGGAAGGTCTATAATCCTGACAAGAACAAGAGAGATTTCAAGAAGTATGAAGGTAGGAAAGGGTCATTCAAAAACAAGAAAAGTTTAAATACCAAGAAAGACAACTCATCTTATGTAAGTGACATAGGCACATCTGATAGTGATGATGATAATAATGAGCATGACCATGAACATGACAATAATGAAATCTTATTCATGGCCATAGAAATAGAAAATGAGGGTTGCTCAAATGGAAAAGGCCTTATTGTTGATGTAAAATTAGATGAAGAAGAAACTGAAGTAAACCTTGACGAAGAATTGGTAAGTGCCCTAAATGAGTTAAAATTTATAAAAAGAAATATTCACAAACTAAGATCATTAATTAAATACTATGGAGAGCAGATTGGTTTGTTTGAGGAGAGATTGTGTAACACATCTAAGGAGTATGATGAGATTATCAATCAAATAAAAGCACAAATAAAGTTAGTCACTTCTATCTTAAAAATTAAACAAGAAGAATGCATCAGGTATGAAACTGAAGTAGAATCCTTGAAAGCTGAGTTGGATCAAGCATCTATCAAGGTGAATACCTTTGTAAAGTTTGAAAAGAGCACTGAGGCTCTAGATGACATCTTGAGTAGTCAAAAGTCTGCAAGTGACAAGATAGGTCTTTATTTCAAATAAAACCAAAAGGTGGCAGCTCAAGTCAAGGAAATGGATATTAAATACATAAAGTTCAACATGAAAATACCTATCAAACAACTTAATTCTATAAGGTATGATAGTTCATTCAATGGGTACAGTTTTATATGCAGTCAGTTTGGTCATAGAGCAAGAGAGTGTAGAATACCCTCCAAGAATGAGTACTCATGAGACTATGGAAAGAGTCACAGTTCACATCGGTAAAGAGGTATGTATGATATTGTTTCCTATGGTTATCATAATATGGGACACATTACCAAATTCTACCCTAATAGAGTTAAAATGTCATCAAGTCAAAACAACAGGTTTGAAGCCCTTAGAGTGCAAGAGAGAAGTCAAATGAATTTGTGGAAACTAAAGATAATAAAGGTTAATCATGATTAGTCTACAAGCTCAAATGGAATGTTCGTTATGGTAGAACATACTTCAGATGAGAAATTAAGTCAAAAATGTTTGTTGTCAACTCATATTGATGATTGAATGGTTTATGAAGAGGACAAGCCTATAATGCCAATCAAGCCTAAAAGGATACTGAAGGATATTCAATCTTGTTAGAGCACAAAAATCTGAGAATATCCTAAACTTGTGGTGTTTTAGTGCTCTATGGAAAGAGCTCACTTCATTAATCTTCAAGCAAACACTATTCAGTCAGCGGGAGCATGATGGATGCTTGGTTTGAGGGGGAGCTATTTAGGTTGTTAATAAGTTTCAGGTGTAGTTGATGACCAAAATATGGTGGCCTAGTGTGTGATCAAAGATTTGTACCTTATCAATCATGACAAGAACAAGGTGAATGGTCTTGTAATCTGAGTTCATTTAAAGGAGGTATGCATGGAGTAAGGGGGAACATATTACCTTAACGATTCATATTCTCTATGTTAAACTTTTATTGCAAAGAAGGTGTGATTCTAGATGATAGTTGTGGAAGACCTTTGTCATTAATGTCAAAGGGAGAGAAATTTTAATAAGGGATATGAGAGTGATCAGATTGAAGAATGTTTTTCCATCAATGACAAAGGGGGACTTTGTTGATAAGTGTTGTCATTGATGTCAAGGTTGATGTCATTGATGTCAAGGTACATCTAGTGAAGATGCATGGTGAACGGTTTGTGAGACAAGAGCTTGTGTGCTTGACGAGACAAGGAATCCATGTGACAAGAAGGCAACCCAATATCTTTCTGTTAATATAGAATTTGAAGGCAACCTAATGATTCTTTTATTGGTTGTTGTCAAGGTTGTTGTAGTGATGTAAGAGTGATGTTTGATGAATGTTTTTGTTTCATAGTATCATTGAGATAAACATGTTTGAGTACCAGTCTTTGAGTATAATGTGTCTTGTGAAGCCTATTAATAATAATCATAGTCATATCATGAGCATGTAAGGCATGTGAGAAAGGTTTAGAAGCATCAAAGAGTGTTTCAAGAATAGTTGTCAAGCTTCAAGTGCTTGAGAAACCTGGTTATGGCACTAGTCATAACTTGTAAAGTCCTAGTGGGAAGGTTTGAGCATGGTGGCATAGTGAAATGGAGGCATAGAGGCATAAGAGGTCATATAAGGTTGTTTGAGCATGAATATGAGGGAATGGAGCACTCGAGAGAGTTTAAAAGTGAACCTACAGGGGTAAGACCTTAAGTCCAAGTCTAAAACTAGACTAGTTCTAGACCTTGCCTAACCTAATGAGGTGTCATGAGGTGTTTTCAAGGAAGATGAAAGATGTTTGAAATTATTTGAGAATGTGAGATGTTGTGTGAGCATGTAAGTAAGGTGGAGAGAACATGGAAAGAGGCATGAAGGTCAGTTTTAAGGCCTAATGTGATTTGTAGGTCAAGGTCTAGAGAACAAAGAGAGAGACTGTGGCCTAATGAGGGGTCATGATTAGATTTCAAGATTTTTGAGATCGTATGAGCATGTACAAAGATATTATGTGTTTTTTTAATCATGTTCACAAGGTTTGAGGTCATGGTTTGAAAAATAAGACATGAAAAGTGTTTTTGAGGTCTCTCGTGTGCACAAAATGAAGGGTTCTCAATCTGAGAATGGCATTCAAGTGTTTATTAGCACATCTAATCTCTGAATTGGAACCTAAATTATTCATGGTAGATGGGGAAGGGTCCTAGCTCAAATTTCTAGGCATTAATTTTTGGATTGCGGGGCTATGCTTTATGAATGATTGTTAACAGTGGAAGATGGTGTTAGGTTGTGGAGCTAAAAGCTTCAACTATGCAGACATGGAGGAGGTTGCTGAGTTTCAAGGATACTGGTGTCGACAGTGGGACCGATGTCGGTCATCTACAGTGCAGAAGGGCAATCGACATCTGCAGGAGTTGGGCGACGTCGGTCACATCCAGGCAGACAGGGACCGATGTCGATCGCCTGTGGCGGTTCCAAAATTATTCATTGCACAGACAGTTAGTTCGTTGAACCGAGTGTTTGCATTTTAAGAGATAATTGTAGTCTCGAGCTGAGTGTCTAATTATTTTAAATTAAGAGTCTAAGTTATTGTTTAAGTCTGGGATCTATTTATAGACCCATTTGCATGTATTGTAATTAGTGCAAATAGAGGAAGGCAAGGAAGATCCTTCCAAGTGTAAGATCATTGGAGTTGCAGGTTGTTGCAAGCTCATGGGAGAAGATCTACATGGTAAGTAAGATCACTTTGAGATCTACTTGAAGTACTTTGAGTACTTGTGTACTGGCACGGTTACTACTGACTGGTTGAAGAGGTGAACACCAATTATGTGTGTGAGTTGTGTGTTGGGACCATTTTTGGTAGGAGAGTGAACTCTTGAAAAAAAATATTGTGTACACTTGAGGTGTGGGAAGCTTCTGAGAGGTGTGGAGAAGAAGTGGCATCTTCTTTATTGTATTTTCTTTCTGGATGAGTATTAATACAAGATTGTGTATTGTCTCTCATATTCTGTGCTATTTGTGAATTCTAGTTACTTGTTCATTCTCGTATAATTCCATGTTTAGTTGCTAATACAAGGTAATCATATATACTCTTATTGGTGGAGTAGGATCCTAAAAGTTGGTATCAGAGCAAGGTTGTTGGCTCATAGCTTGAAATCACTAACAGTTGGTATCAGAGCTTTTGGTTGGGTTATTAACAAGTTGTATCAGATCTGGTTAGTGTGTGTTGATTACAGGTTACTCACAGGGGTTTCTGTTTGAGTGGGAGTATAGCAATGGCAGAAGAAAGTAAGCTACGAATGGAGAAGTTTAATGGTAAGAACTATCAATTATGGAGGATGCAGATTGAATATTATTTGTATCAGAAAGATTTGTACTTACCGTTGGGTGGCGTTGATTGCAAGCCCTGGGATATGAAGGATGAAGAATGGGAGGTTTTTGATCGAAAGGCTCTGGGATCTATAAGGTTGAGCCTTGCATCGTCTGTGATTTCCAACTTATCTCAGGGTAAGACAACGGTAGAGTTGATGGAATCTTTGGCAAATTTATATGAAAAACCCTCAGCTTCGAATAAGGTATTTCTTATGAAGCAATTATTTAATTTACAAATGTTGGAAGGTGGATCTATACATAGTCATCTTAGTGATTTTCATGGTTTGGTAAACCAGTTAAATTCAGTCAATATTGTTTTTTATGATGAAATTAAGGCTCTCTTAATCTTATGCTCATTACCTGTAAGTTGGGAGAATTTGGTAATGGCAGTTAGCAATACTGCGTCTGCTTCAAAAATCTTAAAAGTGGATGATGTTGTGAGTGTAATCTTGAATGAAGAGATTCACAAGAAAAGCACAGGTGAATCATCAGGGAATGCTTTGAGTGTTGAAGGCAGGGGAAGGCAAAGAGAAAAGATAGAGCATGGGAGATCAAGGTCTAAGATAGGCAGGAGATCCAAGTCCAGGTATGGCAGAATAACCTACTGAAAATGTGGAAAGCAAGGGCACTTAAAGAGAGATTGTTGGTTGGGTGAAGATCAGCATGAAGGACATGAAGAAGAAGCAAATGTTGTAGATTTTGTTGCACAGGATGCTCTGGTATGTTCTTTGGATAAAATATAATCTTGAGTTTTAGATTCTAGTGCGTCTTTCCATGCATCCCCAAATAGGGAATTTTTTCAAGAATATGTCCAGGGAGACTTTGGAGAAATTTGTTTAGGGGATGGTAAGCCTTGTCAGATGGTTGGCAAAGGGAAAGTGAAGCTGAAATTGCAGACAGGAAACACATGGGTGTTGAATGAGGTCATGCATATCCCAGTTCTGAAGCAGAGTTTGATTTCTGTTAGAAAGTTGGGTGATGAGGGTTGCACAGTAACTCTCACAGGGGACTCTTGGAAGGTTACCAAGGGTGCACTTGTAGCAAGAGGTAAGAAAGTAGGTACACTTTATCTATCTACTTGTATTATTGATTCTCTTTCTGGGTTATCTACTTCAGCTATAGATTTGAAGATGTGGCTTAATAGGCTTGGTCACATGAATAAGAAGGAGATGCATGTTCTTGAGTCAAAGGGTATGCTTTCGAATTTGAAAAGCATGAATCGAGATTTCTGTATGCAAAAGAAGAAGGTAAGTTTCTTGAGAAATCCGATGTTCGTGACAAGAGCAAGAAAGCCTTAGTTTTTAAGGAGAAGATGACGGATAGAGATCAGTCAAAGGGGCTAAATAATTTTGAGTAGAGTAAGAGTGATTTGGACAAGGGTTTGATCCAAAAGGAGCTCGCGGGTATATGTCATCACTCACAAGTAAAACACAGAGACCGACGTCAGTTAGAAAATTGGCGTCGGCATCTAGACATGGACCGACGTCGGCTATGTGCAGCCTGACGTCGGTGACTCAAGACAGATAAACACCAACGTCAGCTAGGGACAATCGACATCGGCGATGAGGTAGTTGCATGGAACCGACGTCAGTCGGGTGCAGACTAAGATGTGACCGACATCGGTCACTGAGACAGATTTTAAGCGGATAACAAGCTGTCAAGGAGTCTCAAGTGCCCATATGGAGGACTTAAAGGGTAAGTAAGCCTCAAATTCATCATTTTCCTTCTTTACACTACTTGTTTCTCACTAATGGTAAAGAACCAGGAAGTTGTTAAAGAAGCAGAGCAGGTAGATCTAGGAAACAGTGGGAGCTTGGCATAGATGAGGAATGTGATTCCTTGGAGAAGAACCAAACGAGAGTTTTTGAGTGGATTTGCCAGCTGGAAGAAAGCACTGAGAGATGAATGGATGTTCAAGATAAACAAGAGCGGGAATGGACATGTGAGACGGAAGGCCAGGGTATATGGTCTTGAATAAGCAGTAGGACAATGGAGGTTTGATCATTGTGTTTCTCTTTACCAGGTTGGATAATATTAGCTACATTATCTTATTACTATATTTTGTGCTTGTTGTAAGGTTACACTTACAGGGAGTTACTGAACTAAAGGTAAAGCTAGTTCAGAAGTATGTCATGAAGAATCTGGAAGCAGCAAGATTCTTTGGCATGAGTGTGTTCTAGGGACATGGAAGGTCACAGGTTGACTTTGTTTCAGGATGATTGTGTGAGACCGGTTAGCACGTCGATGGTTGGACAGTTTTATGAACAGTATCTTGATTCACGTAATGAGGTTGAGTACATGTGTACTAAACCTGAGTTTTTCCAAGCAGTGGGAGTTGTCACAAGTTTGGAGCCAATCCAGGAAAGAAGCACTGGAGGACAGTTCAGTGGAGTCTTAGGTATCTAAGAGGGACCAGCAGCAGGTCGACATGCTATGCAGGGTCAAGTTCTTTTCTACATGGTTTGTAGATGCGGATGTGGCAGGTGATTTGGATGATAGAAGGTGCAGCACAGGATTTGTGGTAGTTGGTCTTCAAGAGTGATCTTGAAGAGGGATACAAAGCCAAGGGAACAAACTAGATGATGTATAGGTACAGGTACAGTTGTAGCTATTTATCTCCAAGTGAGAGATTATTAGGTTGTGGAGTTAAAAGCTTCAACTATGCAGACATAGAGGAGGTTACTGAGTTTCAGAGATACCAGCGTCAGAAGTGGGACCGACGTCAGTCATCTACAGTGCAGAAGGGCAACCGACATTGGCAGGAGTCAGCTGACGTCGATCACCTTCAGGCAGACAAGGACTGACGTCGATCACATGTGGCGGTTCCAGAACTGTTCGTTGCACAGACAGTTAGTTCGTTGAACTGAGTGTTTGCATGTTAAAGGCTAATTATAGTCTTGAGCTGCGTTTCTAATTATTGTAAATTAAGAGTCTAAGTTATTGTTTAAGTCTGGGATCTATTTATAGACCCATTGGCATGTATTGTAATTAGTGAAAATAGAGGAAGGCAAGGAAGATCTTTCCAAGTGTAAGATCATTGGGGTTGCAGGTTGTTGCAAGCTCATGGGAGAAGATCTACATGGTAAGTAAGATCACTTTGAGATCTACTTGAAGTACTTTGAGTACTTGTGTACTGGCAGGGTTGTTACTGACTAGTTGAAGAGGTGAACACCAATTCTGTGTGTGAGTTATGTGTTGGGACCATTTTTGGTAGGAGAGTGAATTGTTGAAGAAAATTACTGTGTACACTTGAGGTGTGGGAAGCTTCTGAGAGGTGTGGAGAAGACGTGGCATCTTCTTTATTATATTTTCTTTCTGGATGAGTATTAATACAAAATTGTGTATTGTCTCTCATATTCGATGCTATTTGTGAATTCTAGTTACTTGTTCATTCTGGTATAATTCTGTGTTTAGTTGCTAATACAAGGTAATCATATATACTCTTATTGGTGGAGTAGGATCCTAATAGATGTTTTAAACCCTCAAAGAACCCTAATAGCAACCCTATATGAAATAAGTTGTTCTAAAGTGCTCAGAATGGATTAGTAGGCTAGTTAAGTTATTGGAGGTTGTATTCAACTATCCCAAGCACCTCCAAGTGTGATTGGTTTGTTAGGTGTGTGAGTAGACCCTATGAAAAAGTTATAGTTTCTCAGAGATTTACTGTAGTAGTCAGAGTTGACTGAGTCAAAGTATGCAAATCATTAGATGAAAAAGTTTGAGACTTGAATTTTTTATACATGGTGGGTTTTGGATAGGTTCTAACCCTTAGGTGTGCTAAGATGGTCATCCAAATTGACTAGTTGGTAACAAGCCTAATGGTGGAAATGATGAGAAACCCAGGTAGCAGTGAGAAAATGATTAGAGATGTTTTATCATAGAATAGGGATGAATCCAAGTGTATGGATATGTTTTTAAAGACTTTTAATACATTTTTATTTTGGATATAAGTTTTGGATATCATTGTATATAAAAAAAATTCACTCACAAGTTGACTTGTCTAGCTTAGTAAAGTCTGTGTACAGTAAGGTCATGAGATTGGTCTACAAGACCAATATTGTCATTTGACCATGTTATTGTTATATCTAAACATATTATAATTTTCTCATAATATCATCCATATTCATGAGGATTATCTTTAAATGGTCATACAAGTGATTGAAGGTCATTGTCACCATGACTGTGCTTCAAGGCAAACTAGCAATTTTGGGTAAGCAAGTTGCAATGATGAGTTTGAGACTCTATGCCTTGAGTTGAACCATATAATGTATATGGTGTTTCTATTTGGTACTTTTATGTCCTATCCATACTTTTTATAATGTTTGGTACTCATTGAAAGTAGTCAAAATGTTGAATCCAAAATGACTTGACTGGCTGAGTGAGGTCTATGAGAAAGAAGGTCAACAAATTGGTTTGCAAGACCAATAATTGCCATTAGAGATTATGATATTTTTGTTAGAGGTGGTTTGAAGGATGTTTTAAGATCATTTTCATGTATTAGAAGTTGTTAGGAGTGTTCTTTCAGATATCATAATTTCAAGTTTTCATGATTATGTTTTGAGGCTAGTTGGCAGTTTAGAGTGCGCATTTTGCATATAAGAGTTTGAGCCTATATACCCTGAGTTGAAGTATATAATGAAGTTTTTGATGACCCTAAGATCATTAGGTTTTTTAACATGTGATTTTTTCCATGGTTATCAAGCTAATTGGTGTTTTATCTTCAGTAGTTCCAGACAAGCTTTCTGGGTATGCATAAGCATAACTGTGAATAATATTAATGGCGTGATTCAAGTGGTGGTTGAAGCCAAAAGGTGTTGTAAAGCTTAGATAAGATTATCAAGGGTATATTTGATTGGGATATGATATTTTCCTACCATGTGAGGTGTTTGAATGTATTCCAAGGAAGGCAAAGTGTAACGTGTCCTAAAGTAGACCTAATGGGATTAAGTCTCCATGAGACCTAAAGATGAAATAAGGCCTAATTAAGGTATGTCAGGCCTAAAGGAAATTAAAGAACATTTGATTCATATTTATGAGATGTCCTAAGATATATTCCATGGGTGACCTAAGAGGGTAAGGGTGTTTGGCTGACCAAAAAGGATATGAATAAGAGACTAGTATAAATACAAGGTAATTGTTAGGCTTATTAGTGTGTGTGTGTAGAGTGCAAGCGAATAAAAAAACATATTGAAGAGCATAAGGAGGTCTTGTAGATTATCAAAATAGGATAGAGGATCTACGATGAAGATTTGATAGAGATTTTATCTATGAGGATCAAGGTCGTATGACTTAATCAATCTTGAAGAGACCTATTTGAGAGAAGAGACCTAGAAGGCAGTTTGAGAGGGTTAAGAGTGTGAAGCGCTGAAGGGGTGGTCATCATTAGTTGGTTGAAAAATAAATTCTATTGAAGGTAATCAAAGAATTCATGTGACTAAGTTGGTGTTGAGTCATCTAGGGGGTTGGTGCCTCCTTGCAAGTTGGTGCTTGCTAAAGCCAAGCTGAGTTGGTGTTTAGCAAGTTGGGGTTGGTGCTCCATGTGAAGTTGGTGCTTCACTAAATTTGGCATTTGTCTTATAAAATTGTAATCTATTTACAGATATTAGTGGGTTTTCTTCTCCTTTAAGATTTTTCACATATGTGATGTGTTCTTGTATTTCATACTTATGTGAATAGGTTCTTATGCTTGCTAGATATATGTGTTTAATTGAATCGTTCATGATTGTTTAAGTAAAATTTATAAGAATTTTTTTTTGAATAGTGATTCACCCCCCTCTTAGTCATTTTGCTTCCAACAAACAATCTTCAACAATAATTTCAAACAAATTTAATAACCACTGAAGTAAACCTATTATCAAACAGAGGTTATAGAAGTGTGATCCCTCCACAAATACACCAGTAAATAGTGAAATGAATAAGATTAAACTTTCAACATGGTACAATTGAAAACTGTATATAAAGCTTGAAGGGTGGTTTTATGGGCTTTAAAGACTATTTAATGACACTTTGTATCGAGCCTTGTAAGGACTTAATTTGTGTGGTCTGAAACAACTGTAAAACATCGGCAGGAGATAATTTGATCAATCAGCTGGTCAAATGCATTAATGCGCCTCTCAGCATGGAACTATTCTCATATATTTTTTATGTTTATGTGATTGATTTAGACATATCAGAAACCCAGTCCGATCACAAGATTATAGCAATTATCTAGAAACCCAACTTCGATTCGTCTACGGATCATTTTTTATGCCATTCCTATCATGTCTGTAGTTGGAAATTTGTTGGCCACATCCAAAACACAGTAGTATTGAAAAGAGGCGGCGTAGAATTTGGTTTCACTATTTTGGTACCTGCTTCCCAATCCCAGTGGTTAAGGGTATTTGTTGCACGACGTTTATTTGACTTGCATTCAGAATACATTATACCCAGTAGAGTACAGTAAGGTTTTAATTTCAAAGCTGTTGAGGAAGATAGATAACAAGTATGAAAACAAAATCCATATGGCTGTTGATATCTACAGTTTATCATAGATCGAATGGTGAGTGGAAGGAAGGATAAAGAGTGATGTGCTAATAATATTTAAAATTAAAGTTTATCATAATTTTAAAATCAATTAATTTTTAATTTTGAAATTTATTATCTTTAATATGTTTCATTTTAAATTATTAAAATAATTTTTAATGAGAATTTTGTTATTTGATTTTTATTATTTCAAAAGAAAAAATGTCAATTATTTGTAATATTCATTTTTTTTTAATATTTTAAAATTATGAAAAATATTAACAAAATTTTATATCTCCTTTTAAAGTTATTCACTTTCTTTCTTTCTTATATCTTATTTTCTGAAAATCATTTAGTTCTAAGTTTACCATAATTTTAAAATCAATTAAATTTAATTTTGAAATTTATTATCCTAAACATGTCTTATTTTAAATTGTAAAAATAAATTTTAAAGACAATTTTTTTTAGTTCTTATTATTTTAAATGAAAAAAGTCAATCATTTATAATATTCATTAAAATTAATTTTATTTAATATTTTAAAATTATGAAAATATTAACAAAACTTCAACTCTTTTCTTAAAATTATTTACCTTTTAGAAATTACTTACATTTGAAATTCAAAAATAAAAAATGACCCAAATTCAAATTTAGTACAACTTAATACTCCACATAAACTCACATAATATTTACCATGTCATAACATGGTGATCTATCGTAACATCATACTAAAAAATTATATAAATAATTGATATCTCTTCTTTGATAGAATGTTAAAATTTTCATAAATTTATTATATTGAAAGTTGTAAGAAATAATATCTAATAACCTTTTTTCTTATTAAAAAACTTAACAATTAAAAGAGAGGACGACCTAAAATATTTTTGTTCAATTAATAAATATAGTAATTGTAAAAAGGTTATTTAAAACAATAGTAATATTGAAATGGATAAGGTGACTTGATTATATTGGACTTATAATTTATTGTTTCTTTGAAAAAGATTTTTCAGTGTATTTTTTTAAAATAATAATGATGATATTTTAATATATTTTTTTTACTTTTTTAATTTTAAATTAATAATAAAACAAAATAATTAAAATATAAAAATTTAATGTTATAGTATTGAATATAAAGAATTTAATTCAAATAAACCATTTTTTTTAAACATCATATCACCATTCAAAACTTAATAAATGTAATAAAAAATTAATTAGTTTAAAATATAAAAAATAATTTATTTTAAATTTAAAAAATATGTTTTATTAAATATTTTTAATACAAAAATGATATTTCATCTTATTTACATACTTTTTCTTTTTATTCACACTAATTAAATATAAAAAAGATTTTGTTTAGATCGACTTAATAAATAAATAAATGTATCCTCTTATAAATTTTAATAGATATCTATTTCTATAATTTTATAAGATTAAATCTGTTTAACATAAAAATGATGAATCACCTCATTTGAATACTATCCTTTCCATTCATAAAAAGCATTTAATGGTTTTAAAAAAGGGTACTTGAATTGATCTAAACATAGTTTAAGTCATTTTCAAAATAAACTTTGAATAACTTAAATTTGGTAATTTTATTTCAAGTTTTCACTTTCATTATATGAAATTAACTAATGTTAAATTATTCCATCATATTAATGAAATTAAAAAAAATTACAAATAAAATAAAACTTTAATTATAGTGTTGATATACTTGGTAGAGCTAAAATTTTGCCTCCTTCCTTAAAAAAATTATCTTTCTCAAAACAAAATAATAACTAAAACACTAATAGTAGATGATCCATCATATCTTAATGATGATAAAATTTATCAAACCTTTAAAATTAAGTATGATTGTTTATTTCAATATTCCTTAGCCTCCTTCACCATCATTGTTCTTTCCATTTTCAATATTTCACATCATCTTACAATCCAACACTAATGGTTGATGAACCACCATATCTTAATGATGTTAAAATTTATCAAAACACTAAAATTAAGCATGATTGTTTATTCCAATATTCCTTAGCCTCCTTCACTCTCATTGCTCTTTCCATTTTCAATATTTCACATCATCTAACATTCCTGATGAACCATCATATCTTAATGATGTTAAAATCTATTAAACCCCTAAAATTAAACATGATTGTTCAATCCAATATTCCTTAGCCTCCTTCACCCTCATTGCTCTTTCCATTTTCAATATTTCCTTCCAAACCGCCTTACACCTATATTATAAATAAAACACAATATATGAATCAATCACTTTAAATAAGTTCCCTAAAAAACTTGATCTATTTGATTAACTTTAAATATGTTAAATATAATTGGCATATAATATAATTAAGCTTTGAACTTTTTACAAAAGTATATGTAAGTTACAATTTAATTATAAGTGTATCGATAAATAAATATAGAAATATATTTTATCTGTCTGTAAATAAGACATGTTGACTATTGATTTGCAACCTTTAACCCTATTATTGTTGTACAGAAGCACTAAAACAAGTACATCTATTGCAAAAAATATGTCTACATCCCAAAGTTATGGGCTCAAATGTTGTGTCTGGCAAAAATAATTCTAATATAAGTATACATTCAAACCTATAAAAGGTCACCAAGAAAAGGTTATGAATTTAATGACACAAAAAATTCCAAAATAAAATTAGGGGCTCTTAAACTTACCATAAAAATAGGACAAATGATATTAAAATCCCTATTGGTTGATTTTAACAATTTAGATGTAATATTGGGCCCACCAACAACAGTAAATTCAATCTTATATATACAGGGATCCAATAATTAAATTGTGTATTTTTTTACTTGTGAGAGGTGGATTGCTCAAGAAATATTGGGAAGATCAAGTGGTATAAATTCTAGGTGGATGGTTTTATCTGAAGTATCAAGTTTTTTAAGAGACCATAGTTTTCATACTATTTTAAAATTGTAGCTATTTTATCCCTTATGTAAATGAATTTAATTATTGGAGTGATGATAACCCCCTGACGAGGTCCCACGGCCCTTATAAGTCCAGCAACACTTCCAGACATAGGGGACTACTTCAATATTAGGGTTTCTACTATGTAATTTAAGAATCAGTCTACAAATCAAAATCCACTACTCATACTCATTAAATCATTAGATACTCTACATTAAAAGAAGAAAAGTAAAAAACCCAAATATAATCTTACCTTATCTCTCATTCTAGTAAATTGGGTGATGATCTCAGTTGTGGATACTACCTTATAAACCCTAAGAAATTCTAAAAATACAAATAAACATTAAAAAACATAACAAACCCAAAAGAATTATTCAAATGTGAATAAACCATAGCAAACCCTAATGAACTCTCAAAAAATGTATTCACACCTAGAAAAAATATAAAAGACCAAAATAAAATATATTACATTCTAAAACAAACAAACAAACAAACAAACAAATAAAACCTAACAAAATTATAACCATAGTGAATAAGAACTTTGGATGGAACTTAATAAAACTTGTATCAACATAAAGCACAATGCCTACAAAGATAAACAAAAACAAGAGTGAAGTGCACTGCAAAAAACTTACTCAAACCATGGTTGGAAAACATGCAAATATATAACCTAATATAGGAAGAAAAGAAAAACACCAGAAGAAAAATATTAAGTCAAAATGAAATCAAACTCTTGAGCGACATAATACTTCATTAGAGAAATCAGAAAAAGGGTGTCAGATGAAATGTTAGCTCTTGTTTGTTAAACCTCCAAGAAGTATTAAATATTTAAAATAGAATGAGGGGATTTAAATATAATATATCACACATGGGCTTTTGTCATTATGTTTGTCGAGTTCTGTGTGATAACATAGCGGACAAAAACATAGAAGTAAAAAATGTAGAGGTAAAAACGTAGTATGATAAAAATATCATGAGGACAAAACATAGCGAGGAAAAATGTAGCAGTATTGGTAATAACGCAAAAATGTCACAAAGAGCATAATTGGGAATTTTTAGTGATTATCACATTGTCTATTTGTTGTCTAGTTAATTCTGGAGATAGTAGTTAATATTTCATGGTGGAAACGTAATGCACCAAATTTACAAGCAAAATAATAGAGGAAAATATGATTTCATGAGTTTGGACCTATAGTTGAAATTTATGTCATCTTCGCGAGATGACCAATACTGTTACATTTTTTCTTCGCTACGTTTTGTCTTCATGATGTTTTGTCATACTATGTTTTTACTGCTACGTTATTTACTGCTACTTCTTTGTCCACTACTTTTTTATAGGATGTCATTTGCTATCGTAAGTGGTTATAAGTGTTCCCTCATTTGTGGGGTACCTTTCTACCCTCTTCTTCACTCCATATTTATTGTCGAAGCACATGTAGTAGCTCCTAAAATTGAAACCACAATTAATGTCAGAACTTCATCTTGGTATGCATTTATTTAAGGAAGGCAAAAACATTAACAAATGCACACCCCCCAGGATGAGGGCTGCTTTTGATAATTTTCTTGTCATACTTGTGCCATTTGTAACCATCTTCCAACACATTAGTGTCAGATCTAGTTTTAAATGCACATTTGGCCCCTCTTTTTGTGTTCCTCTTCCTCTTGTTATTTTCACTATGTACAATTCAAAACCTTCAAAGAAATAATGAACATGGAATTATCTTCTATGAATCATCTTAATACCTAAAATGCACTTACACAATCTCTCCCTCTGAAGATTTCCTGTTGCCATTGTCAGATCGGTGCTCCCCTGCACATAATATTTTTGAATGTTGTTTATTTAAGCTAGAGCCAGAATGGCTACTACTGACCATGAGACTATGGATAGATAATGTGATTTAGGGTCTGAAGAACCATGATCGATGAAGTAACCATGATTAATAGTGTCATTCATATGCAATTATTAATAGCTACCATTTACATTATACACAAGTTAATGCCATTTGTTTTGACATGATCGAATTAGCATTTGGGAAGATACGTGGATGAATCTCAGCTATGGTTCTCCCAATATAAACACTCTCTTTCTCTCTCTCTCTCTCTCTCTCTCTCTATATATATATATATATATATATATATATATATATATATATATATATATATATATATATATATATATATATATGATGTTATTTGGGATGGGAATCTATGAAATTAGAAGCTATGTCTAGAGATTTCTAAATGCAAGAAATTAAGATTTATCGTATTTTTCACTAAACTTAATATAAGATTTAAATTATGTGTCAAATATGAATGTTGTATTTTCTTTTGTTTCCATATGTATGCATACAATTCTCTTTCATTTTGGATTTGCTTTCTTTTGACTGCATATATAAATACAAAACTTGCATGTCATTTTACAACAAAAAAAGTTTATAGATTTGATTATACATTTAGGTTTTTATAAAGATAAATAATAGAATATCTCTCGGCAAATGATAACACAAGAAAGAGATCCCAAAACAAAATTTAAAACTCCTAAATAAAGTTCCCTTAAAAATTTTAAAGCAAGCAAAAACCCACAAAAAGTAGATCAAAATATAAAATTATATATATAATATAAATAATATTTTATATACAAAAATATTATATTATATAATATTTAATATGTAACAATATTATATGATTATATGTTGAAAATATTAGGTTCCAAGAATAATAATTAAAACTATCATATATTTCTATCCATTCACCGTGGATGCATCTTTCAGAAGACATGCATATTGTCACAAGGCCAGCTCTCCAGAGTTGGCTAGCTGTGCGGCACCACTTCTAACCCAAATCCCTAATTACGACAGGACTCTACAAGAACTATGGACTACACCTTCAGTGTTTGCCTGTACAAGTAACCCACAAACAAAGTGGACAACAACTTGTATTAAGAAAGGATTAGCAGTGGAAAGAAAAACACACACTTGCAAAGATAGGGAAATTGACTCAACGCACCTGAGCATTCACACAATTCAAGAAAACTAGGAGTAACATATATTTTATTAACTCTTCAAAACAATCTGTTCCAAAGTACAATAAACAGGCTAACTAGCCAACATACACAACAACCATTGAGTCAGGCTCAACTAATAATGCTCAAAACCACTCAAATGATTACAATGAACAATTCCCTCCCAAGGCCTGATTACTCTCTACCTAGGACAACCCATCCCCTACTTCATGAAAACTAAGACCACAAAACTGATCAAAAACACCTGTATGATGATTGCATGGACACGTGCCCATGGTCCACATAAACTTGGGACTGACACACCAACTTCACAATGATTCACTTTTCACCACTTTGACAGTTCAGACTTGCATTCACCCAAATCACTATGCAAAGAAATATCACCATTCAATTGATCAAGGTAGACCAAACCTGTGAATGTAGTTAGGGATGTTGAAGCAACACATCCCTCATAGACTCCCCCACTTAACAATCGGTGACGTCCTTGGCACCAGCACGACTCCACTGGCAGGAACCCATAAGGCAATCTTCTATTCAAACTCACCCAAGAGCCAAAAGATTAACACATCCCTTCTTCAGACCCATTCCAAGCCAAGAGGCCAACACTCCCCCTTTCCTGGCTCTATCCAAAATCTAGAGTCAAGAGACCAACACGTCCCCTTTTCAGACCCAAAGCTAAGAGATAAACACATCCCCTTTTCAAGCTCCCTTTAGAGTCAAGAGACCAGCACAACCCCTTTTTAGACCCAAAGCTAAGAGATAAACATGCCTCATTTTCAAACCCAAAGCCAAGAGATAAACACTTCCCCTATTCAGGCTCCATCTAGAGTTAAGAGACCAAGGCCAAACTCCATGACTTTAACTTTGAGGGCTTCCAACTACTCCCAGCTTACTAAAAATTACCATTCCAACACCACTAGAAACTCCCTCTACTTCATATTTCCAAGTAACCCATTGTCTTCACCTCAACAAACTGTTCCAACTATTGCTCTGATTTCACCCATCACACACATAAAAGGGTGCTTAGGTGGGAACCATCACTGGTTTAACTTCATTAGCGACTAAGGAATCTGACTCGTACAAACTGAATCTCTGGCAACTTTTGCACGTAGACAAGCTTGCCTACCCAAGCCACACCAAACTGATGTAGTTTCACAAGATCACCCTAATCTTGCCAACCCCCAAAATTGGGGTGGAGGAAAATGGCTCCTGATGACCCACCTCTTCAAGAATCTGCAAACCCAACAAAACCTAATTGACCCCATCAAACTTTCCCCCCAAATAGTATTGAAATTCCAAAACAAGAGTATAACAGGTGTAGACAACTCTTCAGATCAAACACCCTAGGCCCAGCAATAGGAATGGAGTCCTTCCCAAGACCTCTCCTCTGGAACCAACTCTATGCACTTAATCATTATCTTCTCTATGACACAACAAGATGATGTTTTCTTGAGCATACGCCATGGCTATGAAGAACCCACCTCACATCAATGGGAAAAAAGGAACCTGTTGATCCCCTTCAACATCCCAATTACCACCAAGCAATACAAGATCCACTGACTCCTCACCAATTCTTGTACTCTTCTACATACTCAACCCAACACCCCTTTCATTTTCCTAATCCCACTCCTCTGCATAATCTTTACCATACATGTCTGCAATGGATCTAACACAAAATAACTCCAAGATGGGGAAAAATTATCACCTTACCCAACCTGGGTAAACCCTGTCTCAGCACAATATGGATGGCTTGTAACTACTCTAAGCCTACTTGAACCCCAAGAGGTCTGGAGGCCAAGTTTCCAAGGCTAAACTAGTTAAATTCCAATTGTAGGACACTTGAGTTCATGAGCACCCCTTCGATAATATCAACCCCAACAAGTTAGATCAACCAACTCCAAACCCAAGATTCACCTAGCATTGAGCTCCCCTGAGTACGCACATAGTCTACTGACACAATTCATCCAGATTCTCCTTCTGAACTGCAAACACCCCCTGCCGCTTCAAACAATCTCACTTGTAGTGATTCTCACCACATGTCCAACACTTCAAACAAGACTTCTTGACTCTCCAACTAGTGACTTCTTCTTGCCACCCATGGAAGTGCTCCAAGACTTACAAGATCCCTCTGACGACTCTGGAGTAGCCTTCCTTCCTTGGTCACCCATTGGCTTCCCTAAAGACTTACTCAACCCCTTACCAATTCCTCCCCACATGGATGTGTAATGGCCCAAGGTGTTTTTTTATGAATAACCCTCTCTAAAATCCAAGAGACAATCTGCTACAACAATTGCTTCACTAACATTAGACACTTCATGATGACGAAGCTCCACCTAAGCCCATAACAGAAGACCATGAGTAAAATAAAACAACTTATCTACCTTTTACATGTCGGTGGCCTCTAACAAAAGGCTTTGGAAAGAATGGATATACTCTCCCGTCTCTCCCACTTGCTTCAACTGACTCAATTTGGTCCTAGCCAACCATGTTGCATTCCCACGTCAAAACTGAACCCCAAGGGCTTCCTTCAGATCCTCCCAGGAGTCCAACCTCTACATAGAACTCCTTGATGCAATGTCATTATCTAAGGTTCTATACCAAACCTTTATCGTACCATGTGAGGTACCTTGCTATAGTGTACACCACTTGTGCACTTGACAAACCCCCTAACCCTACCAGAAACTCCCCCATGTCCCAAAAGAAACTCTCAAGAAGATGGTCATCTCACTCACCATCATAACACTCTAGTTCCTTCAACTTAGGGGGCTTTACGACTAAAGAAGAACTAGACCTTGATGCTTTCACCAAACCTGATACCACTGATTGGTACAAAGCCACTTCATCATGTAACTCCATTTGGAACACCAAGCTCTTCTCCAACCTACCAGTAATTTCCATGATCGTCTACCCCATGGTAGTCACCTTCTCCTCAAGCTCACTAAATATCATACCTACATGGTCCCCCATCAATTGGAACTGGGCACCAATTCACTTAACAGGGGCTTCACCCACTACAATAACTCTCGACTCACTACCGTGCAAACTACCACCACCTTCACCTTTGCCCCAACCCTACTCTCGACCCCTGTTGGCTACTTTTTTGAGCAACATCCTAGACATATCTCGTACCATACTGACTCAAACACAACCAGACACAACACTAGACTAACTTGATAGGGGAAGGCATAACAATGTTTAACTTAGGCAAACACAATCCCATAAAACACAAACCGTGTGCTCTGATACCAACTATCATGGGCTCAACTCTCTGGAGCTGGCTGATCGTGTGACACTTGTCCTAACCTAAATCCCTCATTGTGATGGGACTCTATAAGAACTACAGACTATGCATTCAGTGTTTACCTACAAAATTAACCCACAAACACAGTGGACAACAACTTGTATAAAGAAAGGATTAGCAATGGAAAGAAAAACACACACTTGCAAAGATCAGGAAATTGACTCAATGCACATGAGCATTCACACAATGCAATAAAATTAGGAGTAATGTGTATTTTATTAACTCTTCAGGACATCCAGTCCAAAGTACAATAAATAGGCAAACTAGCCAACATACACAACAACCATCGAGTCAGGCTCAGCTGATAATGCTCGAAACTACTCAAATGATTACAATGAACAATTCCCTCCCAAGGTGTAATTACTCTCTGCCTAGGACAACCCAGCCCCTGCTTCATGAAATTTGAGACCACATAACTACTCACAAACACCTGCATAATGCTTGCATGGACACGTGCCCATGGTCTCCATAAACTTGGGACTGACACACCAGCTTCACAATGATTCACTTTTCACCAATTTGATAGTTTAGACTTGCATTCACCCAAATCACTGTGCAAAAAAAGATCACCATTTGTTTGATCAAGGCAAACCAAACCTGTGAATGTAGTTAGGGATGTTGAAGCAACACATCCCTCATACGTATCTTGATGAGGCATTGACATTATTTATCGAAGTGCAACAAATAAGCATCCAACATAATGAGTTCAGGTTTAGTAGCATACTCACAACTGATGCCAAATAAGAGCATTAAAACATGGCATTACCATCCGTCGAAGCATACCTAAAAGGGAATCTATGTCACATGTTGTATTTGAAAATGGCCTTAGTTTCAAGATATGCACAAAATGGTTTCTCTTACAGATATTTTAGGTTATGAATAAAATGGTTTCCCTTATGAGGCTTTAAGGCAAGCAACAAATGAATAAGATGACCAACAACTGCAGACGTGAGAATGACACATAACATAGACAAGGATGAGAAGGGGTGCTAGGTTCCTGAGGGGTTGAAACCCTATGTCAATAATGGTGGCTTCTTTGGCAATTAGGTGACCATGAATCCCTTCTCTACGTATTACTTATTTCATCAACACAGACATTAAGAAAGAAAATTTTAGAATTTTCTACAACAAATTTCAAAACACATACTTATAAGATATGTTATATATAGTAGATTTTCCATAATTACCAACATAATAATTGTTGTATTGTATTACAACTATTCAACAATAAAGAAACCAAAATCAAAAAATAATTGAAGCCGTAACTTCATTATTCACACAAACATTTCTTTGAGCCAGCCACCAACACCACTTTTGTGGCTCTACAATGGGTGATGCACAGAACCCAGGTGGATGATTACAAAATGTTGAAGAGGTGCAATTTGCTTTATTGGAAATGGAGGTGGTGAAGATGATGTATGGGAAACCATTATCATCTTTAATGAAGAGCCAATAGTCAATGGAGGAGTATGGACATCCATCCCATGTCTCTTCAAACACACTATGTAACGTACGCATCCCCTTAGTGTCAAAAAATTGCCCCTCTCAAAACTGTAGTGCATTTATACGATATCTTTTATTGTAGTTTGGGACCATTTTATACGTCAATGATAGGTATAATTAACTTTATTGTGATAATATTTGATTTTATAATATTGGCATATCCATTTTTTGCATCAACTCCATTACACATCATATTATACCCTATTGAAAACCTATATATATATATATATATAGTTTGGTTGTGTTTTTAAATATTGGATTGAAGTGGCCCTACACATAAACAACGTACTTTAAAAATGTAGTAGTTGTTAGTAGCATGGTGTGCACAATTGTCAGTCTATTTGAAGACACATAGCTGCCTCATACGATTCCAAGCCTCCCAATAGCAATAAACAAATCAGATATCTGCATAACCTTTCATTGTGTATACTTTTATACTTTTTTGCATTGCTAAGGAAGATTTAGATCTGAATTTCGTTGTTAAGTTATGTAAAAATTGTGGAGCTTTTATACTACCATTTATGTTAATCCATTTTTTATTTAATTTTACATTGAAATTGTATAAAATTTTGTTTAGAAGCTATGATTTCAATCTCTTATGTGGTCATTTTTAAATGGACATGCAGATGAAAAAATAAATTGGTGATTTTTAGTGTGGTTTGGAAGGAGACTTCTCCTTTCGATGGACAATATCCAGGACATCTGGCCTCAAGAAGAAGCACAATTAAGAATTATTAGGCTTTATTCCAAGCCTTCCACAACTTGACCCAATGATGTATACCATTCAGAGCATTATTTGGATATAGATTTTCATCACCAAACAATATCAATAGGTAATTCAAAAATAGGTTTGGTATATTCATAAACAAAATAACTAGCCCCATGGGTTTCTATACACACAATACTATAAGGTTGGTTTGAACATTATTGCATGATAATTACTTTTGTGCAGTTAAAAGCATTGAAATCAATGGATAATTTCATCAAGAAGCTTATATTTCCTCCTAACTCTTCATCCAATATTGTAATTTTTCATAAATGTCCATTAATGTCAGCACAATGTTTTCTCAAAGTTGGCTTCATGTTCCCATTGTGGTTCATGTTCCTACGTAGTGGGTTTTTCTAAAACTTGTTATGAAACAAATAAGATAACATTAAAGATAATACACATATTTATAATAATATTTTACAACATTTTGGCATTGCATCTTATACAATTTGGGAAAATAAATATTGAAGAAATTTGTGTGCAAGTAGGAAGTGCCGTGGTTCCAATCATAACAGATGATAGCCATCAGAAATGAGAGGAATGGCACAAAAATATATGTGGATGAATATTAGGTGCGTTATGATAATATAAATGCCTCTGACATAAAAAAAGTAAAATTTAAATAAGAATATGCAAGAAAAAAATGAGATAAAATATAAAATTTAAGAGTTGAGATCATTTTCTTGATAATTCAACCATATAAAATTGAACCATAAAACAAAATGTTGTGTTGACAATGCTCAAAGAGACCATTTCTAAATCATCTCTTTAATAATTACACCTCCAGAGAGTATTTTATGCCTTGGACTTGTATCTTTTGTTTCACATTTTCAAGTTCATATTCACGTGTCCAAATTATGTCCTCTACATATCAAATTATGTTAACCATTTAAATTGCCTCCTTTGATACAATTGTTACTATAACTACCTTATCCTCTAGATTAGTCATTGTGAACTCATAACTTAGGTGAACACTCAATAACTTCACTCTTCTAGCTTGCAAGAATTAAATCATTATTCTCATTGGGCATAATCGATATCATACATGGGACGTAAAAAAATTCTCTGAGGATTACATGAAAGAGTGTAAATTGATAGTTGTCTCATGTGTAACCCATGACTGTTGACCCCATTTATAGGGGAAGGGCAAAGCCATCGATAACATGAAAGCGATGAAATATTTTAAGGTGAGGTGGGTGCTGATGGTGATGGTCAATGATAGGATATTTTAAATGATGGACTTGATGAAGCCCAACGAGACACACATGCAAAGTTCAATGATGTGTCACATATGTGAATGCAATATGTAGCTTCCACCAAATTTTTTAAGTTACTTAATACATGATTGAAACAAGTGTCATTTCAATGAACATAAATGTATCTTTCAGTTATTTTTTCAACCATATATTGCCATGATGACCATATGTTTGAGAATGTTTTATTGGGTCAAAGAGTTTGCGAAAGTCATTCAAAAATGTTTTTTGTTCAAATTATGTGTGATTATGCTACGATCGATCAAACTACCATATTCTTAGGAGAGAGCATGTAGAAATTGGTGGGGATTTGAAACCTCAACTAAAGAAACTACCCAAAATTGGTTGTGCTTGTGGTCTTTGTGGAAATTGTACCCTTCTTCCATTCATCAAATAAAGATAAATAAGTACTATTGTTACTAATACCATATCTATTTTTAGTGCTATTGAGAGTGAAAATATAAAAGTTTGTATATATCTATATCCGTATCTATTTATATGTGGCATCATGCATCACTCAATTAGATTATATAAGAATTGTTTTTAATTGAAAAAGCCTTTGCCATTTTCTGTATATTTACTTTTAGAGTCATCTAATTAGGTTGTATACAGTTAACACAATTGTGATTTTTGTCAATTTAGTTTTAGACTTGTTTGAATTGACACATGGTGTATTCTTTGTGTTTTTAAAAGAGCCATTAGATTTATACAATACTTTGTCATTAAAATACTCTATCATTGCCCCTCGCCATCATCACCCAACTTACCTTGATATATTTCACCACTTGCATTTTTTGTATGGGCTTTCCCTTCCCCACCAATTCACCATTTCTTGAGTTCATGGTAAAACAAAACGTCTCCTCCTGGTATGATGCATTTCCACACCATATGAAGAAACACACAAGCTCATTTTCCATTATCACCTTCATAAAAAATATTAGATTTTTGTTTCTTAATGCTTTGTGGAAAAAAATGAAGCGGGGTCAGTGATCATGAGTTTTGAGTGTGATACGACTGTGAATTTACACTCTTTCACTTTACAAATACCCACTTTACTATTATATTATTATATAACATTATATAATTTTAATTATATATAATATTATGATGTACTATATATTATTATATTATATATATTATTAATTATATATTGTATTATATCATACTTTTATATATATTGTTTATATCATTTATATTTAAATATATTATTATTATATAATTATATAATATTAATTATATATAATAATATAATATATTATTATATTATTAATAATATATTCTATTATGCCAATGAGATGTGGGTGAGTTGGTTAAGTGGCTTGGTTGTTTCAAGCCCCACCCAAGTTCAAATCTCCAGAAAGGCATATGAGGTTAGTTGTGGCTATTAGTTGTATTATTGGAGCCGTTAATGGCTATCGGTTATTCTCGAGGCTAGTGATGACAGTTGTTGAAAATAGTTGGTATACATATGGTAATATCTAGTATATATGTGGTATTCAGCTAGTTAATAAATCACATGGTGATCTGGGCCCCTAATTATGTCCCAAATTAATCCGCACTCTGGTAAAAAGATGTCACTTAAAAAATTATTTACTAAAGCCGATAAGATGTGGGGTGAGTTGGTAAAGTGGCTTAGCTATTTCAAGCCCCACCTAGGTTCAAATCTCATTAATCGCAGATGAGGCTAATTGTGGTCATTGGTTGCTTTCTCAAGGCCAGTTGTGGTTGTTGGTTATATTCTTGAGGCTAGTTGTGGCCATTATTGGTACTCCTTGGGCCAGTTGTGGTCATCGTGGTATTTCTTAGGGTTGTTGAGGGTCATTGGTGGGATTCACAAGCCTGTTGGCTATCATATGTGGTAATAGTTGGTATATATGGTAATATCTAGTATATATGTGGTATTCAAGTGGCTAATAATCACTTGGGGATCTAGGCCCCTAATTATGTCCAAGATTGGTTCATGCTTTAGTCAAAATTTATTACTTAGTAAAAAAATTAAAAATAAATAAATAATGTATATTAAATAATATATTACAGTAACCATTACAAATTAATCTTAATTTTTTATATCTATGATGGTTTTCATCAGGCTTTAAACTACCTAATTTTGAATTAATATGTGTCTTACCCTTGTGAACGTTGTCCTCTCCACCTCATTGGCAATTTTTTTACTCTTAGCATTGTTTTTGGTGATCCTTCGATGTAATTTATCTCATAATGTTTTAATCTAGCCTGTTATTTTCCATGTCATTTTCTATTCTTTTATGACACTCTTTGTCCAAAAGAATGAGTCTCTCTATGTCCAAGTCTCTACTTTCCTGCTAAGCACAACTACATTTTTTTTTTACCCCTGTCATCTGTATAGCATAGCACTTCATTCTATTATATTATGTTTCACATCTACTTAGGTGGTGTAAGGGCATTTTTTTAAAGCGAGAATGTGTAAATCGGTAGTTGTACCTTGTTCAAAACTCATAGCTACTAACCCCTATCACATTTTTTGCATGAAAAATTAAGGAAAACTAATTTGATATTATAGGTGGAGGTGGCTTTGAAAATTAAGGTTGTGTGTTCCTTCAAAGAGCATGGTCATGAATTTTGCAGAGAGGGAACACTTTGTTTCATATTGAATTTGAACAATGATGAAGTAGTTGGGAAGGGAAAAGCCATACAAAGCATGAAAGTGGTGAAATATTTCAAGATGCATTAGACAGTGATGGTGAGGGGAAATGACAATGTATTTTAGGTTATGGACTTGAATAAGCTCAAACAGATACCCTTAAATAGTTAAGTGACATGTCCCATCTATCAATAAAATTTATGACTTGTTGGGTGAATATTTTGTCACCAGCTAACTGATGGGCAAAATAGGTTGTTTCAAACACAACATAAGGAGATTGATCGGCAAAATGTGTAGGTTTACCACATCAAAAGGGGACAAATCTCTCCTCTCATCAAGGGGAGGTTCCCTATAACTATGAGGTGCTATATACTACATATATAAGCTAAAAATAACACTCAGGGGTAGGACAACACCATCCATCTCTCTTTTTTCATAGATGATGTTCACAGACGAAGGAGAAATCCTAGGTGATTGTTGGAGGTACTTCTCTTTTTTCAGAAGTAATACTCAGTCAACAGCCAGATTCCTTTCTGGGTAGTAAAAGTAACAGGGTGTAGTAACACAATAAGATGAAGTGTAGCACAAAGTCTCCACCTCAACTACCAAAGAGTGAAATATACGAAGGACAATGGGGGCACAACGTCATCTCAAGATATTTTACATGAAAACAAATTGAAAACACACACACTAAAGACAATTATGGCAGCACAAAGTCTCTCCATAGTTGGCTTCAGGACATCTTCCTGATTACTTCCACTAGTTCTACTTATTTAATTAAATGGACAAGAACGCATTCATGAAATAGACATAAGAGCAATTTCCTCAACAACACAAGCTATTCCAACTCAAATTTTGAAAGGTCACTTGCTTTCTCATTTAAATAACGAAATATGATTAACAATCTGAGCTCACAGTCTCAGTAATGCCTTTCAATTTGGGCAAAGTTTTACTTCTATAACGGAGAGATCTCTTTTGCATAAAATAAGAGATTACAATATATAGCAGCCAAGAAAGACTTGGTGTTTTGTTTCATGGAATGGCCAATGCTGCATTCAATGCCTTGAATACATTTTTAATTTTGTCAAGGGGCCATGCTGGAACAGGGCGTCAGCCTTAACTGTGGTGTGTCAATTCATCTCAAATGTCTCCTCTAAAGTATGGGCCACTTGGTCTTCTTCCTGATATTGGTGCAGCTGTTCACTTTACCTTTACTCAATGGAGAAAAATAGGCCGCGTCCTTGAGTGCTCGCGCTCTTTGATATCCACCTGGTGGACTGTTCCACCTACTGGAATAACTTTCTTGTAGATATTTTTGGTCTTTCCCTATTATTCCCTCTTCTCTTAATGCATTTTATCTCTTCTTCATGATCTGTGCTCTCAGGCTATCTCTTCCCTCTTTGCAGGCTCTTTTGGGTTCTTCTTTAGCTAGTCACTGAGTTTGTTCTCAGGTCCGCACCACATTTGAAAATAAACAGTCATTTTGTTACCTTGAATTTGACGTCCATGGGGACGTCATTGGTTACTTAGTCACTTGAACCATGTTGAACCTTGAACCTTTGAACCATGAGAATTCATTAGTTTAATGGTTCAATGGTTCAGGCGGTCTGGGCGGTCCCTTGGTTCAATCAGATTTTTGGTTCAATCAACTCTTTGGTTCAATTAGTTGAACCATCTCTTCGAACTTGTGTCTAGAATCTTTCATTTTTTTCCTTTGCTTGAAGCTTCCTTGTGAACTTTGAACTTCTTGAACTGGTTGAACCTTTTGAACCATTTGAACCTATGAACCATTTCGGTTCAAAGTTCAACGGTTCAACAGTTCATTCTCTTTCTTTGAATCTTTTGCTCCTTTGAACTTTTTGGATCCTTTTCTTTTCTGTTGAACTCATTGAACCTTTTAACTTTTTTGGTTTAAGATTCAACGGTTCAATGGTTCATTCTTTACTCTTTGAATCCTTTGTTCTTCTAAGTCTCTCAAACTTTATTGAACTCATTGAACCTTTGAACTTTGAACTCTCATGGTTCAAAGTTCAACGGTTTAATCTTTCTCCTTTGAAGTCTTCTTTTATTTAAGTCTTTTGATCTTATTAAACTCGTTGAACCATTTTGGTTCAAGGTTCAACAGTTCAACCTTCAATATCTGAAGCCTTCTTTTCTTTAAGTTTGTCGAACTTATTGAACTTTTGAACCTTGCTGAAGCGCTTAACTCTTTAAGTCTGCCGATGTCGTTGAACCTTTGAACCCGTTGAACCTTTGAACCTTTGGAGGCAGGGTTCAATGGTTCAATGGTTCAATCTTTGGTTTGAAACCTGCTGATAAGTCTTTTGATTGAACTTCGGCATTGAACCAGGCTTGAAATGCCTAAGTGTTGGGAACTTGTTTCTTTGTGAGAGCTCACCTGTTGAAGTTGTTGAACCTATTGAACCTGCGAGTCCCTTAGCTAAAAAAGCTTGAATAATTGAAAAATTGGAGCGCTCAAAACATTTTTTGAGAAGGGAAGAGAGAATTTTGGCCTACAGGACTTAAATAGTTGATATGTTGTCCCCAAAAATAACTGACAGATTTTGGGAACAACAGTTGGCTCCAGTTGGGGAACTTCCATCAATTGTAAAAACAATCGAAGGGAGTAGAAACCAGAATCTCTAGTGCCTTCAAGTATGCCATTGGGATATGGAGTCGTGCTACCCAAAAAGAAAGGTGCCAAAAAGAAACAAAAATGAACAACACAAAACAGAACTAAAGACTATACAAATATACATATGTACAACTGATGTCACCTGATACTTCAAGGATTGAAGTGCTTCAGATGATGCCCATTGTGAGGCAGTGAAAAGGGCATGCCATCTTGATACTTTAACATGAAACTATTTTCACCATTGAGCTGATGAATAGCAAACGAGCCTCTCCATAAAGAATCAAATTTCCCATGCATTCCCTTTGGTTCTCTTCTCTTGTCCCATAACAGAACTTGACCACCAATCTAAAAATCATAGGTTTTTGCTTTTTGTTCGAAGAGATTCTTCACCAAACTTTGATGTGCAGCAATTCAATCCACCCCCATAGTTTGCTGCTCATCCAGCTCAGTCAAGCACATGATCCTTTTATTGATGGAACTTTTATATGTCTGATCTTTGACCGGCTTTGCCAATTTTAGTGCTGGCAATTCTAGGGTGATTGGTATGTCTGCATTGAGACCATATAAAAGTTGGAATGGTGACATACCTATCACCGTCTTGGGTGTAATTATGTCTACCCATAAAGCATCAACCAATGCTTTATGCCATGTTTGTTGGTTATCATCCACTAGCTTCCCGATGATGGTCACCAAGTTCTTGTTGCTCGATTTTGCTTGGCCATTCCCTTGTAGAAAATAATCAGAGGAGTGGGAGAGGGTAATCCTATAATAAAAATAGAACTGGGTAATCTCATGAGAAGAGAAACAGGCTGCATTATCATTCACAATCTTAGCTGGGACCCAAAACCTAGAAATGATGTTTTATTTGAAAAAATTACATACTACTTCTAAAGTAGCATGCTTGGCTGGAATAGCTTCCACCCATTTGGTGAAGTAGTCTGTGGCTGTGAGGACATAATCATGTCCAACGGTTGAAGATAGGTTTACAGCACTAATGAAATCAATTCCCCATTACTGAAATAACTCTTCTATTACCATTGGCTTAAGAGGCAAAGCAACTAACTTGGGTCTTCCAACGAACTATTGGCACAATTCACATCTTCGTACCTATTTGTATGCATCTTGAAATAGAGTAGGCCAGTAATACTTGGCTCACAGAATCTTATGGGCATTTACAGGCACAAAAAAATGTCCTCCATAGGCTAGATTATGGAAGGACTCCAAAAGTTGGTTTTGCTACTCTTTATCCACGCAGCGAAGGAACACTCCATCGAGGTTCCTCTTATACAGGCCATTGTCCCATAGGACAAAATTGGCAAATTTTAACTTGACAGTCCTCTTTTCTTTATGAGATAGGTGAGCAAGACACTCACCATAATTAAGGAAATGAGCAATACTCGAATACCACTCATTCATGGTGGAGACAAAGAGGACTGTTGGTGTGTCTTCAATTTTTACTTTTTCATGCCCTATTTATTTTGGTCTGTTATCAGCAATTAATTAGTAGAGACCCCTTCTCTACACAAGCTTCGTTGGTTTGATAACAAAATCAAACTCCTAGATTTTAGCAACCCAATTGCCCCTTTTGGTTCCAAACTCCTGCTAAGTTAATATGGATTTGACTGTGGTATCAGGAACCAGGGCAATAATATGTGAATTTTGGATGTAAAAATGGAGTGCTTTACTGCCATTATCACTGCATAAGCATGCTTCTCCAAATTTGAATATTTTAGTTCATGATCTTTGAGAGGAAAGCTCATGAAGGATATGGGAGATTCCACACCTTCTTTGTTCTATTGAACCAAAATTGCTAAAAGTGTGTGCTCGAAAGCATAAATTTACATTGTGAAACCTTTGGTGTAATCTGGACAAACCAGAGTTAGGGCATGGCAATAGCTGTCTTGACGTCTTGAAATGTTGATTTGCCTTGTTTAGTCCAGTTGAAAGTGGCCTTTCCCTTCATCATGTCTACAATGTGGCAAGTCTTCTTAGTGAACTTAGGAATGAACCTTCATAAAAAATTCACCTTTCCAAAGAAAGAGTGAACTGCAGTCGTACTTGTGGGCAGAGTAAGCTCCTGAAAGGATTTCACTCTTTCTGAGTCAATCTTTATGCCTTCTCAGAATACAATGTGTCTGAGAAGTTTCCCTTCTGTTCTCTCAAAAATAGACTTCTTAGGATTTAGAGAAATGCCTTTCTAGTGACATCATTCCAACACTTGTTGTAAATGGTGCATATGATCAGGATGATGCTTGGAAAAGACCGTTAAATCATCAAGGTACACCATAATGAACTTACCCATTTCATCTTTGAAAGAAAGGTCCATTGCTCTCTGAAAAGTGGCGCTAGCATTTATTAGGCCAAATGACATTCTTTGATACGTAAAGGTGCCCCAAGGTGTGGTGAAGGCAGTCTTATATTGGTCTGCTTCACCAACTTCCACTTGATTGTACCCTGAGAAGCTGTCCAGCATTGATAACATCTCTGAACCAGTCACCGTCTAAAGGACTTGATCCATGATGGGCAAAGGGTAATTATCCTTTAGGGAGGATTGATTTAAATTCCTAAAATCCATGCAGAGGTGAATTTTGCCATTCTTTTTTCTCACAGGAACTATGTTTGCAATCCATGCGGAATGATGGATTGGGAAAATTATTCTAGCGTTCAGCATTTTTTGTATTTCAGATAGAATAGTACTTGATATCTTTGGATTATACTACCAAGATTTTTGCTTGTAAGGCACTGAATCACTCTTGAGAATATTTCATGGTTAATTTCTTCAAGCTTGAGCGACTTCAAATCATCATAGGAGTACACCAAAACATCCATGTAATGGCAAAGCAGGTTAGTAAATTTGAGCTTCTCTTCAGGAGTGCATCACTTCCCAATGTTCACCATCTTGATATTTTTCTTAGTACCCAAATTTATTTGATCAAACTCCTGGGAGGAGCTTGAATCCATTTGTTACTTGTCCCCAAAAATAGATTTCTCATTTTTTTGACAACATGTGAACTATTTTGGTTCCTCAAACCAAAATAATCTCTTCCCTTCTCGAAATTTGTTCTAAGCATTCAAATTCCTCATTTTTCAAGCTTCTAAAAAATCTATGGACTCTGCAGGCTAAAATCTACAGACTCTGTAGGCTTGAATCTATGGACTTTGCAGGCTTAAATCTACGAACTCTGCAGGCTTGAATCTACGGACTCTGCAGGAAGAAAATCTACGGACTCTGCAGGCCAAGTTCAACGAACTTCATAGGTTGATTTCTATGGACTCTGCAAGAAAGAAGTAAGCTCTCAACACTTTGGTGATTTCAAATTTGGTTCAATGACAAGGTTCAATCAAAAGAGTTCATCGGCAAGCTTCTAAGCAAGGATTGAACCATTGAACTGTTGAACCTTGAACCATTTTGGTTCAACAGGTTTAATGGGTTCAAAGGTTCAATGAGGCAGCAAGAGTTAAGCGCATTTGTCAAGGTTCAAAGTTCAACCGCTTCAAGGTTCAATGGCTTCAAAACACTTATCAATAGAAAGAAGGCTTGAATCATTGAACCGTTGAACCATTGAACCACTTTGGTTCAAAGGTTCAATGGTTCAACAGGTTCGACGACCAAATGGTTTAATGCATTTGGTTCAAAAAGATCAAAAGGATAGCCAAATAAAAGTGATGAACTGATTGAACTGTTGAACCTTGAACTAAAAGGTTCAATGAGTTCACAGGTTCAAAGGTTTAACCAGTATAATGAAGATCAAAGAGCTTAGAAAGAACAAGGAAGTGACAGACTAATGGTTCAACAGGTTCAAAGACTTTTACAGGCAGGTTCAATTAAAAGAACAAGTTTTTGAGGCTTGAACCGTGAACTGTTGAACCATTGAACCACTTTGGTTCAAAGGTTCAATGGGTTCAAGGTTTAAAAGGTTCAACGAGGCTTGTTTCAAAGAATCTTGGTTCAAGCGATCAATAGAAACAAGGGAAGGAACCATTAAACCAAAGTTGGTTCAATCGATCAGTTCAAGTGACAAGTTCTAAGGAGTGCCCCAAGCATCAAAGACACAAGTGCCCTTGCAGAGGGCATTTCTACGGCAAAAGTGACTAAGAAAACAAAAAATCTGACAGAACTCAGTGGATGCTGCCAAGTGTCATCTTTAGAGCCTCATTTCACTTTGTTTCTAAGAGCAGCGGATGCTGCCACATGTCACAATTTGAGATCACATAAAATCAACTAAGGCAAATTTCGAAGGGACAAACAACCCTTGCAGAGGACACTCAAAAGCCAAAGTGAACCATTGAAAAAACCTAAAAGGCTAATTCAGAGCTCAAACAGCTCTTGCGGAGGGTAGGAAGGAGGCAAATGGACCAATTCAAAGGCCAAAAAAGCAAAGGCATTTCCTTCGGAAAATTTCCCCCGGCAAAACAGACAAAGTGAATTCCTTTGGGAAAATGAACAAGGCAAAGAGACAATTCCTTCAGGGAAATTGTCCGAAAGAATTCCTTTGGACTTTTCCCTCCGAAATAATTCCTCCAAAATTTTTCCTTTGAAAGAAAATACCGAAGAACAAAGCAAAGCCCAGCGAAAAGACAAGGCAAGGAAGATTTCCTTTGGACAAATTGCTCGAAGGAATTCCTTCGAACATTTTGTCTGAAAGAAATAAATGATAAAGCCCACCAGAAGAAAGAAGCTCGAAGGCCATACGAATACCGCCCAAAGGGCAAATACCCATGCGAGGGGCTCTTCCTAACCTAAAGCAGACCGTTTCTCAAGGCCCTGAAGGGCAAGTCCCCTTCAAGAAAGATCAAACGACAAATCTGAAGGAATTGCCGAGGAAAGTGACGTGCCCATGGACGTCAAAGTCGCAACAATGAAATAGTCATTGATCCTTGCAGGTTTAAGCACAGACCTGAATGCATTCAAAGGCATTAAGGCCAAGGCCAAAAGGAAGAACCCCTGAGAGGAGTGTAAAGAGCAGGAACGACTAGAAACATTTGCGCATTAGATATGTTTCTAGAAGTAGACCGCCAGGTGGATATTGAAAGATGTAAACTTTCAATAGCATGACCCATTTCTTTGCATTGAGAAAAGCAAATGGGTAAATGCCCCTAAATTCCAACATGTCTTCTTAACAAAATTCAATGCAACATGATGTGTTACTATTCCCAAGTCCTTCTTGAAGAGGCTATATAAGGGACTCTCTTGTTATTGTGGATCTCCCCCTCTGATTATCAGAAACAAAACTCTGCCCAAATTGAAAGGCATTACTGAGACTTTGAGCTCAGACTGTTAATCATATTTTGTTATTGGAATAAGAAAGCAAGTGACCTTTCAGACTTTGTGCTGTGATATCTTTGTTGTTGGGGAAACTGTTCTTATGTTTTTTTCTTTAATATATTTTCTGTTCCTTTAATTCAATAAGCAGAATTAGTGAAAGTAGTCAGGAAGGTATCCTGAAGCCAACTATGGAGAGACTTTGTGCCCCCACAATTGCCTTTAGTGTGTTTTCTTTTTGTTTCTATATAAAGGACCTTAGGATGACTTTGTGCCCTCATTGTCCTTCGTATCTCACTCTTGGGCAATTCAGGTGGAGACTTTGTGCTACATCTCAATTTGCTGGTTACTATGACCTTGGTTACATTTTGTAATTACTACCAAGAGTATTCTTGTGGTTTGCTGAATAGTACTTCTGAAAGAAGAGGAGTGCTTTCTGTTATTTCCCTTTAGATTTTTCCTTTGATTTGCATGCATCATCTCTAAAAAGAGAGAGATGGATGGTTTATCCTACCCTTGAGTATTATTTTATATATATATAGGGAACCTCCCCTTGATGAGAGGAGAGATTAGTCCCCTTTTGATGTGGTAAACCTACACATTTGGATGACCAATCTTCCTACTTTGGATGATCAGACCTATTTTGTTTATTAGTACGCTGATCGACAAAATATTCAACCAACATTACTGTTTAATGAACCTATCGTGCTTGTCAAATAGTTTCTCAAGAGAAACCAATCATTTGGAAATTTTATTCCCTTTTAACTATAAGAATTCTTCACCTACGTCTGAACTCGTTTCAGGGGCTAATTCAATTTTCTGAGGCTCACTACCTTTGAAGTGAAGCTGTTCAAAGTTGTCTTTTTATTCCAAAAAAGGCAGTGATTTGGTTGTCACCATTGAACACTGGCCAATGATTGGCATTGTTAGGCACACTTGGTTGAAAGACCAGTTTGATAGTGTACCTGTATCCCTTAAAATCTAGGTGAAGAACCAAAAGAGTTGCAAAAATAACTAATGCATCAGCTCAGTCATTGAATTCCCTGGGTACTGTAGAGATACTGAAAGCATCAAAGCTTTCAATTTGATCCCAAACTAGATTACGATAATGGAAAAATCTCTCATTTTTGGTTTGGTACAGGTTCTTGACCTGGAAAATGACCAACTTAGCATCTCCTTTGGCGTGAAGGAGTTTGACGCCCCTATCTTGAGCAGTCTTTAATCTAAGCAGTAGTGATTCATATTCAGCAGTATTATTGGTGTTACTGAGCTGTAATTTATAAGAATAGGGGAAAATATCTCCTTGAGGAGATATCAACACAATCTCAATTCCTGATCTGGTAGTAGAACAGCTGCCATCAAATTTGAGAATCCACACATTATCAAAAACTTACCTTTACTTAGATTTTTATTTATTTAGAGGGGAGGATTCCTCTGGACTTGCAATGTGCTTTATTAAGTCTTCTGTTATTTTGTCTAAACCAATTTTTAGATTGTCATCTTCAAAATTTTCATCAGTTAGGACGGGAACATCTTCTATAGTTAGGAAGTAATTACCCACGCCTGAAGACTCAAACAAAATTTAAGCTTTAGGCACTGATGTTTCAGTGACAACATATTTTGCCTCCTTCTCAAGGAGCAATCTGTGCATGACACCTTTGACTGGGATCCTCGCTTTAGATAGGTCCATACTTAACTCGCCATCAACATCCTTGCAAAAATTTCACCCAAGAAGAATGTTGTATGAGGCTGGGACGTCTGCCACCAGGACTGTTATCTTAATTCTCTTGTCTGGGAATGCCGCAAATGCAAATTAGGCATCCTTGATTTGTCCCAACAGTGGCACTTGTTTGTTCTCCATGGAGAAACATCTCCCAAAGGTCTTGGTTAGTGTGAGTCCAAGAGATTCTACCACTTTGGCAGGCATGACATTGTCAGACGCACCTGAGTCTATGATACAATTATTTAGCTGGTGTCCATTTATTAGTAGGGAGACATAAAATGGTTTTATCCTCCTAGGAGTAGCAGGAGGAGTAATGACAAGGTTATTCTGGGTGGATGTGGGAGTCACCTTTAGAATAGTTGGTCCTGTAGGGACAGTTTTATTCTTTACACACTAAACCAACTTATCCAACTGCTCAGGGTTGGATTGCAGGAATTCAAATTCAGACATTTGAATTTTGGTTTTATTAACATGGTTGATTCTATCAAATGTCTAAAATGAATTAGGAACAGGGGAAGGCAGTTCATCCTTTTGGTTTTTAAGAGGGGGTACTGATCTACAAAATTGAAGTTGAAGGTGAAGGTTTACTTGAGGTACTTACTATTTTAGGGATCACCAGGTCTTTTGATTGAAAAGGCATAGTGGTTCCCTGCTTAGCAATTGAAATTGTTGGTTGAGATCCCTCCTCTATTTTTTCTTTATCAACTTGTTGGGTTAATTGGTTCTGTGACCTGGTAAACACTGCGTATGATCGATCAAATGCTTCACCTTTACTTCTGGGTTCATCCTGGTAATTTAGGAAACCAATGTTGGATTCGCAGCTAATTCTTCTTCTTCCTCTGTGAAGAGATTAGCGTCATCTTTTGGGTTCAACTCAGGCTAGAAGGAGAAATCAGATTCTATTTCAAGATATCCAATTGCTGAGTTGGCTGGTGTTGCTTCAATGACAAGCTTCCCCTATGGGGGAGGAAAATGATTTGGTTGCCCTTGATTTATGACAGCATTGCCTTGATATGACTGATTGGGGAATGTCTTCCTTGGTATATCTCGGTATGAAGGAGCAAAAGACATTCCTTGCGCTATTTGCTTTTTGAGAGCTAGCAACTCATTTGCCAGCTTTTGCACCATAGGATCAGTGGTGCTTGTAGATGAATATTCAGAATATGAAGAATATTTGCCTCTGTTAGGATCTTTTTTTATCTTTTCTGCCAAGACAATATCATCTTCCACCTCAGTGGCCAAATATTGAGCTGCAATAAGGTCTATGTGGCCAGCCCGTCTTAATAGAAAACTCACTTCAGGCAATTGAGAGTTGATGAAGAAGCATTTGAGATTCTCAGCTATTGGCTAAGCAATTGTAGGAATCTTATTCCTTAGCATGTCAAACTTAGCTATGAAGTCCCTCATAGGTTCATGAGGTTCCTTCTTTATCTATGTGAGCTAGGCCAGCAGAGCATGCACATCTTCTACAGGCTTGAACCTTGCTTCGAACTTGGCTTTGAGAGTGTTCCAGAGAGTCACTGTTTGTGCTTGCAGATGATAAAACTAGTTTGTAGCAGCACCTTGTAATATCTCTACGCTGACTGCTACATATTCATATTCCACATCTATCATGCCACAGGCTATGCTAAAGGCTACAATATGTTCATCAGAATGAACTCTCCCATCACCAAAGAATTTGGGAAAATTTTTCTTTGAACTATGAAGTAGCTCATGTAGAGGTGGAGTTAGATTGAGTAGGCCAAAAGAGTTACCCCAAGGGCTTTAAACTACCATGATTTGACTACTGAAGGGAGGGATAACAAATGTCTAAGGGGTATGTATTGACAAAGCTCTGCTAATATTTGAAATAGATGCTTTGCCTGGTAATGGAGACCTAACTTTTGTAGGAGAAAAACTCCTGGTTCGCTGAAGGTGAGATGGTGAAGGGAAAGGATCAAAATTACTTTACTGTACCACCTCAAATATAGGGTCAATAATACCTTTATATCTCTGGCTTCACGTATACCGTGGATTTTCTAGATTGTAAAGTAAAAATGGAAAAGAACTAGCACTACTTCGATTTGAAGCTTGAGGCTTCAAACTCCGCATTCTTCCCCAACGGAGTCACCAAAAATTACTAGGTGAATATTTTGTCACCAGCTAACTAATGGGCAAAATATTTTGTTTCAACCACAACATAAGGAGATTAATCAGCCAAATGTGTAGGTTTACCACATTAAAAGGGCACAAATCTCTCCTCTCATCAAGGGGACGTTCCCTATAACTATGAGGTGCTATATACTATATATATAATCTGAAAATAACACTTAGGGGTAGGACAACACCATCCATCTCTCTTTTTTTAGAGATGATGTTCACAGACAAAGGAGAAATCTTATGTGATTGTTGGAGGTACTTCTCTTTTTTCAGAAGTAATACTTAGTCAACAGCCAGATTCCTTCCTGGGTAGTAAAAGTAATAGGGCGCAATAACACAGCAGGATGAAGTGTAGCACAAAGTCTCCACCTCAACTGCCAAAGAGTGAAATATACGAATGATAATGGGGGCACAAAGTCATCCCAGGATCCTTTACACAGAAACAAACTGAAAACACACACACTAAAGACAATTGTGGCAGCACAAAGTCTCTCCACAGTTGGCTTCGGGACACCTTCCTGATTACTTCTACTAGTTTTACTTATTTAATTAAATGGACAAGAATGCATTTAGGAAACAGACATAGGAACAATTTCCTCAATAATATAAGCTATTCCAACACAAAGTCTGAAAGGTCACTTGCTTTATCATTCAAATAATGAAATATGATTAACAATCTGAGCTCAAAGTCTCAATAATGCCTTTCAATTTGGGCAGAGTTTTACTTCTATAACAGAGAGATCTCTTTTGCATAAAATAAGAGATTACAATATATAGTAGCCAAGAAAGACTTGGCGCTTTGTTTCATGGAATGGCCCATGCTACATTCAATGCCTTGAATGCATTTTCAGTTTTGTCAAGGGGCCATGCTGGAACAGGGCATCAGCCTTAACTGTGGCATGTCAATTCATCTCAAATGTCTCCTCCAAAGTATGGGCCACCTAGTCTTCTTCTTGATATTAGTGCAGCTGTCCACTTTGCCTTTACTCAATGGATAAAAATAGGTCACGTCCTTGAGTGCTTGCATTCTCTGATATCTACCTGGTGGACTGTTCCACCTACTGGAATAACTTTCTTGTAGATATTTTGGTATTTCCCTCTTGTTCCCTCTTCTCTTAATGCATTTTATCTCTTCTTCATGATCTGAGCTCTCGAGCTATCTCTTCCCTCTCTGTAGGCTCTTTCAGCTTCTTCTTCAGCTAGTCGTTGAGTTTGTTCTCAGGTATGCGCCACATTTGAAAATAAATGGGCATTTTGTTACCTTGAATTTGATGTCCATGGGGACATCATTGGTCACTTGGTCACTTAAACCACGTTGAACCTTAAACCTTTGAACCATGAGAGTTCATTAGTTTAATGGTTCAATGGTTCAGGTGGTCCGGGCGGTCCCTTGGTTCAATCAAATTTTTGGTTCAATCGATTCTTTGGTTCAATCGGTTGAACCATCTCTTCAAACTTGTCTCTAGAATCTTTTGCTTCCTTCCTTCGCTCAAAGCTTCCTTTTGAACTTTGAACTTCCTAAACTGGTTGAACCCTTTGAACCATTTGAACCTATGAACCATTTTGGTTCAAAGTTCAACAGTTCATTCTCTTTCTTTGAATCTTTTGCTCCTTCAAACTTTTTGGATCCTTTTCTTTTCTATTATACTCGTTGAACCTTTGAACTTTGAACTCTTTTGGTTCAAGGTTCAATAGTTCAATGGTTCATTCTTTGCTCTTTGAATCTTTTGTTCTTCTAAGTCTCTTAAACTTTATTGAACTCGTTGAACCTTTGAACTTTGAACTCTCATGGTTCAAAGTTCAACAGTTCAACGGCTCAATCTTTCTCCTTCAAAGTCTTCTTTTGTTTAAGTCTTTTGATCTTATTGAACTCATTGAACCTTTGAACTCGTTGATCCATTTTGGTTCAAGGTTCAACGGTTCAATAGTTCAACCTTCAATCTTTGAAGCCTTCTTTTCTTTAAGTCCACCAAACTTATTGAACTTTTGAACCTTGTCAAAGCGCTTAACTCTTTAAGTCTACTGATGTCGTTGAAGCTTTGAACTTGTTGAACCTTTGAACCTTTCGAGGTAGGGTTCAATGGTTCAATGGTTCAATCTTTGGTTTGAAGCCCACCGATAAGTCTTTTGATTGAACTTCGGCATTGAACCAGGCTTGAAATGCCTAAGTGTTGGGAACTTGTTTCTTTGTGAGAGCTCGCCTATTGGAGTTATTGAACCTGCGAGTCCCTTAGCTGAAAAAGCTTGAATAATTGAAGAATTGGAGTGCTCAGAACATTTTTCGAGAAGGGAGGAGAGAATTTTGGCCTGCAAGACCAAAATAGTTGATATGTTGTCCCCAAAAATGAGTGACGGATTTTGGGAACAACATGACTTTCACTTAATTATTTTAATTACTCTACACATGATTGAAAAATGTGTCATCTCAATGAAAACATGGTCATATATCCAATAACACCTCTTAAAATGTAGAGAATACACCACATGTTAATTTAGATAGTTATTCAACTAAGTAGATTAAATTTTTGACTACTTTAACTATATAAAAACTAGTTGGATGACTTAGAAAATAATTAGAAAAAAATATAAAATGGTTCTTCAATGAAATATGACTCTTATATAGGCTAATCGACTGATGTAGTATGCCATATGTAAATAGATACATATATATATATATATATCTCTAAGATTTTTGTTTCTCATTATTAGTAAGACTAGTAGAAGCCACTGTATTCATAACAATAATGCACACTTCTCTTTATTCAGTGATTAGAATAAAGGTAAAATTACCACTAGGACCACAAACATTGCCATTTTTGTGTAGCTTTTTGGCCCTAGATTTGAATCCCCAAAAGTGTCTACATACTCTATCTCGGATGTATCTCAAATCAGGTATAACCTCTACGAGGGATGTGGATTGATGTTTTGTTAAAATGATATTTTATAATGCAAATGTATGTAAAGTGGTGTACCATAACTACGAATGAACGAGGGAAGTATATACGAATAATATTCCTAATTCTTATTATATGTATTATTATTTATTTAGGTGGTATTATTTTTCTTGGACTTCATGTAAACACAATTATTTGAAACAAAATATAGAATATAGATGTTTTCGCTTGTACTTTAAATATCTTAAATTTAATCATTGTCTCCTCTCATCACTGAATGTCACTCCTTATCATCCTAAGACTCCCATCCAATTCTATCTCCATACATGATGGGATTTATTATCTAAAATTTGATGGCTTGTCGAATTGCCATACATAACAATATATAATTTTGTATTATAACAATATATTATTAATATTTATACATATATATGATATATTATTTTATTATGTTAATATAATAGTAATAACTGAGTAGCTAACTAGGGGGATGGGGCATGATGTCCATCACGGCACCCAAGTACAAAGGGGAGATGGATGAGGTCCATCATGGAATCTAAAATTGGAGTGTGTAATAAGCAAGAGATAAGTGTCATGGCCATGACATATACAATAAGGCATACATACAACACACATGAGGCACACAAGTAGGCCAAGGGGCCACAATATAAGGGACATGGGCACATGCCACTAAATCTAATAAAGTAAGAAATACAAGGGCATGTTAAAATGTCCACATACGTAAATATAAATCAAGTTGGCTTAGAGCCACATGGAAGGACTTGTTCAAATGTACCTATACACAATAATCATGAAGGCACACACAAAGACATGGGAACATGTCCAAAGCATTCATATAATGAAAAGAAGTGGTGTAGAGCCATCGATCAATTACACAATCAAATTCTCTTGAATAAAAGAAGCATAGAGACAAAATCAAGTCTAAACTAGGAAAGCTAGAAATGAAAGTATGCATGAATATGTAGTACAAATATGTATAAGTGAAAAAATATACATAAGCTGAGTCTAAAGTTGTAGTAGTCGGTAAAAAATGTAAGTAGGTGTATGATGATCAATATCATGATATAACAATGCTAAATCTATGATATAGAGTTTATAAAGATGTAACCTGAAAATCAAAACTATGTATAGGATGCCCCCAAAAGGGTGAATGTATTAAATGAAGAAACTATGTATCTATGTATATGCCCTCAGTGGGTAGATAATAGAAAATCTGGATATGTGTAGTGGACCTAGGTCCTATAAGTATCTACAAACACTCAACAAGAATAAGTGAAGCATGTCTATATGATTTAAAAACTGACTATACTAAGATAACTAACATATGTAATGTCTATAAAATATAAGAAGTGTAAACATGGTAATGCATATGATCTATAATTTGTATTTTCTGAGTAAATATTTGATTTTTTTTGTGTTTTGTCATATTATATTATTTTTATAGTTTATGGATATAATCTATGTATAAGTGACATGAAAATGAAACTATATAGAAGGAGCAAGAAATAATGAAACTATGTACAAGAATGCAGGAACATACTAACCGATGAGTCTAATGGGAGACTCGCTATCAATGTGACCTGTGTCAAATAAAAGAATGGTAATTGTGCCTATTGTGTGAAAAGGTAATTGAGGTCCTAGAATCTGTTGTATTGAGTGATCTATAGTTGGCACTACTTATGGAGTGGTGTTAGGAATCTGTGAAGCTGACTGGGGTGTCCAATGAATTGTAGGGGTCTGAGGGACCCATCTAATAGAAGATGCTGTAGTTGGCATGGGTGTCTTGTGTTGAAAATTATGGGAACTCAATAACATTAATATTGAAAGGAAAGGGGTAAAGGGAGGCCCTCTAGAATATGAAACATATCTCTGATGTAAGGGTATTTCTAATAAGGGTCTCCATGGGAGGTATGTATATGTTGTAACATTGTAGGAGTAGACCTCACATGCACTGGTAGCTCAACTAAACTCTATGATGTACTGATGAGAACTATGCTCTGAACTGTAACTGGTAGTTCTTGTGTTAATTCCTATGGGATAGGTAAAGGATACTCATATGGAATACCCTCAATTATGACCACCTGATTAGCATGTATGTACTTGAGGCATCTATTCATGGTGGATGGAATGGCTCGAAGTTGTTTTATCCATTACCTACCTAAAAACGTGTCAAATGTGTCTGCATTAGGTACTATTAAGAATTTAGTGGCCACACGTGTTGGTCCAACTTGTAGTGGAAGTAAAATCTCTCCAATCGAGCTCTAAACACGGCCACTAAAACTATGAATAACTATGTTAGTCGGATAAATGCCCTAATTTGAATAACTCAAATGTTATAAAAGTATGATAGTGCACATGTTAATACTTGACCCATTATCAACCATAACACTCTGAATAGGATGATGATCAATATAGGCTCGTGCAAAGAGTTTATTTAAATCTAAATCATCATCAACAATCTCTTGTTCTGAAAAGGTGATGAGTGGTCTAATTGGTACCGTAGTATGATACACATCAATGATATTATGCAGGGGGTATGTGTCCTCTGTAGTAGTGTGATATGATGTTGGTGGTGGATGTGCCTAATATGTATAGTGAACACTTAAAGTGTCCCCTACCTCATTAGTTGTATGTTTTAGAAACATATCTAAAAATATTTTCAATGCCTTATCTTTTGTTTTTTGAACTTTAAGTGGATATGTGGGTGCACCCACATCAATGATGTTGGCCTCTATCAAATCTTGTATCTTATGTTTTAAGCTTATGGATATATTTATATTATGGCCTGGTTCCCTTTGATATTTTTAGAATGCATTGGAATCATATTTCTTTGGAATAGGTCATGTCGTATCAACCTCTTTGATGGGAGGGAGAGATATGACATTGCATCCCAAGAATTATTGTAATACATGTGTCAATGATTTTGGAAGGTTGGTGAAAACTCTCGAGGGAGGAACTGATAAAACCAAGTGAGGAGGTGGCTCTGAAGATGCATTAACTGTGGCATTTTGATCACTTTTGTTTTTAGTGGCCCCTAATTTGTATGGAGGATTATTATAACTCTTTGTAGTTGGTTTTAATCCACTTGTATATTTTAATTTGCCCATATAGAGAAGCTTGACTTCCCTTTCTTTCATTATGTGGCATAAATATGTGAATATTGGAAACTTATTAAACAAGATAACTTCATGTAATGCAAGTAGTAAACTCTATTTGAATATGTCTTGGAGCTCTCTATCTACCATAGGGCTAGTCTTCTTTACCAATATGGTTTTATATGTGACATATTTTTCAATAGGCTCATTAAATTTTTGCTTAAGTTGTGCCTCTTGAGCATATGAGATCCTATCATTGATGTTAACTGAAAAGTGTGTTAAAAACATATCTGCCAATGGATTGAATGCAGTGATATATTGATTTGGAAAATCATAGAACCACTATAAGGCATAATCTTTTAGACTCTATGGGAATAACTTAGTAAAGAGCCAATCATTGGACACGTAGTCTAAACATGTTTCATGTAAATCTTGTAAATGGTGCTCTGGGTCACCCTTACCATCATACAAAGTAAACTTAGGTGCCACAAATACAGATGGCAAAGGAGTCACCACTATGTGATGTGCCAAATGTGTCATAGTGTGCCATTGGTGTATGCAAAAGAACATTTTAATCTAAGGCATGTGATGGCCTAGTAGCATTATATTTAAGATGTAACACCTTAGCCTATAGAAAATGAATCTCATGCATAAGGGATTGTACATTTGGAGAGGAGGAACTAGCCATAGGAGGTGTTTTTATTGTTGAAAATTGTCGAGTTAAAATAGGGTGTTGCACAATCCAAGTTGCCCCCAAAGTAGGTGTAACAATATTGTTATCTGGGGGAGTACAAGCTTGACCATTATTTAATTTGTTTTATATCTCTACTATGGCTTATTGAATCTATGAATGATCATGGGGATGTTCCCAAGGTCTATCTCTGAAACTCTAAAATCTCATCCTTATTGACTATAATATTTTCATTGTTAAGTTGGGGGAGAGTGCCTGGATTCCCATATTGTGTATTATCTTGATCTTAATTGTATTGCTCATCTTCGGATGCATTATCATTGAATTCCACATAATCAAGGTGTGAAGGATCAATGATGGGGGTTGTAAGTCATCTTTTATCCATGGTATAAGCTCGAATAGAAATAAATTGGGTATGCTCAATAAGATTACTAGCACTCCTTCTTAAGTGAAGAGAGATAAGTTTTTTAGATGGCACATAGTAAACAAAGTGAAAGAGGGATACTAAAATATAATGTATGAAATCTAAAAAGCCTGGCTCAACTAATGAAAATAGGAAAAATAATGATACAAATCCTAGTAACATATAGGGTTAAGGGTTTGAGTAGTATTCGAAGTAAGTCAGGTTTACCAAATGTTTTGACTATTTAAGGTTTATGGAGTTTAAGCCCTAGGTTGTTAAAAGGTATGAGTATAGTAAATTAAGGTAGAAATGTGCAATAAATATAGGCATCGATTTGTAATAGAATTGACCTAGTTTGACCTTTCTAAAAATAACAATAAACGATGTAAACAAGTACTTAGTTGTAAATTGACTGAGATGAGAAATTAGGAGGTTGTAGACTAGGACAAGAGTTAATCTGAGTGTTAAGAATATGATCCAAGTGTCAAAACCCTTCCTAGACAATAGCTCCCTAATTGGATAGTAGCACCACTGGTGCTAGTGTCCTTATTTTGGTGCTAGTGTCCTCTATGCAAAATTGTTTTGAGCATCTGGTTGTATCTATGTCTAAGTTTGCCAAGCTTGCTATTTCACGCATAAGTTTTGATTCTCTATTGGTGACTTATTTTGACTAATTTTGTATACAAACCCTAAACCTCCTTATTTCTAGGGCATTTGATTGACACAAGTATTAAAGTGTGATGTTAGTGGGGTAGGTTGCACATCCTTAACACCCCATTGTGATGAGATTTTCCTAGATACCAATACTTTAAAGAGGGATCGAACCTGATGTAGTTATCCCCACCTAAGTACTAGTCCAAGTACAAGTGAAGCTAGTATGAATTCCAGTTTGAGTGATGTTGGGGTTAGTTTTCACAATTATGAATTTGAGTATTTATGGGATGGTAAATAATAAGGTTGATATTTACGAAGAGGTAAATAAGTAATAGGTTGTTAGTAATTAGTAAGTGGTTAATCATAATATTGTTATATAACAATATTATGATTAATATTTGTTATTGTATTGTTTGTGTTAGATTTGGTTGTTAAACCAAACTCATGTAAATAGGTTTGGAGGTTTTATACGTGTGAGAGAAATTAAGGGAGAAGTTATAGGAAATACATTTCCTATAAATATGTGTAATGTCCTAGAATGTATAATTCAAATTAATTAGAATATAGAGAGTGAAATTTATTATTTGTTGTTGAAAATTTGTCTATGTTCAAGCTCCATTATTCTGTGCATGTATTAATTCTTTATGTTTGGCTTCTCTAATATTCGATAGTGGTATCAAAGCAGGGAAATAATTATGAAGTTTTAATCTTGTGAAGGGGTTGCTCTATGGTGAATTGCCCCATAGAATGAGATATTAATGATGTAAACATTTTTCAAAGATCATGTGCATATATGCATCTTCATTATGCAAATAAACTTTTTTCACAGTTTTCTACATTGAAGTAGTTTGTTGAATGGTCCTAAGAAAATTCATCATTGAACCCTATGCACATATATGATCCATGTTGATCTCATTGTACAGTTGTTCTTCTACATTCAGCTCAGCTTCATGCTTAGAACAATCTTCCCTAGTCTGAACTATCTCTTGGTTTCACCATTTCGGAATTAGTTGTCCCTACCTGCATTCCAATCTAACCAAGATTGAATGCCAGCTATCAAACACATAGCTCTCTCCAAATTGATGTCAAATTCATGATCTCTATGATTTTCATCCTTTCTCAATCATACCTATAGGTCACGACTGTGTCTCGACCAGTCATTGTATGGTTGTTTGTCAAAAAAAATTCAAACAACTGTCACTTGTTCTGGAATTTTGTATTGTTGCATCCTACATCCAAATATTTACATCAGTATATCATTAAGGGGTATTTTTTTGACATTCTCAAATAGGATTACCATTATAATTTATTCATCACAATGCAGAACAAGTTATCCAACACACATCATTTTTGTGTAGTTGTACGATGCCTCCCAACTTATCACTTGCTGCATATTATGCATTAAAACCTCTTAATGTAACATTGATGTTACGTTTTGATAAAAGACCAAGTATTCAAAGTAAGATTCTGTCCATCTGATGCTTCTACCAGAGCCAAGTGGAAGGATAATAATGACATAGGTATTTAGGTTTATATTTAGTATTTTTTGGTTTATGGTGGTCAATAATTATAAATTGAATGTCTTTTACAAAAATAAAGTTTTAGTGTGTTTTGTGCTAGAATATATAAAGAAGAGTCTTCTAATTTTAAATGTTTTAGATGTCTAAGTCTATATAGGCTTATGTTTAAACAAAAGGTTTTATTTTTATTGTTTATAAACATTACAATTTCAATAGTCTTTTGTCATATTTATATGTCAATATCAAAAGTCATCAAGATGTCAATATTTCTTGAGTCCATAGTTAAATTTCTAATTATAGCTTTTAGCTATATTATAAATTTAATTCTTTATGATATTAAATTATCAAAAAGAGTCGATTCTATGTCAAAAATCCAAAGTGTCTATATATATCAAAAGGTCAAAGTCATAGTGTATCATATTGGTTGTCAAAATCAAAATGTCAAAGTTTTTTATTGGGTCCATTGTCAAAGAGTTGTCATAGTGTCAAAAATTGTAAAAATAAAAAAAAATTCCTTCCAGACGCATTTTCATTTTTACGTGACGTTCGCATTGTGGGGGGGATTTCCTGAGCTACATCGACATATCAACTGAGTAAGCAGTATCATATACTGGAGGATAGAGGATACATGGAAGGAGGTCTTTCAGTGACCTCTCATCAGTCCAATGATGGGGCCGCACCAATGATGTGGTGACATTTTGTGTGGTGTGTATTTCATTTCAGCATGGTGTGGATTTCAATTTTTTCAGTGTGGTAGTTTCTATTTCAACATGTGTGACAAATAAGTTTACTTGTGAATGATATTCCCATGTAACCTTTTTGTATATTTACATTGGATAATGTTGATCTAAAAATCATTGTAACAATCATGATAAAAGGTTAGTGGTAAACCTATTAAAATCATGTTGTAAGGTTAGTGGTAAACCTGTGAAAACCATTATGTAAGGTTAGTGGTGAATCTGAAAAAACTATTTTGTAAAGTTAGTGGTGAACTTGAGAAAACCATTTTGAAAGGTTATTGGTGAACCTGTGAAAACCAATTGTAGATGAGTGTGAAATAAGATATGTGTGATGGCACATATATGCAGAGAAGATCATGAGCACATGGAGGTGGAGCATGCTATAATTAAAAAAAAAGATATATTGTACCATGTAAAAACTATGGGGGAATGTTGGTGTTAATTTTCACATTGTGTGAATTTGAGTATTTACAGGATGGTAAATAGTAAAGTTGATATTTACTGAGAGGTAAATAAGTAAAAGGTTGTTAGTAATTAGTAAGTGGTTAATCAGAATATTGTTATATAACAATATTATGATTAATATTTGTTATTGTATTATTTGTGTAAGATTTAGTTGTTAAACCAAACTCACATAAATAGATTTGGAGGTTTTGTAGGTGTGAGAGAAATTAGGGGAGAAGTTATAATAACTACATTTCCTATAAGTATGTGCAATGTCCTAAAATGTATTATTCATATTAATTAGAATATAGAGAGTGGAATATATTATTTGTTATTGAAAATTTGTCTATGTTCAAGCTCCATTGTTTTGTGCATATATTAATTATTTGCATTTGGCTCCTCCAATACTCAACAAGTGATTTTAAGTGGAGCTTGAGACTGGAAATATGAGTATTCTGAGGTTGGGATGGTTGTAGATGGTTATATGTAGAAGTAGGGTAAAATAGGGATTGATAACCTTGATTGTCCATGACTTATTCTGAGCTAATTTATGTTATTTGCATCTGATTTTCATCTAGTAAATAAAGAGCTAAAAGCCATGTATAGATATTGTTCTAGTGCTTGTGTGGGTCTTAAAATAGGTCTACACTAAACCTAGTTGAATTTTATTTTGAAAAGATATCCATTAGTGGCCAAAGGCAGTAAAAGGATAATAGCACTGCCATTGGCCTTACTGTCTAAATTATGGTGATAGTGTCTAGGTGGTAGAACCTGAGGCACTAGGGGCCAGGGTGTTAAAGTGAGGGTCTAAGACTACTTCAGGGATGTTTAGGGATGTATGTGGCCCACATGAACGCTTGATAATTGTCTAAATAGGCCCTAAGATAGGTCTAGGCCTAAGTTAGGGATGATTAGTCTCAATTAACAATCTTAGTACTCAAGTGTCATTTTTAGATGATTACAGAAAACTTATAAATAATCAGCCATTGTATATAAGAATCTTGATTTTACATGCAATTTTTTTTAATCAAAATGTGTTATCAAAAACAACATGATTGTAAACAAAATGGGTATCGACAAAACATGATTGTAAACAAAATGGGTATCAACAAAACATGATTGTAAACAAAATGGTATTAGCTAAACATGATTACAAAAAAAGTGGTATCAACAACACATGATTGCAAACAAAGTGGGTATCATAAAAACATGATTGGACAATGGGAACAAGATGGTAATAACAAATCATGATTGTAAAAAGAGTGATATCAAAAAAAAATCATTGCAACCAAAATGGTATACATGCTTGTAAACAAAATGGGTATCAGCAAAGCATGATTGTAAAGGGACGAGTATTAGGAAAACATTACTATATCAAAAGGCATGCCAAAAAAAATGCTTGTAAATCATTCTTGACCAAAGAAAATCATACCCAATTAATATTTACTCATAATGACCTTGTACTCATCACCATATTCAATTTTGAAGGATGTATTAATGGCTTCTATCGAAGCTTTATGACCACCACCTGTGTCACTCATAAGAATAAACACAGTCTTGGTTATTTTTGTAGCTACTTGTATAAGTTACATTGAATTTCTCTATTGTTATCATTCCTCATGATGGAAAATTCTTACTTTTTTTTCACCTTATGCCTTTATGGTTTTGCATCAGGATTTTTAAATGAGTTAATAGTTCACATTCACATGAAAAATTCATTGGTAGGGGAAGGATATTTTGTGTTTGATGTAACAGATAACATTCAATGTCAAAACAAACATCTAGGTCTTTATGACCTGTTACCATGTTATTTAATGAATTAATCCAACATTCAATGCAAAACCATCAATCTAGGGAACCCATACTGCATTAACAAATGCAACATTCAATGTTAGATCATACACGCACTGTACAAACCCATCCTCCATCTGCCATAAGATAAATGACTAGCCTCGATCCAAGTGAAGCGGGCAATAAAATAAAAAAGGTATCCAATCAGTTTGCACCAAATAACATTATTTTATGTGCCCTATTAAAAAATGTGCTATTTCACTTTGTAAAAGGCTTATATATTTTTTTGGCACATTAATCAATGTAATTTGTTTGGCCAACAAATTCAAGAATAATTCTAAGTTAAATGGATCCATAAGTCTCCCTTCAGGACTAATAATAACAATCTCTATTCGACGAAAGCCCTACTCAATTGTGGCCATAAAGATTTTACATTTTTTTAGCTTTATGATGATGTGTTCTTTGTTTTATCTCTCTTATGCCACGTGGTAGGAACATGAAATCTCTCTATTTCCACGTAGATGTAATCCTATGTTGGGATCATATTTAGCTAGTTATTGTTAATGCCTTTGATTCAAATGAATGGCCACCATAGATTTGGACCTGAAATCCTTATGTGGCATCATGAAAATAATGCCATCCTTGCCACCTCGAGTTCTACTAGTGCAATTTTTTTTTAATTTATGAAATAGAGACTTTTCACAAAAAAAATGTTGATCTAGAACCTGCCACAATGATAAAATAGGTGAACCCTAAGAGCAAGAACAATAAACTAAGTCTAGTGTAGGAATAATACATACAAACAACTAGGTGAAGTTTAGGATATCTCTATAACATCAAAAAAGATTAAAAAACAATAAATAGACCAGTAGAATAGGGGTGTGGATCAGGGGATCGTCCTAAATCATAACTCAAAAGAGCCTTCCCTTCAAGAACAAGGTCCCAACTAGAATCAAAATTACGATGAGCACCTTCCTCTTGAACTTTTATGTTTTGGTGTGTGACCCAAGGCAAAATAGCTAAATCCAACCATGGAAATCTTTTGCCTAAAGGTGGTTCCTAGCCACCCTGAGCATTCCTAGGTGAAAAAATCCATCTGTGCTAGGTTACAGGGGGCAGTTAGCCTCACCCTTGAGCCTGCGGAGAATGAGGAGGCAGAGAGCCCCATCTTCCATGTAAAGTTGGGGGAGGAAAGTAACATCGTTGTAAATAACTAGTAACTCAATTGTGAGAATGCCAATGAGACCAGCTGTAACGAAAGTGCAATGTCTTCAACTACCATTCTTGAAGAGATTTTAATATAGAAAATATCTATATAAAAAAATTATTTGGGCAACACACATAAGGCTTTAGATAAAGCCTTGAGACGTAAAATAAGTTTTGGGGAAGATTATGTAAATAAATAAGTTTTATAAAAAGCTTAAGAACTTTAACCTATGCATATGAAGCTTGATAACTAGCATAATCTTAGAAAGAAGCTTAATAATATAAAACAAGGTAAACTAAACAATCCTCTTTGAGAATGCTTTTTGAAGCTGAAAGATGAGTGAGTATTAATATATTCTTTTTATTTTCTGAGAGATAACTGAGTATTAATATGAGATCCTTTATTAATAAAAAAATGAATGTTTTTTTTTTTTTGATAATATAAGATTGTTTGTGAATCTAAATACATTTGTATTGTAAAGAGAAAAAAATTATAAGGTATGATATTTAACAAAGGATCAGATGTTTTATATTTTATAAATTATCTACAACAGAGATATAATATATATAACAAGTTACGATGGTGAAATTATATGGATGTCAAAAACATATTTGATTGAAGGAATGAAATATTTTAATAAGATCTATGAAATTGAGTAGTTTATGGGACCGATGACTATAATAAAATTGTCTTATATTAACACAAATCCCTGATACAAGTGTTGTCCTTCTGATCATGCAAAATTTTAGATCCCTTTTTGATGCTAACTCTTCTACTATGGATCTTGATTAGAAAACTTATTGTACTATCTAACCTTTCCTCTATAAACAAATCATCAAAATTGTTGACCCTTAAGTTGCCTTTGTACTTGGTGTGTATGTCATTATAGGGTGTGCATTTCATAATAAAGTGTCATTCTATCTTCACTACATATTCTTGTTTTCCGTTCTTCCTTGGGCATTGTCCACCTACTTGTTTCACACCTAAGATGATGTGAGTTAGTTCTCAATTGTGCAATCAAAATCTTTGATTTCTATTTGATTTATATCCTTATGTATGTTTTTTTTTTCTCATGATTTAATATGGTATTAAACTCTCTGATGTTAAATGCTTTCTTCCTCTCCGACTACTTTATTCATATGGTTGTGTTAAATTTCTCTATCACATATTTATTTCGTTATTCGTGTTTGAAAATTCTTACATGATGATGTCCCATTTATTCATCTATTTGTTATTTTATTTCATCTATATGTTTTTCTTCTATTTAACTCTTCTTCGATTATCATTTTGAGTCATCAACAACTCTCCATATTTTACATCTTTTTAAATAACTTAATATCTGAATCATTATTGATGGAAAGTGATGTGGTAATAATATCCTCCACAACTAGCAATATCTCATTAAAATTTTATTGTGGAACAATGCTCAAAGTGGGTAGGTGTCACCGTAAAAAGTGTGTTAATCATTCGTGCAGCACGTGTGTAAAGTGAATGCAGGTCATTATTATAACAAAGGCAAGAGGTTAAGTCAGAGAATAAATTTAAATCTCATTGCTCACCATTCACATGAAGTGGCCCCCCTTCACATGCTATAATTTAACCTACTCGTATCCGAACCTAATTTCTAAATAATCTATAATTTTGACATTTCCCTTAATGACCTTAAAGTCTATATTTATATTTATTAAATAAATAAATATTAGTAATTGTTTCAAAGGTGTAAGATATATTGAAAAGAATGTATGTGTGTTTTTCATTTATAGATTATATTTTACAAATGATCGGAGCGTTTAAAACTATAATATTGATATTGATTATATCTATCTAAGTCCATTTCAATTATTTATTAAAATTCTAAACCCAAAATTTGAAATCACTCTTGGTTATTGTCCAAATATCTTGGTGAAAGCTACATATTAGATTCACATATGTGACATGTCATTGAAATTTTCATGTATATCTACTCAGGAAACTGATCGAAAGAAATCTAGCACTGATGTGCATGAAGTTTTGAGGTGTTCAGGTATGGCATCCCTAGATGCAAATCTATTTTGCACCAAAACCAGGGCAAAACTAATCAATTATTCATCATTATGGTTGAGTGTGATCCCACATATCTATTAGAGAGAAGCTTCGAGGAGAGGACCTATTTTCAATTAGATTTTGCACCCATTTGTAGTTGTAGTATTATGAGTACCATGAGTTACAACGCATGAAAAATATAATGACACAATGGGATCACCTTCAAGCTATAGAACCTTGGAAAATTGAGGTGAACCTCAGGAGAAGGTCAACTTCCTTTCACTAAGCTTAATGCAACTAGTATATGACCAACTCATGTCAAACTATTGCCTCTTAGTGATATTTCTCTTAACAAGTGTTTGACTTGTGAGTAAAAGAGTAAAAAAATAAGTTAAAACTAGAAAATGGTGATTGCACCAAATAATATAGTGGAAATGAATTGATCTGGGAAACAATTTAGATGACAATTTGGGTGACGGTTCTACCCCAATTGATGACGGAACTTCTGGGAGCCATAACTTTTGCACCGTAGCTCCAATTGACATGTTGTTTAAACTGTTGGAAAGCTAAGAATTAGGAGAATGTGTTGAGATGGCATAGAGCTCCACTCAATGGTTTTTAACCCATGAAAACCCAATGGAAGTGCCCCAATTTTTAAATTTAGTAGTGCAGTCTAAAAATAGTAAAGTTCTTAAAATAGTAATTCCTCAAATTTTGTATTGTTTTAAATCACGGAAGTTGAACCACTTAATCTCCATCAAGATTGGTGACCTTCAACATCCTCATCCTACTTTAAAAATGTGTATAAATGAATATGTAACTTGAAATGAAAATTAGACATCTCTTCCTAGAGATAAGCATATAGTGGTATTGCAATTTTGAGTAATAAAACATCTTTTCTCAAAGAATTCATTGTTATTGTGTTATTTTCATGTTCTTGAAATATTTGTCAATCAAAAATTTTGAGTAATGGATCAATGGTATCAGAGTGGTTTGTCTTGAGAGTGTATGATCCTGAGGATGAGGTCAGGCTACAAGAAGCTTGGGTGGAAAACAACATAACTTCCAAACTATCCACCTATTCACTCCAAATGACTTCAAATGGCAGACAACATTGAAACATCTGATCCTTTCAAGGAAATGGTGAATTAAACCCTCCAACGTCAATAAGCACAGATGTTGTAATAATTTTCCCAAATTATCCAACAACTCTTGATGGGAAATTCTGGCTCCTCATCTACACTTCCTGGCTCCTCATCTATGGAACATCATTTCAGTGCCCAACACTCTTTGAGGTTCAGGTGAATTTTGATATTCCTATATTTGAAGGTAAAATCAATGCTGATGTAGTAGAAAATTGGTTGGATCAATTATCTTCCTACTTCTCTATAAATAAATTCACCAATAGAGAAAATATCACATTTGCTCTTTTGAAAGCATCATTGCCCATGAAAAATTAGTGGGAAGTGTAAAAAAGAGGTTCAGTACAGATGACATTGGCCTTGAGGTGGAACCTACTTGGGATCATTTTGTAGAAGTGGTAAAGGAAGAATACTATCCCATTGGAGCATATGATGATCTGTACATATAGTGGCAATAACTTTGCCAAGGTAAGGACCAATCTGTTCAAGATTACACAGACATTTTTTATTCTCTATCTGCAAGATTGGGCATCCAAGAAAGTAAGAAACATAAGACTCTCAAATATTGTGGTGGAATACAATGGTACATACTGGGGGAAATGGAACTCTTTAATTTGGAAACCTTCGGTGAGGCATACAAGTTCATAGTGAAGATTGAGAAGAAGCATGGAAGAAAGAATACGAAGAGTCAGTATTCAAAATGGAAAAGTGACAAAGAAGTTCAAACATGAGGCCAAAATTAGAAGCAAAAGGAGTTTCAAGATAAGAAACCCCAGAAGGGGAAGGACGGAAAATGGTGTGATTACCACAAAACTAGAACTCACTCCAAAGAAGAATGTTGAGCCATCAAGTCACTACTTTATGAGTCACAATATTCGACATATACTACTCTGTCTCATACACAACCTACAGTCGAAAAGGACAATAAAGAGATTGTAGATGCTGAGCCTGACACCATGATTGCTTCATCACAACCTGTGAGGAAAGTCCAGATGATAAGGAAATATTGTTTCAATCCAAATTATGGGCAAAAGGTAAGCCTCTGCATTTCATTCTTGATAGTGGGAGTCAAAAGAATTTAATCTCTGCTAAAGTTGTGAAAAGTCTAAATATATCCATAAAGCCTCACCCAAAGCCATATAGTATAGGATGGTTGAGCTCAGGGAGAGACCTCTATGTCACCCATCAATGTCTTCTTTCATATGCAATAAAACCTTTCCAATATGAAGTCTTGTGTGATGTGGTCAATCTAGATGTTTGTGATGTACTCCTTGGTTAGCCTTTCATGTATGATCGACATGGAATCTATGAATCATGAACCTGAAGAATCACCCTCACTCTTGGAACATGATGCTACAGGGTACTAGAGGTACAACCTCCCACATCTATCTCCCTGATCAGTGCCAAGTAATGTAAGAGATTGGTGGAGAAGACAAAGTAATTTGTTCTCATGGTGGTCAAACCACATAAATCCAAGAAGGCCGATGTTGTAGTCATAACTACACAATCAACACAACAATAAAAGCAGATGGGACAAATCATATGAGAATATGATGACTTATTCAAGTCACCCACATGAGTTTCACTGCATTGTCAGGTAAAACATTCTATAGATTTGATCTTAGGATCACCTTTGCCTAACAGTCCTGTGTATCGCATATCATTTTTGGAAAATGATGAGATAAAAAGATAGATTCAAGAATTGATCCAAAAGGGTCACATCAGGCCAAGTTATTCACCCTATGGTAGCCCAATTGTCCTAGCACCAAAGAAATATGGAACATGGAGGCTTTGCATTGACTATTGAGCCCTGAATAAAATCACTGTGAAGAATTGCTACCCCCTCCCCAAGATTGATGACCTACTGGACAAGGTCCGTGATGTGAAGTTCTTCACAAAAATTGATCTCAAATCTTGCTATCACCAAATTCCCATCGATCCCACCAATGTCTGGAAGACTACATTCAAATCTAAGGAGGGGCTCTTTGAATGGTTGGTTATGCCTTTTGGCTTAACTAACACACCTCCAACCTTCATGAGGATGTTGGATGACATCTTATGACCCTTCACCAACTCATTCATGGTTGTCTACCTAGATGACATACTCGTATATAATAGAACATGGGAGGAACATCTACAACATGTTTGTAAGGTGCTTCAAACTCTTTGAAAGCACAAGTTGTATGCAAATCTCAACAAATGCACATTTAGGATGAAAATAATTTAGTACCTCAGGTATGTTGTGAATGAGGAAGGGGTCCATGTTAATCCAAAAAAGATTTGGGTTATTCAAGAATGGCCTACACCAAATACCCTCACTGAACTTCATAGCTTCTTGGGTCTTGCAAATTTCTATCGTAGGTTTGTTCTTGGATTTTCACATGTTGTTTGGTCACTAACCCAAATGACTAAAGGAGGAGCTAAAGATACATTTTAGTGGGGTGAAATATAACAAAGGGCATTTAATAATTTGAAGAATAGACTTTGCTCAGCCCCTATTCTTGCCTTGCCATATTTGTATCAACCTTTTGAGTTAATGACAGATGCATCTGAATATGCCATGGGAGCTGTCGTCATGAAACATGGCCATCCTATTGCATATCATAGTGAAACTTTCACTAATACAGCTAGGAAATATTTGATGTATGATAAGGAGCTCTATGCCATTGTGCAAGCTTGTAAATAATGAAAACACTACATCTTGGGGAAAGAGACGGTCATCCACACTGACCATAGACCATTGGAATTCATCCAAACATAGAACAAAATGTGAAATGAGAGGCACCATAAGTGGGCCACATATATATAGTAATTTCATATGATAATCAAACATAAAAATGGGAGCTCAAATACAACCATAGATTTTCTGAGTCGCTCACCAATTACTGCACTCATAATAGTTATTGACCTGTGTGGACATGAGATTGTCACTTGAGGTGCTCTATATGAAGCAAATCCTACCTTTGCTGATACATATCAGGTGATTCAAAAAGGTAAACATGTTTCTAATTTCTATTTACAAGATAATGTCCTCTATCATACGGGGCACATCTAAGTTTCAGCTATAGAGCAATAGAAGATGATATGGGAAGAACATTTTAGTAGGATAGCTGGACACTTTGGTGTAGAAAAGACATTGGTAGTTCTTCAAAAACACTTCTACTGGCCCCATATACAAAAGTATGGGGAAAGGTATCTCAAATATTTCACTCCATGTGTGATATCCAAGCTAACAAATAAGAAACAAGGATTATATACGCTATTTCCAGAACCAACCAGGCCTTGGGAATCTATCTCAATGGATTTTCTCTTAGGTTTGCCCACTTCAAAACATGGCAAGGACTGTATTTTTGTTGTAGTTGATCATTTTTCAAAAATGGCTATCATGATTGATTGTAAGAAAAATATATCTACTAAAGAAACTGCTCAACTATATTTTAGTCATGTATGGCTCCATTTTGGTCTCCCCAAGTCCATTGTCTTAGATTGAGATAACACGTTTTTGAGCATCTTCTAGTCTACTCTATGGAAGATGATGAATATTAAGCTGATGAAGTCCACAAAGTGATGGTCAGATAGAGGTGGTGAACCATGTCATTTTTCACATGATACAGATGTATCACTCCAAACATCCATGAACATGGGATGAGGGGCTTCTTTTCATACATGTATATAATTAGGCCCTGCACAGCTCGACCAAGCATAGTCCATTTCTAGTATGCTTTGGGTTCCAACCCATGACACCCATTGATATAGCCATTCCATTATCCACCATGGAATACACACCTCATGGAAGATCTAAGGCAATAAAAGCAACAAAGTTCATTGAACAAATGCAATACATACAGCATCAAGTTCATGACATCTTGGAGAAGATGAATCATAAGTATAAGCAATGCCATGACAAACATAGGATTGCACACTATTTTGTTGTGGGTGACAAGGTTTGGTTGTGGATTCATAAGGAATGAATTACAGGCCCACATAAAAAAATTTGGACTCTGTGATATGGTCCCTACACCATATTTGGAGAAAACTCTTTTGAGTTAAACCTACCAGCCTACCTTGGTCTGCATCCAATATTCAATGTGGAGCTCCTCAAACCATATCATCCACCTCTATTGGACACTTCAGTCATAGCAGAACAACTAGGCATTGATGAGCTTGATCCACAAAATTTTACTCCAGTGGAGGAGGATCCGATTGTGGACACCTGGATGAAGATAATAAGAAGACGCTCTATTCCACTTTATCAGGTGGTCAAAAGGGACTAGCTTAGCCACCAAGGTGAGTGGCTCACAGAGAATCAAATTAAGACACAACTACCACACCTGATGAGGAATATTGATGTAATGGGGACCATTGCTTCTCAAGGAGGGAGGAATGATTATAGTAACAATTCAGGTGATAATTCGGGTGATGGTTCTACCCCAATTGATGATAGAATTTCTAAGAGCCATAACTTTTCAACTGTAGCTCCAATTGACTCGTCGTTTGAATTGTTGGAAAGATAAAAAAGAGGAGAATGTGGTGAGATGGAATGGAACTCTACTTAGTGGTTTTTGACCCTTTAAAACCTGATATAAGTTCCCTAATTTTCAATTTTAGTAGTGCAGTCTAAAAATAGTAAGTTTCTAAAAAATAGCCATTCCTTGAATTCTGTATTGTTTTAAATCATGGAAGTCAAACCACTTAATCTCCCTCGAGATTGGTGACCTTCCACATCATCCTCCTACTTTCAAAATGTGTATAAATAAAGATTTAACCTAAAATGAAAATCAGACATCTCTTCCCAAAGATAAGCATATCATTGCAATTTTGAGTAATAAAACATATCTTCTCAGAGAATTCATTGTTATTGTGTTATTTTCATGTTCTTGAAATATTTGTCAATCAAAACTTGTGAGTTTTGGATCATCAATGCTTGCTTTATTTGAACACAATTAAATGTTTAATATGCTGAGGTTATTGAAGCACAATCTTACACAAATATGGGATCAAATGTAATATGGAATCTTTATCAAATAAGGAATAAATTTCTTTATTTTTCATCAATATGCTTTCAAAAGGGCAAAAATAATACCATAGATGAATGTATATGATTAAAAAAAGAATTAGAGCATTCAAAAACTTAATAAATAGTCGTACATACACAAAGATGACATAACCCAAGGAAGGCAAAACTTCAGTTTATTAGCTTTCTCTAGGTTACAATATGTAGATCAATTCTTCAAATGCAGAATAATTTCTCTAACATCAAAAAGATAGATGGGCTATGTAGAGATCCCATATTTATACAAAAATAACTCTCTTGAGAGAGAGGAAGTTAATAAAACCTTATACTCTGTTGCAAAGCAAGAAAATCTGGGAAACTTCATGCAAAGGTCTTCCTCTTCAGCTTGGAATGGTGTTCTTAGTGGAGTAGATGATGGAAAAGAAGCATGCAACTGTTGAGTGCTTCAAAAAGTGTTGGAGGAGTAGAGAAATCTGTTGGAATCTTCTTGTTGAACCATTTCTTCTTTGAGTTCTCTGTTGTTATCTCTCCTAAGAAATGGGGTGTCAAATTGAACCATTACTTGGTAAACATTAAATGCTTGTGGATATTTTAAGTTATAACTTGCAAAACCTAATTTTTAATTTAAAGTGAAGACTTTTACAACTTTTAAGTCAGTCAACTTGACAAAAAGAAAAGTGCAAATTACAATATCGATTTTCATAACTAAAGCAATTCAAACTTGCCAAAAGGAAAAGTGAGAATTACAAGTTTGCTCTTTACAACTTAAAGTCTAACAAAAAGATAATTGCAAATTACAAATGGCTCTTTCTCAAAAAGATCTGTCAAAATGATAATTGCAATTTACAACTTGCAACTTTATAATGTATCTTAAAAAAAAAATGTTATTTATAGAATGTATTTTACAATTAATTGAAAAAATTAATCCACAAACATGACCTCTGAAGATTCCTTGCCCTTTTTTTTTGTATCTTATCGATATAAGCATTGAATTTGTTGAAGATCTCTTGAAGGCATTCTTTGTTAGGACCAAGTGTGTAAATTTTACTGATCTCACATTTTAATATTACTTCAAATAGTTCCCTAAATGTAACTCTGTATACTTGAGTATCTTTACCCATCTGATCCAGTGTATTGTGATACCTGATGAATCGATGGATGGAACTCAAGTTGAAGGTTGTATCCTATGTTGATTCTCTCTTGACTACCCCTTGAATTTGTCTTGGAACTCTTTAATAGAAAGGGGTTGATCTTGGCGATCTGTTGCTTCACATGACAATTTACCAAGTAAATCTTCAATGTCATAAATTCTATCTTTGGCCTTATCACATGTAATTTTGGCCTTATTAATACTCTTAGTGAGTATCCTAATTCCAAAATGAGTTGCCCTATCTAGCTCTTCATGCTCTGTAGAACTCTTTAATATATTTTTTGATAGGAGGGTGTCAGTCTCAATTAGGTCAATAACATGTAATTTTGGGAAGAATAGGTTCAACATTTCAATCTCTTCTTCATATTTGTTTATCTTTGCTTTCAGAGATGCACAATCATCCTTCAGAGTCTTATAATAGTCCATTGCTAGTTCTATTACTCTATTTCCTTTTGTTATTAATTCATCATCCCTACCTTTCATAGCCCTTCCCATGGTACCAATCTCTACCATTACCTCAAATGTTTCTTTGTTAGGTAACCAAGTAAGAGATTGAGTTGGTTTGGCTGTTGGCTCTATGAACTTTCTCAAGGTAGTTGTCAACTGCTCAACTTTATTTTTCAGTTCATCTTTAGTGACCTTGTCACTATCCATCTTCTCAAAAGGATAGCTTCTATTTGACTGAACATCATGCTTCAACCCTTCTCTTATCAGATGACTTAGATGCACTTTAGATATTTGATAATCCCCCACCACTAGATCTTCCTTTTGTTTGTCTAGTGAGGAAACTATTATCTCTACATATTCTTTCCCCTGCTGCATCAGATGATATTCTGGAGATGGTCTTGGGGCCTATCTTTGGTCATTTAGATGCCTCTAAAAGGCCAAAGTCTAAAGTGTTGGGAGACACCATTTGTTTCCTTTTCTTAGTTACTGATTGTGCTAGCCAACTTGGAGTGGTAATATGTGAATCTTGTGTTGCTACAATAAGCATTGCCATCTACGAATCTGTAGCTAAAGTTGTTACACTAGTGGTTACTGTGACAAGTGTTATATCTATGATTGATATTATCGTTGAATCCTTGGCTGATGATTTGGTTATCTCTTCCCCATTGGTGGGTTGAGTGGCCACGGTTGTATCAATGGGTCTTTCTGTCTCCACCTCCTTGGTGGGGGCTTGGGTTCCTGTGAGACTGGAAGAAATGTGTACTTAAATGGATGAAGTGGATATAAATGTGATTACCAAGGGTATGAAAGTTGGAAGTGACATGATTGGAAAGGTAGGCACGAGTAGTTGGAGTAAGGGAACCCATGGAAGGGTGGAATCCAAGGCAACAAATGAATCAATCAATGTAGTGGGAACACTCAGAGTAGATAAAATGGGGAGTGTGATTGGATATGAAAATGAAGTTGTATCTATCCTAGTGGTTGTGATGGCAAGTGGGATTGCAATCAGAATGAATGAGTCTACAGCCATGTACCGTTGGGTGGTATTAGTGATTAATGGAGTGGTAGTGGATATTGGAGATCAGGTGTAAGTGATTACAAGATGAAGGTAGAGTTTGAATATCCAACTATGTTGATTGGCTTATTGCCAAGGGAGTCACTTACATAGGTGGGTCGGGTGAAGGTGCAATTACTTGCATTGGTGGGCTGGTGAAAATAGGAGGAAAATTGCTTGAGCTGACTAGGCAGTGGAATTAGGAGGGAGTATTGTGGCTGGTTGAGTAGTAAAGAGAGGAGGGACTACTTGTATCGGTTGAATAGTAGTTGTGTCCTTCATAGAAGTTGATAGTGGTTGATCTATCCGCTGGGTTGTTGGCTCTTCGCTGCTGGAAGGTGACCTAGACGATTTTCATATGGTTTGAAAATTTGTGGAAAAGACAAGTGTCGCAATAGAAAGTCGATACATGATAAAAATATAAAGAATTTATACAATTACTTTTTATATTGGAATTATTTTATGTTAATGGGTATTGTGTTGCAGATGTGGGACTAAACCGACCTTTACTCACATTATTTCGTTATCAACTTTGCCAGTCATATAATTTCGCTAATGCCACCAATTTATTTATTCCACATCATTCAATTCTTTTCCCACTATAATTCCTCCATTTTTCTATTTTCAAAATAATCCTAATATCATATTTTACAATTTTTAATAACCATAAAATATGTTTTCAAATTAAATTCAAAACTATTTTAATATCTTATTATTATGGTATTATTAAACTTCATTAAACTTCATTTTTTATTTCAACGTTTTATCTCTTACATGGATCCTCACTTTAAAAGGGTGATGGTTTTGATGGAGTCATACGTTTGGTGGAACATGGATTTTTTTTAAATGAATCATTGTTTTATGCAATGATTTTTAGTTAAAATACAAGAATTGAGGGGTATCCATATTGCCAAAGTCATTTGGGGCACAATCTCAGCTTCATCTCTTTACTTTTTATCAATTCTACGTGGATCAGTTACTTTTACATAGTTGGCGGTCTCGATGGTAACGTGGACCATATTATTTATGGACAAGTATTTTGATAAATTAAGCATGGTGTTGGAACTTCCCTATTAATATGGAATTTTATTCTATTTAAAAAAAAGCATGTAAGCTTTTTTACGGGAAGCTAACGCATTTCAAGTAAAAGAGGTTGTTAGCCAATGTTGGCTATTAACAACTTTATTTCATTTTCTATTGCGGATGATTTTTTATTATCCAGAGACAGGTAACAATATGCAAATATTATTATAGAAGTTGTATATTTTTAATACAGAGGTAGAATTTTGTAATAGCTAGATTGAGGCCATTTTTGCCTATTACAGAGAATTGTAACCCTGTAAAAATTACAATAAAGTTATTTTCCCATTGTGGAGAAAAAAAAGCACTTGCAGAGCTTTAGATGAACATAGGACATTTGTTGATCAGGTTCGGAGTCTTCAATATCTAGTTTTCAGTTCTATTGCAGGGGACATGATTCATTTATCATTATTATGAGTTGTATATTACTTGTAAATTGATTTTTAATGGATCAGATTGTTATTTAGCAATCCCAGGGATGTAGGCAATTGGTGAACCCCTTAAACAATCTATAGTCTCTATTTTATTTTGGTTTTTCCATTATATCAGTTTAAAATTAATCATTGATATTTTGAAAAATAATTATGGGAAATTGATTAAGAGATTATTTACAGAGATAAAATTTATATGGAATGTTTTTAAATGATTAATAGATTTATATGAGTTTACAGAATACTCATAATCAGAATAATTGCAGAAAATTTATATTTCGATAAAAAGTGAATTCCTTTTGATTAAAAAATTAAAAAATAACTTATTTTTAAAAATCCATTTTAAATAAATAGTATTTTTTAGTATGAGGCTAATTACTATTCATGGATCAGTATGAAAATAAGGAGTTGAATACATAATCATATTTCTAGAGTTATTATACACTCAGGTTTGATTCTTGAATATTTAATCCATTTCCTATTTTATTTAATCGAGTAAATAAGATTTATGCAACCAATTCTATTTTATTCAAGGAATTGAGAGTTTCAGAATCTGATTATTTAAAAATTATTTGATTTATCTAAGGGGGTAAATCCATTTTTTGGATTAAAAAGAACCATTTTTGTCTTATGCTTTTGTTTTTGCTTGTGTGACATAATTGGCTTCACTGCTTGGTTTGCTTGGCTTCCACTGTTGCAACCCTTTGTTATTGTTGTCACTACATCCTTCTCCTTCACTTCTCTCAACATGTCTAAAATGCTTACAGTCTTTGGTTATTTTGACCCCTTTGTTCCTTAACTAGTTTATTGTTTTGTTTATAACCTGGGTGGTCCTATCCACCAATGAGAAGGATTCGGGTATAAACCACCTAAGCAGTGGAACTGCTTGGAGATAGATTTTATTGTCATAATACACCCTGTCTACTATCTTCTCGTCATCTTTCAAGTCTTCAAGGACTGGTGCCATGTTGTAGTCTTTGATTTACTCCAAGGTCATCCTTGAATAATCTCTTAATCTAACTTCCTCTTAATCTTGCATATCTTCCCAGTAATCTTCATAGAAATGTATGTGGGAATATGTGGCACCTACTATACTTGTAACATAACTAGTCACATCATAGAAGGGCCTTGCATAGAGATCTCTCAAGGTCATTTGAGTCATCTATACATATGCACATTTGGCTTTTGATAGGGAAGGGTGGGTATATCTCCTTATCCTGATAGGGAAGTGGATCCCTGCCTTATGCCTATTTGATAAAAATCTACGGGCTTCCACAAGTTGCCTCACAAGTTCCATTAGGGCCCATTTATCACTTATATACCTAAGGAGGGTGTAGGGACAACCACTAAAACCACCCACCCTAATATATGAATATGTGGAGAACTAAATGAAAAAATTTCCCCACCTGGCAATTTCTGCAGTCGTAACATCAAAAAATCTTCTCTTCTTAGTTCCTTTTTAAACATAATTATGATGTAGTATACAAAATCATCATTGACCCTTCTGAATTCTTATTTGCTTGCCTCAAAGGTGAGGTTAGGGTAGTAGTTAAAGACCTTGTTTATTTGATCAAGCACTATGTTTAATCTTGGGAATGCCCTCCCTTTTGCTAATATATGGACAAGGTATGATGTCATATAAAACTTACCTATAGTTTGGACCTTCATCAATTGTTTGTGAATGGAGTCAAAAATCAAGTAAGCCTAGTGGATGTATTATTTGTTATAATGGATTACTTAGATATAATGGTACATTTAATCCTAATAATTTTTAGCATTTGGGCCACCTGTAACTCTATGCAAGAGTATGGTAATGTCTCCTAATTCATCCTTGAAGTCTATTCTGGCCAAGGTTCTAGGCATCCTTGTGGTTGTAGGCCTAGAGGTTATTATCCATTATTTGTTTAAGACTTGTAGACAAGCTGCATTATTATCTTAATAAAACTTTTTCTAAGAGTCAAGGGTTATATCTAGATAGCTTTCATATTATGGAATTAAGAATACAATATCAATGAAATCAGGGTTTAGATTCAGAATCTTCTCTCCTTTATCATTCATCACCTCCCTCTTCTCAGCATCATAGTGTTTTGTCATTGTGAGCACAAGCTTAGGTCTTTGTACTGATAGTGGGAAGGTTTTAGCGTAGGGAAAACCACTATTGTAGATGCTTTGGTCCAATCATTCTTGAATTTTACATTTACTCTATTCTAGAAATTTACTAGGTTTGTATGACAGATCTATGTCAGTGATCTCATTAGTATTTAAATCTAATCTGGATGGGACACCAGATCTCTTTGACTTGAACTTCATCTCCTTCTAGACATGTACTCTAGGAAAAATGGCATGGGAAAACCAACTACAAAGTTGGTCGAGGTTTAGACTTGCTATTACAGGGTATTTTCCCACTTTGAATTTGGTGGGGGTTTAGCTTACAATTACAGTTAGAAAGTCCAACAGAGGTATGATATGCAATTGCAGTTAGAAATTTCATCCAAAATGTATGGCAGGGTTTCAAGTTGTAATTTGCACTTGCAAAGTCTGATGAAAAGTCTAGAGGGGTTTTTGGTCTATAAAGGCAAGTCGGACTTCCGACAAGAACTCAAAGTTATTAGGACAAGGTAAATCTTCATTGGGGTTTCGTATGTGTTTTTACAAATGGAACTTTCGTGGGTATTGAACTTGCAAAAGTAGGAGGAATTTCTAATGGAACTTGAGTAGGGGATTTATAGGGAATGTTTCAAATTTCAATGGGTTTTATATGAAAACCCTAAATTTTTTTTGAAAAAAGTGTGGAGAACAATCTAGACTAAAAACATGTGAATGAGGAAAATATGAATTATGCAGATAATACTATAGAAGGTAATATTTCCTTGTTGATTTTGAAGATAAATTGTAAAACCCTAAACTTTGGCAGAGAACCCTCTGTTTGTGGATAAAAAATAAATGGCAAGGATTGAAGAAAATTTGGAATGCTCTAGAAGAATACTATGTTTGCACATAGGGGATGGCAATGGCATATTTAATGTGTAGAATTGGCATTGGAGTTACTTGGCATCTGGTTCATAGTTTTTATTACACGTGGAACTCCAAATTTGATTTTTAAATGTTAATAATGACCAAAAAACCTAATTTTATTAACAAAACATGCAATAAATGCCAAACACGATGGTGGTTAGTTAAGAAACAAGTGGGGTTTTGGGGGTTATAGTACAATTTTGAAAGTTTGAAAACTTGTAATTTGTTTTGATCTCCACTTTCTGTTAAGTGGTTTGTTGGAGGTGGGAGATTCCATGGGAGTGGGTATCAGAACCCCATTTGCACTTTGCAACTTTGCAAAGTGTAATGGAAGTTTTGATTTTTGCTAGGTAGGGGGGAAGGGAAAAAATCAGAGCTCAAGTTACACTTTGAAAAGTTGTAAAGTGTAATCAAATTTATGATTATTTTTGGTATGGTGAATGGCAGAAAGTGTAGCTTGAGTTTCAAAGTGCAACTGGAGTTCTAATTCCTGCTGGGTTTAGGTTAGAGCAGAAGGTGGGGTTCTGATTACATTTTGCAACTTGTAAAGTTGTAAAGTGCAACTTGAATTTTGATTTATGTTGGGTATTGGGTAAGTGGGAGGCCGAGGTTTGTTTATACATTGTAACTTTACAAAGTTTAAAAATACACCCAAATCTTTGATTTCTATTAGGTAATTGGGAAACAGTTTCTTGGTCACTTTTAAAACTTTTTCTCAAAAAATAATGGGTCTCGCTTAGGATACAAGGTGTTTTGATATTTTGGCATAAAAATATCAATAGGACCAAAGCTCAATAATCAATGACCACTATATAGAACCACTTCCCAATATATCAAACCAATGACCAATTGAAAATGAATGACTAATTAAAAACCAAATCCCAATCTCATTAACCAATATCACATTTGAATTTAATTACCTGATATTATTTATCAACCAATTAGATCACATTCCACCACTTCCTTGAAACATTTAAACCTCATATTCAAAACTTGCATCACATTGTGGAATGTAAATGTGTCCCAAATATTTGATGGGTATAGAAATTACTCTAAAATTTGACTAGTCATCGACACTCATCATCATCGCCAGTTAACCTTTGCTAAGTCACTTGGAAATAAGAAGTGAAGTAATCATTTAAAATGTATATGACTATTTATAATCAATTTAAAAAGGTATTACCATGTATTGATATGTTTGGTAGGGTTATATATGGGTTGCAAAATATGGGTGCAAGATTGTGTCATTTATTCAGCTTATATTCTTTCATCATTCTTATAGCCTAATTTTTTTGATTTGATATCATATGCCAGAGGCCCATATTATAAACCAAACCCAAATTCATAGAGGTGGTTGATTTTACATAACCTAATTCACCCATTGAAAAAGGGTTTGTAGCTTGTAAGGTGGCGACATTTGATTTGATTGAAATAGGATACCACATCTAATGTGAGGCTCAAATCAATGATGTAATATCACTATTGAGAGGACAAAACATTGAGGTCTTAGAGTATATCTTATTTCTTACATTCATCCATATTACTAATATATTGACACTTGAAAACAAAATATTACAATCTTTCGAGACCAAAAGTAGGCTGCCACATAGGGCTATGTCAACCCTGTCAGTCTAGACCCAAGGTATCATTGTCAGAATTAAAAATGTCTGAAACCAATATGATGAGTACAAGTGTACACCTATCAGGCCGATGGCAGGGTTGTCAGTCTATAAATAATTCAATGAGAGAGATCTTTTTGGTTTCTCCCTACCCCCATCTATAAATCCTGTAGAGAATACTAATCTAAGTAGATGCAAATAGATGTATAACTTATCAATCAAAGTGCCTAGAATGATCTGTATGATCTAACAAGGTCCCATATAGACATAGAGGTGGATGGATAGGTCCTAAAATGATATATAGGTAGATGGATAGGTCTTATATAAATATATAGGCATATGGATGGTGATGTATGGTCTCGATATGTGTGGGGTTTGGGTCCAATATAGTTACATATATCAGTAGATGGATAGGTCTCTATTGAATGTATATATGTGTGGGTCTTTTCTATAAATATATAGGTAGTCAAAGTGCCCCCATCTCAAAAATATATATGATATAGAGTGAACCCATATATATAGATAGGGGTTCCTAGATTGATATATATGTGTATGGATAACTCTCTATTGAATATGTGTGTGTGTGTGTGTGGGTCTCTTCTCTATCTAGAGTATAGAGCGACCTATAAATTGACTAATAACCACCTCTCTCTCTATCTGGTATATAATCTTAACTACTATAACTATTGGGGAGGAGCTTCAAGAAGAGGACCAAATATCAAGAATCAATGACCAAAACAAATTACCAATTGAAAAATGAATCCCAATCTCATCAACCAATGACCAGACAAACTTAAAAACCAAATTCTTTCATATGCCCCAAGTCTAATATTTGATAGAGTGGCCCAAAATCTATATGTAATCTTATATATATGGGACAAGTCAAGTTCCCCATCTCATCACCTTGTCGATAGATATGGCCCGATCTCTATCTTAAAAATATATAGCGCATATATAGATAAAGGCAGTTTTAAGTTGTAAATGGTATTGGTTATTTACATTTGATTTTAATTGCTAGATATTATTTGTCAATCGATCGAATCACACTCCACTACTTCCTTGACACATTTACACCTCATCGTTGAAACTTGCATCATATTGTGGAGTGTAAAATATTTGATGGAAATTGAAGTTATTTTGCAATAAGTCTAGTCATTGCCCCTCACCGTCACCCCCAGTTAAGTTTTGCTAAGTGGCTTGGAAATTAGTAGTGAAGTAATCATTTAAAAGTTATTTTCCCATTGATAAGCAATTAAAATTATATCACAAGGTCAATCATACATTATGTTATAAATAATAACTACATTTTATAATAATTCTTCAATTTTTTTTAATAAAATAATTATTAGAAACTTTAATGGAGTGATCTAAGATTTAACACTCAAATTATGTAGGTGGTTAATATCATATCGTTTACACTCAATAAAAGCATTTCAATTTTTGGGTTGTGTTAAATTTACAAAGTTTTTCCAGTTTATATATGCGAACATGTTTTTTATCTAATGAAGAAACTAAAAAGCCTATTTCACAGCTTGTTAATTGGCATAATTATTTTGATGTATAAACTGTGCATCATGGAAAATAATACAGTTTATTCTAGTGTTTTGATGGTTTTAGTTTTGGATATAGGTATTATATGAATAGGTGGTCAAATAAATTTTAATAAAGACTATGCTTACCAAAAAAGACAATCCACATAGCTTGATAATGTGTTAACCATGCAACCCATGCATCTGCCATTTACCAACACCTACACTACATCACTCTGGTGATGTTCTTTTCCTTAATATGATCGATGATTTTAGGATACTTCTACTTGATTACCAACCGATAAAACATGTTTCATTGAAATGGGGAAATGTCATACAATGTTCATTGTAATTTTATAATTACTTGCTATGTGAGAGCTCCATGAAGTTTGAGGAGGCAAAGTGTTTTGCAAATATGTTTCCTGAAACCTTAAAATTTACCTGATCGAGGAAGACAAGCTTTCCAAATAGGCCAAAGGCTTTCTAAAATTTAACAACCATGTGATCTAGATTATCGAGTCCTACCACACCTAAATTGAGGTACAATGTAAGCCATTGCATATACAAAAGCCTTGAATGACTATTCAGATCCTAATCATCCTACCCTCCATTCTTGGCTAATGGGATTAAAAATGTAATAGAAGTTGAAGGAGTTGAATCCATGCATTTATGTTGTAGCCACTTTTTAAGTTTATTTTCTCAAAATTAAGCGACACAGACTATCTCAAATTGATACTATTAAATTCAAACTCAGCTTTCACCATCTGGTTACTATTTATTACATTATTTGAGGAATTAAATAAGCTCAACCAACATTCATGGATTTATGCATGTGCATTTATGTTACAGATGAGTACGTGTCCATGTTATTGAACCCCATACTCAATGATACCATCATTTTGTCTATCTTTCTAAGTCAATATGCTCAACTATATCCACCTCGGGCATGGTCATTACATTTTTTGAGCCATCAATATGCTCAAAAGTGTTTGATAACATTAGAGGTGAGTATCCAAGAATGTTAACCATAGAATTTTTTTTTTTCAATCCTATTACAATACAACTAATTAATAGAAACATGAAATAAATTAAAGTGACTTCAGTGGGAGATTTCACTACCAATAGAAATTTTATAATCTCTTCTTCCTAACATATGCAATCATCAGTGGAACCCTAGCCATCTTGTGATTCACTTTAACCCCTATCCATTCGCTCACCATATTAAATGATGGGTGTGTATCATCATAGCATGCATTGTGCTTACCGAAAGAAGAATTAGTATTTGATTTTTGTTTTTTTGGTAGGTGTTTTATTTTCATTTGTGGAGATATATAAATGAATAGATTTATATCTAAATTTTGAAAATAACCTGACTTCTCGAAATATGTTTTCATGGAATCATATTTATGAATATTGTAAGGATAAATCACTATGAAAACAAATTTTCCCAGATCTATGGTGGAGCGAAAAGAACTTGATCATAATGTCATTAATCAAATTAACACGATACATAGGTAAACATAATATATGCTCACATGAAAGTTGTGCAAAAAATGGAGTAGGGATATGGAGGAGTTCCTATCAAGCAAAGGATGTATCTTGACAATTTCTACATCTGTCATGATTGACATTTCACAACATAGTTTTGCATATGTGATCCATACCATATAGTTAAATATGGTATCTGGGCAAGAGTATGCATAATTTATATTATTAATAGAAAATATTTTTTATTTAAAAACTAACATTCAATTGTATTTTATTTCAAAATTGCTAGCATTTAGCTAATATAGATGTCCCCTAATCGAAACTATGGGAGTTGCAATTTTGACATAGAGATTGGACAAAAACGCTATCTCTTTCCATGAAGAATGCAAGCCATCACAGACTAAATAAATAAATATAAATACATATGTGATAAAATAGTAGGTTGTAAGAAATTACATTTATAAAGTTCATAAGTGAAGCAAAATTTAAGAAAAACTTTGTAATCTAAGAAAAGGGTAGGTATGCCCAGTGAGCGAAAGAGGTGGTTCTTTGTTCAAATATTTTAAAATTGAAGTTAACAATCAATATCATTGAAGGGACAAGTAAAATAATTCATACAATATAATTAATTTATTATATTACAAGGTGCAAGAGGATCTAGCATTTTATTATTAAACCTATAGCTTAGATACATCTTGGTATCTTAAGATGTTAATTTTGACAGATATTATAATCAATTATGCTAAAAAGACATGACAAACATTGCATACAATATAATTAATCTATCTATTGATAAGTGTTAAAATATCTACCACCATGCTACCAAAGGGACATGTGGTGTGTTTAGTGTATAATTATTAGATGAAGCACCTATATGAGATATTAAGTGGTTAAAAGTCATTATCAAAACATAAATGCTCTTAAAAACTTATATGACTACCTTTCTCTTCATGCCTATATTAGGAATTTAATAAGAGATTGAGAAGCAACATTGGCATGAAATAAATATAAGAATTAGCATTTGATAAATCATTGTAGGAAAGAATTCTAAAAATAAAAATTTACCTGAAGGAGAGTTCAAAGTTCACCCCCTTTCCAATCCAAGCATTGAGAGAAGCACATTGAATTCCATGATCAAAATTAGCAAGAAATCAATTGCTTCAACAATATCCTTGAACCTAGTTAAGTAACTACATCAAATATTAAATTAAGAAAATAAGGAACCTCTTTCAAACTTAGAAATAATGTTATACACAATAGATACATTGAACCCTTCCTTTATTAAATTAGATAATAATTTGAAGTAAACAACATAAGAAATCATCTCTTATAGGTCGAGTGATTAAAACACAGTAGCCTCATAGAGACCCTCCTTGAGACCAATTTTTATTAATGATATTATGCTATGGGGATGCCACAAGTTGTTTTGATTGTATTCCTTCTTGTCCTTGAGGAGGCCTAATTCTAAATTCTAGACTTCTCTTCCAATAAGGAAAAATAATAGGGAAATCCATTTAACACTAGATATTTTCAAGGAGATGCAGCTGCACTGTTAGAGGCAATGCCAACTTGCCCAAGATATATGGAAAGAGGACACACCTAGGTTTCCCTAGGGAGTTGGTTGAAAACACAATGGAGGAAAGCTTCAATGCACATGGACTTAATGGGCATCAATTTTGGCTTCATGTTATGTGGGTCCCTGCAACCAAATCCTACAAGATTGTGGTATAAATAATTTTGTTGAGAGATAAGAAATAAATTAGGATGGACACATTTGCATGTTGTGATTATTTATTCCTTATAGAGGAAAGCACAATTTTATAAAATCACACCTTATGTGTATACAACTTTTGATTTTTTTGCACGTGAAGCAATTTTGCCAAAAAAATTAAATGCATATTCTCAATCTTCTTGTGACTATCAAATGTCAAATAATTTGAGGAAGTGTTCAACAAAAGTTATTATCTAATAGGAAGAAAAAGTGAAAGAAATTCCACATGCACATGACACCCCCTAGCCACTGCCTCTACACAGAACCTAAAATCATGATCACTACCATTGCCTGTTGTAACACTCATAGTCAGCAAACTAAAGCCAAAAAAAAATTATATATGAAGACCACCATGATATAATGATAGATATGTCTCCTAGGTTCTTATAGACTCGTTTTCTCCATTCTCACACCCACTATCAAACTTCATATTATCTTCCTCCTTTTAATTTTTATTATAATTATCCTTTCTTTGAATGCTATATTTTATTCTTACAGGTGGTTGGATAAAATACCCAACATTATTACCATTTTTAATAACCACTGATAGTACCATCCTTTGATAGAATGCACACATATATAATACATCATAGTTATAATTAATATAATATAATGATAATTCAATCTTCTTCTGTAAGCTTATGATAATACAGTCCTTACAAACTGCAACATACAAGGCACAAAATGATTGATCTAAGAGAAAATTAATGTATTTTCCCACTTTCATGAAAGAATAAAAAAATTGAAGATATTGGAAACACTATTAAAAATAAAATAAACAGACAAGCAAACAAGTGTCGTGATGTGGCTTTAGTACTTGCTCTTAAAAATAATAATATAAAAGATATTATAGTGAGTCTATTTATTACAATATTTTTAGTCTGAAATAGATGCTCTATTTGCACATTAGTTTCATAGTGATTCAAATCTTTCAATGTAAAAATAATTTGAAAATGATAATACAATAGTTCTAAATAGTGGCACTTGTCCCAAAGGTGAAAGTTTTGCTAGAATGAATGTAATATTTTATTTTGGTAGAGGGGTTTTTAGGCCAAGGATTGTCAAAATTTGGTTAATGCAGTCTATATATTTTTAATTAATCTTTATTAATGTTGGGCATTTTAGGGGTTGGTCATACTTTGAATTTCAACATATAGTAGGCAAATGATGGGCAAGGGGGTCAATGGCATTTGAACCCTATTAAATGGTAGGAAGATGGTAAGTAAAGGTAGTAAACCACATAATGTGAGGGTCAATTGTGTGTTTAAAGAATATATGTATTTGATTAGCCATGAGGATCAAACATAGCATACATATTTGATAAGCCAGAGAGGTCAACCACACAAAATAAATGGAAATAAAAGTTAAGTATTTGATAAGTCACAAGTTACAAATTTAAATAAAACATACATATTTGATAAACCAAAGATTATTTCATAGCTCTAAAGATCAACTCTAAAAAATAAGGAAGATGTTTCTAGATAAAATTAGATGTATACTTACTCCTCATTAAAATCTAACTTAGTATATGTTTATTTCCAAAATATGGACAAAGATATCAACATTCTATGTAATTCAATGATTTTGTGTAATGCTTCGGCACTCAAAAATAAAAAGTAAAAATAAAAATAAAAAACAAAACACTTTTTTCTTCCCATTATTATTCACATAAGTTTATAGTTTTTGCTAATGAATTATATTTTGATAAAGATACAAAAAATGAGAGATGTGAAGCGGCTTTAGTACCTGCGTGTAGCAAAAGTAGTGGTTACATGGAGCGGTTAATGAGTGATTAGTAGAATGAGAAATGAAAGGCATAGCAAAAGGAAATTTGAGCATCTTTTTCTACATATAAGAAGTTTAAAAAAACCATGCTTTCATGGGATTAGTTTCTAAGTATAAAATCTATTGGTGTAATTACTGCCCAGTCCAAGCAGAAAAAATAGAGAAAAAGAATTGGCTGCATCATTAATTAGACTTTGTATTGTTATATTATTATAGCAATCTTGATGTTTGTATTTTCCCAATTGCTAGATTTGGAATAATCGATTAAGTTATGTTTGTTTTAATATATAACTGGTTTATGGGACCCGTTCCTGATAAAAAACAAGAATATATATGAAAAATACTAACCAAAATATTTTCATTTTCATTGCATAACATAGGGTGAGTTACAAAAAACATAAAATGTATTAGTAGGGTGCAAAAAATATATAAAAACATTCACAATTCCATTCAATTTATATGGTTTCGATAAACTTGAAAGTAGACACAGGCCTGGAATAATCACTAGCCAGCAAAGGATGCTTCCCAAAATTTGAATCAATAGCCACCACATTGGAACCAGAAACCACCAAGGTAAATAGAATGTCCAATTGATTTGACTTGCATTTGTCTATAGTTAAATGTTTGTTTGAAGTCATGGTAACTGTTGTCAAATTCTATCTGACCATCCATGAGAAGGGGAAATGCCACAAAACACTAGCTTGACCAAGAATTTGATCGATCTAATCCTTTGGCAGGAATGGCGAAAAACATGCATGTGTTTCAGAGTTGGCAGAGGCAATAAATCATTGTTTAAAGGTAGAGGGGGAAATAATGAACTTGATAATCTATTTAAATTCATCTCATAAACAAGAGACTAAATGTAATCATGGAGAAGAGAGAATCTCCTTTCCAAGTCCCTAAATGTGGCAATTGGCATGAACTTGAACTTGTATTTACCAGAGAAGGGTAGATATTTTCCCTGATCACTATCAAGGGTTGTTATAGCTTCATCCAGGCTAACCCTAAAAACTAGATTAATAAATAATTCAACTAAGAATTTTACCTTCTCCTTGTCAGAGATAAGGAACATTATGTTCATAGCAAATACAAAGGCATCCATTGAACTAACTTTGATCATGTTAGTAGAGGAAAATAATTCTTCCCTGATGATAGAAAGGATAGCATTGAAAACTTGTTTAGAAAGAATCTATAAGATGTTGTATAGACAACAAGGTGAGACTTTACCAACAAAATCCTTCTATTGTTTTTGGCACAAGCACAAAACTAAAGGATGAGCCAAAGCTTCTTTCACAATAGGTGCCATTAAACTTTGAGTAGAACTAGATGACAAGAGTAAAGATTTCAAACCTATGTTATGGAAAAAAAAAACCATGTCGGGAAGGAAATAAATAAACATGAACCAATCATATCCAAAATATGGCAGTGACGGAGGCAAAGAAAGAAACAAATGAAATTAATTGCTAATATCAATACTCGATCTCATCAGTGAGGCATAACTATGATTATCAATGATAAAATTTATTGATTAGTTGATTGAAATATTTGCCAAAGCATTATCAATCTTATTCATTTATTAAGTTATGTTATTGCAACATGTGTGATGACATTTATAACATATGTGATGACATTTTTTATTGATGTGATCAATTTCAAAGTGATAAATTTGGTTAATACTCATTTATTAGTGCTTAATTCTCTAACAAAGGGTTTCCATGACATGGATTGAATTTGAACAAACTCGCTATGCTAATCAAAGTCATAGAAGGTAGTCTCCTATAATTGTTGGAGATGTCAGGTCTCAATGGAGCTCAACCCAATGGGAGATCACAACTTCATTCAAAGTTTGAAAGATGAGTCCCCAGGACCTATCAAAGATGTTGATGCTGGGGAGAACCCAACTCAATGGGGATTCATTGCATCATTCATCATCAGAGAATAGTCCCCTAGACCTGCCAGATATGTTTGCACCTGAGAGAGCTCAAACCAATGGAAGGTCACCACATCATTTAGAGTTAAAATGATGACATCCATAGATCTATCATAGATATTAGAAACTGGGAGAGCCAGGCCCGATGGGAAACTATGGTGCCATATAATACGAAGACAAATTAGTTTCCACTTGTGACCCAGAAAGCTCATAATGAAGTACAAGTGGTTAACTAGAACCAATTGGGGTGTGCAATGAGTCCTTAGGTGACACATCATCCTGCTTAGCATAAAGTCATGGAACATAGATCTATGCCTAAATGGTGACCATTAATAAAAAACCAATAGAGGGGTGACACATGTTAGAAATCATGGGATTACTAAGGGAACTCTAAGGGATGTGGCCACGTGCATATCACGTGCTTTCCATTAATGAAATAGGAAGTTGGACTCGATTAGATAGTTTTTAAAAATATCATATCACCATTACTATACCCATCTGGTGGCATAGGATCATGGGTTTTGAATCTAATTTTGGATTTGGAAGTAAAAGGATAAAATCCTAGCACCAACTCAAATTTCAAATTTATAGCAAGTGAGTTTTCAAATGACATTAATGTATCAAAATGTGTGCACATGCCTTTAAAGCCTAAATACGGACCATTAACGGTTACCAATGACAATATGAAAATCCAAGCAGTCATTGCCTTACTTTTTTATGTGTAGATATGTACATTGCATGAACAAGAGAGACATACACATTTTAACTATTAAAAAATTAAACTATGTGTGTTATATAAGCATCATATGCTCTTTTAAAAAAATGTAGTTATAAATTTAAATGTTATAATGAGAAAAAGGTGAATATCCATAAACAAGTCAAATCTATAACTAAAAATATAAATAATAAAAAAGAAGATAAACTTTGCAATAATGAATACATTGGGCTGATCAAATTTCAAGTAAATTACTAATAATTGACAAAGTATGGAACCAAATCAATAAAATAATTCAAAGACTCAAAACGATTATTGAGTTTCTATAGGAAATATTTGTTGTGGTGCTTGCTTGAAACCTCAAAATAAATATTGCCTTAATTTTCTTTGAGATGTAATAGACCATTCTAACTTTTCTAAGAATCATTAAGTAATATTTGTTCACTTTTAGCATATCATGTCAGTAACATTACAAATTTATTTTCACAATAAAATGTTCCCAGAATCTACTTTCCTTCCCAGAGCAAGAAACTCAATATCCTCTGTGGTAAAATCCAATGATTTATGTCTAACAGGCATGCTTTAATGAATGGTTTTCTTTTTTTTCATTGTTACTTCATCATCTTATGAATCTCATAGAGCCTGGCCCAATGGAAACTCACCATGTCGATTAGAGTAAGAAAGGCCAGCCTCTCAAACATGTCAAAAATGTCAAGCATGGGAGAGTGCATCCCAATGGGAGATTGCCACATCATTTCGAGTTAGAGAGGCCAATTCTCTAGACCTATCATAGATGTCAGAGCCTGGGAGAGCCCAACCCAATGGGAACTTTCTGCATTATTTGGAGCTAGAGAGGGCAGTTCCCTAGACCTGTTAAAGATGTTAGAGCCCGAGAGAGCCCAAGCAATGGTAGGTCATGACATCATTCAGAGTCAGAAAGGTGACTCCTCTAGACCTATCAAAGATGTAAGAGTCTGGGTTAACTTGGCACAATGGGAAGTCATCGCATCATTCATAGTAGAGAGGAGAGCGGCCAATACTTATCAGAGATGTTAAAGACCGAGAGAGTTGGGATTAATAAGAGATAAACACGTCATTTAGAGTTAGAAAGGTGAGTCTCCAATACCTGTCAAAGATGTCAGAGCTAAGGAGAACCTAGCTTGATGTGAAGCTATCACATGATATCATGTGAAGCTATCACATCATATAATGTGAAGCTATCACATCATATAATGTGAAGATGAACTAGTTTCCACTTATGACTCGAAAAGCTTAGAATAAAGTATGAGCATTTAACCAAGACTAATAAGGGTGTGACATGTGTCCTTGGGTGACACATCATCCTACCTAAGATAAAGGAATGGAGTATGAAGTCATGCTTAGATGGAGACCATTAATAAAAATCCAAAAGACTGATGACACATGTTAGAAAGTGAGGACTAGCTGAGGAATCTCTAAGGTATGTGGTCGCATGCCTGCCATGCATCTCAAGTATCAGGGCACCACTTTCCTTGCTAGTTTAACCAAGTATAAGCATCATAATGACATAATTAGAGTAATCGAGGATTGCTCTATGTCTGACAGGTAAGCTTTAATGAATGGTTTTCTTTTTTGTCATTGTTACTTCATCATCTTTAACGAATGGTTTTCTTTTTTGTCATTGTTACTTCATCATCATGTGAATCTCGTAGAGCCTATCCCAATGAGAACTTGTTACATCAATCAGAGTTAGAAAGGCCAGTCTCTATGACCTATCAAAAATGTAAGATCCCAAGAGAGTGTGGCCCAATGGGATGTCACCATGTCATTCAAAGTCAAAGAGGCTAGTCCCCCAAACCTATCATAGATGTCAGAGCCTAGACCAATGGGAGATCACCTCATGATTTAGAGTTAGAGAGGGAAATACCCCAGACCTATCATAGATGTCATAGCCTAGGAGAGATTAGGCCAATGCCAAATCATCACATCATCTAAAATTAGAAAGGCAAATCCCCTAGACCTGTCAGAGCTTAGAAGAACTCAGTGTAATGGTCACCCACCATGTCATTTAGAGTGAAAGAGGGGAATGTAGAGGACCTGTCAGAGATGTCAATGCGTCATTCATATTAAAAAGGCTAGTCTCCTAAAACTATCAAATATGTTAGAGTTGAACTTGATGGGAAGCTATCATATCATATAATTCAAAGATCAACAGGTTTCCACTTAAGAATTTTAAATCTTAGAATAAAGTAAGAGAAATTAAGTAGGACCAATTAGGGTGCAACATGTGTCCTTGGGTGACACATCATTCCACCCAGCATAAAGGCATAGAGTGCAAATTTGTGCTTAGATGGTGACCATTAATAAAAATTTAATAGATGGATGACATGTGTCAAAAAGTGGGGACTAGCTAATAGAACTCTAAGGTATGTGATCATGTGCTTGCCACGTGCTCACCTTAAATGAAATGAGAAATTGGACTAAATTGGACAATTTTGGAAAACATCCCATCATCAATGTTATATCCTTCTGACGGTAGAGGATCATGCGCTCTAAATCCAATTCTGGGTTTAGAAGTAAAAGGAGAAAATATCACCACAAACTCAAACTTCAAATTCATGGAAAGCAACCTGTCAAATGACATTAATACAGGGATATGTGTGCACAAGATTTTAAATCTTAAAGGAGGCCCATTAATGGTTACCATTGCTTCCTTAGAATAAATTTTGCACTTCTTATTTTCAAATTCATAAATACCTCTTGTATCCCATGCCTTCGACACATGAAAGCTTCCCAATTCATTTTTTATTCTAATTTAATAGTTAATACATATTCTAACCCAAAGCTCAATCCTGAGTACTAAGACACCACTTTACTTGTTGGTTTAACTAGATACAAGCATTATAATGACATATTCAATAGGTCCCTAGGGACTCTGGTGATGCCAATGACTAGTTGGCCGAATATGAGGATGCCCTGTAGTCCTATAAAAGATGCAAACTCTATCGAATTATGGCCAAACCAGAGGCATTTCCCTGCATTGACCTATTGGGCAACATCCTTCATAAGGGCATTCAAGTGTAAAATGCTGTTAATGATTGGGTACGTTCACCCATTTCTTGACAATAAATTGATGACATATCCAAGAATGCCTTCAAGGCATACTACTCCCTCCCAGACTTATTATTCTCATATTATGTAGTAGCGGTATCAACCGTGACAAATGATCACCAAATCTATACCATCTTCTAGGAATGGGTTGAGAACCTAGACTCCAAGTGGGTCAACAAAGAAAAGATCAATGCTTACATGGTACACACCTTCTGAGAGGAGGTACAAGTAGGCATGATCTTTACGAACTCACTATTTAGAGACTCAGACTGTTAGCATGTCAATGAGTTATGGGTGCCCCTATTGCACATGATTTTGATTGGATCTGACATCCTAGACCTTAGAGGATTGATCAACTTGAAATTCATCTAGGCCATTACAAATGCCTGAAATGGGGGTGATTTCTACATGATGAGTTATTTGCTCGATGTTGTCTATATAACCTTATCATTTAACCTATCAGTATTTCTTGTATAGGTTCTTGGTATCCAAACTATCCACATGGTTATCTTCAATCTCTATGGTTACCAATTTTACTAACATGTCTAACACATCTATGAGTATTTTTACCTGGTGGTGTACCAGGCAATCAATGAAGCTCCCATGATTAGGCTCTCAAAGAAAATGTGGGATCCATCACAACCATAAAAGACTACTAGATGTATAAAAAAGACATAATGATCTGAGTCATGGGCTTCATGTAAGAACCCCTATGCTTGCCATACTATGTGCCTGACTACCAGCAAAGTAGGAGATCACCTATCAACTGGTGAATGCCACTATGTATGACGTTAGTATAAATCATGCCCTTCACTCTCCATCATGATACGAGGGCATATTTATAGGAACTTTACCTCCATACAAAATATGGTAGGTGGGTGAGACTCCTTTGCTTTAGAAAAATGCAATATTTGGCAATGGGACCCTAGAGTGATGATTTAGGCCTAATTATCATAGTATGGATCTCAACTGAATATCAACTATGGCCATTAGGCTGAGGATGATGAAAAACCTTATATAGATACTACTGATGACCCAGAAGTACAATCTTAGATAGCATCTAAGAGGAAGAATAAAGGGAATAAGGCTCAAATAGGCCCCTTGACAACGACTCTAGCTCATATTCAGCCTACAGAGGACCCGATTACTTCTTTGGTAGTCTCATGGATAAACTTGAAGGTAAATTCATCACCTTCTCCTCATTAAGTTGTGCCTCTACCTCCTCCAGATGCTTTTCAATCTTTGCTTCCAATATTAGCCTCAATTTTTCAAGTTTTGCTTCTACAAGTAGCCCGAATTCCTCAAGCTCTATCTCTGTCTCCTTCATCTGCTACTCTAGGCAGCTCACATAGAATCTTGAAGGGTGAAATGCCATCTTCTCCTCCTCAAGCTATCCCTTTTCCTCCTCAAGTTTATCTTCAATCCTTGCTTCCACCTATATCCCTTATTCTTCTAGCTTTGCCTTTGCCTCCTTCATATGCTCCTAGTGCTCTACATCCACCTTCTTTAATAGTGCCTTCCACCATGTCCTAGCAGTCATGAGCTTGGACTACATGACATTAGGCAGTCCAAGTGCATTCCACTCAACCAATAGTGCCATAGCCTCTAAGATTTGATACCATGGTCAGTTAGATAGTGAGCCCTGTATGAGGCACTCAATAAGAACCCATCGAGGGTCACCTACTCACTCCTCCATCTCCTCCTTTTTCCCTTCTGCCCCTTGTTCCTATTGTGTTTTGAATCCCTATTTTTGTGCCTACTAGTTTCATTATACCCCCACTATTTCCTATTATTCCACCTTCATATTTAACCCAAATACCCTTGGGCTCAATCCTTCCTAGCATTATCACTTTTGCTTTCCCTCTTGCTATACCCATCTCACAGCCTGAGGTCTTTTTGGTGCCTTATTTGGACATGACCTCAACAACAAGTGTGGCTACAACCTGTGGGAGTCTATCACCTCTAGTAGGGACCCTTTTGGTCCCCACTATAATCAGTGTAATGATTCTTTCTATGGATCTAAATCATCCACCATCAGCTCATGCAATCCTAGTTGTCACAGTCAGACCATCCATCACATTTCTAGTAGCTAATCTAGAAAAGAGGCCAAAGAAGAAAAATAAGGTGACCCATCCTTAAAATCTTCTAGTCCCAGTAGTAAGAGCCCAATAACTGGCTCCACAACCCACTCTCTCCCTTACCTAAGGCCCCACTAGCTTCACCTTTAACCAACCTATCTCATCTCTATTGTTCCACGATCCATTCCTAGGGCCAATCTCCTGTTAGGTGAACTTGACCCATGAACAATGATGAGATAAATTGTTCGCATAGGCTTCCCCTTTCATTCTCCCTCCCTTCACCCCCATGCTCCTCCACCTCCACTCCTTTCCTCTTTCACTACTTCCACTTCCACAATCTCTCCCCCACCTTGTCTTCCACCTTTCACCACCATTTTAGCCAGACCTCCTATATTCCCAATAACTCAATGGATGATTCTGAGATCACATACTCCATAGATGGATGTCTAGGGTAACCTAGATGTGTAGTGGAGTTTTGATAGAGCCTTTGGAAGCATGAAGGGAATGTTTACTCAAAGGTTTGTTCAAGAGGGGAACCTAATGATATGACAGATCCATCAATCTATGTTTTCCATCACCAAGGTGAGGACTACTACTAGGGAAGAGAAGATAGCTAAGGACCCACTATTTGTCCTTTGAGCTACCCATGACATGTATGAGAAACTCTTCAAGGACATGCAGATCCAAGTATGGACTCTTGAGGCTCAAGTGAAGAGCACATTCCTGATCAGATTAATTGGGTAGGTCAAAGACACCCTTCTATTGCTTTTCTCAATCCTAGGGAAAGTAATGGGGACTTGGTCTAAGACCAATTCAATTATACAAATGAAGTAAGCCTACATGGGAAGAATCATAGAGATTGATGGGAAGTGTTGGAAGTTGTAGGTTATGGTCAACAAGGGGATGTTCCTCTAGCTTAAATTGATGCCTACCTTAGATTTGGCATTGTACCAAACTTATATCAAAAACATGAGAGTAGTGATAGAGGAGTGGCTAGCCTTGGCCTACACTACTACAAAACCATTGGAAGAGGGTGAGAAGAAGATATTGGCATACTTATATGAGGTCAATATCTCAGTGTTATTCCACTCGAATGACACTCTATTCAACCAAGGGGAATTCAGAGTCTACCTAGGTCAATTTGACTAGGTTATGAGGGAGAAAATGACTAAGGTGAATCAAGCAGGATCTTAAGTAGTGTTGTATATGTCAAATCAATGAATTACAAGCATCAACTAGGTTTTAGGAGTCCAAGCCTTGATGGATGAATTTTTTTAAGTCTCTCAAAGACTAGTAACTTAGGCAAAGGTGATCTTTAGGGAGCCTCCAATGAACTCGACCAAGTTAGACAAGGATTTTGATCTCATAGTAGTTGTGTTGGAATCTGAGAGTGCCCAATCAAGGTAGTTTGGAGTTGGTACCTTTTAGCTACCTCTATGTGTTTGGAGATGATCCCTACATATTTGTTGTGGATTTGTTTGAATTTATTTTGGTTTAATTTTTTTAGATACGGTTGTGAGTGCAATGAGTGGACATCATGGCCCAAGATGGGATCCTCATGCTTTTTGGAGGTGATCCCCAATCCTTATCTATTTATAGAATATTGTATTATATTTTAGGGTCGACCAAAAAAAATGGTTGAAAGTGTTGTTGGATTATTTCCAGTTCCTCTCTACACTCTAGACTATAACGATGATCCAGATCAATTGTTGTGGCAATTTTTCATTCTTTTAACAAATACAAGTTTTGTTTCTATAAAAGCATCTTTTTGTGTTCAATTTTCTTTTCCTTTTATGTTTAAATTATCAACAATTCTATGATTAATTGAATGAACACTTTGTCACTTTATGTATGTCGTGATTATGATGTGCTTAGCTATTATATTCTCTGTGTGAGTTTTTTCCTTCTCTTTTAATAAGTAGTGATCATTTGTGTGCTTACCTACAAGTTTTCATATGGTATTTATGTGTTCTTGACAATAAAACCCTGAAACTAATCTCTGGTAGGAATTCACATTGAAGTCAGACTCTAGTTTCTATCAAGCTCTCTTCACTGTATGTTTTTGGAGGTAGAACTTTAGTGAAATTTGGTCTACAATAATATATTTGTAGCACAACCACTTAGTTCAATGACCATTGCATTGATCTCATTTTAGACATGGAGGCATTCTTTTCTACCTTACCCTTCTCTATTCTTTGTGACAAACTGAGATATTTGTATCTGAAAAGTATGTTTTACTGCATTGCTTTCCTTTTTTTTTTTTTTGTCATTTTATGGATTTTACATAGTCAGGTCGAATGAAGAGACACCACATCATAAGTTGTCAACTTGGCCAGTCCCCTCAAACCTTTCAGAAAGATCTGAGCCCAGGAAAGCCCAAATGAATGAAGAGGCATGAGGTCACCAATTGTCAGTGTGCTAAGTTACTTAGAGCTATTAGAGAGGTCCAAGGCAAGGAAAACCTAGCCAAATGAACAAGTGCCAGGTCACCAGTTATCAGTGTGGATAGTGCCCTGAACTTATTAGAGATGATGGGGCCTGAGAGAACTCGACCAAAAGAAGAGGCACTATGTCAGTAGTTATTAGTATAGAGTCATTTGAACATGTTAGAGATGTCAGGTATGAGAAGAATTATCCCCTTATCTATAAGTTTTTTGTAGTTGAACTTTACATTCCTACAGATCAGCCACTTTCATCCGATTTAGAACATTAGATCTAGGTATACATCCATGTATAATTAGGAGGTAAGAGCTTCTTGAGTTTGGATTTAATGAACATAGTATATAAATTAAGGTCTTATCACTTTTTTTAATAGAATTTTTAAATTTAAGTGTTATAATATTAAGAATAAATAACCAGGTTATTTATTTCAATCCTGTTTTGAAATAAGATTTACAATAAAATCTAGCTTCAATGAAATACATTAGCTCTATTTCCTATTCAATCACTTGATATTACTATAACTTTATTATATTTTAAATTTAAATAAAATGCCAAGAAATCCCATTTAAAATGATGCTAGGTAGTCCTTATCCCCTAGATATATTTTATTCATATGGTTATCTTAATGCTTTGTATGTTCCAAGTTTATATAGGTATTTCATAATCCAAACTAGATAAACACATTTTTATCTATTAACACTGAAATCATTATAATTAATTATAAATATAGATTTCTCAAGAACTAATATTTTAAATTGAAGTGAATTAATGTCCCTATATAAGAATGAATCTCAATCATGATCTTTGACCTTATCTATTTCATTGAAACAGATAATTAACTTACATCTCCCAATTGGGAAACCATTCCAATCCAAAGAAGAATGCTAATACTATCTTAAACATAATAATAAATCCAATATCCACTTTGCTTATGTGATGATTACATAATTTGATTCTTCCAATATCTACACAGAGTTATATTATTATTGGAAGCAACTATTAATCAAATAGGCACTCAAGGTACTCTGACATTTATGATTGATTACAATGAAATTGAAATAATTTATTTTTCATACCCTCATAAATTATAAATTTAACATTCAACTAGATAATTACCATCAATATTGGATGCAATCAATCCTACAAACATGTATTTATATATTCATGAAATAATGGAACCCTTTGAAAACAAATGCTAATACCCAAGTTCATTCATAAATATATTATTACAGTAATAATTGTGCTATCCATGACCTGAATACAAAGATCTGACTAATTTCAAATATCACAGTATAAGCCCATTTGACCAGGGGTTCCCCATATTTTAAGTATGACAATATGATTTGATACAACCATATGAAAAAATCAATAACCTTCCTTGACGTCATTATCATTGAAGAATGCAAACTAGTAAATGAAATTAAACATAGAGTAAGAAATTACAACCACCAAACTAGAGTTAGGGTTTCCACTTTACTTACTTGAAAAGATTACACAAATTATATTAAATGCAGTGTTAGATCCAAACACATAACATTCCTAGAATGACAAAAAAGGATTTTCCTATGAATGACAAGTTCTTGGTCCATTTGTCAAACCCAAGAACCTTTAAATAATGCCATGAATTCAATCAAACCATGATAGACAATCTGAAAAAAAGATTGCAGGGTATTTCAAACGTATCAAACAATGTTCTAAGAAATGCACTAAGTTTATAAAAAATAATGATAATCATAAAGAAATGATAATTAAGGATCATAATAAGTTTTTTAGATATGATTGATGAATAAAAATACAATTTAAAAACAATTTTCATGAAACTAAGTCATATCACACAAACCATAGCCAAATCGAAAGACACGGTTACTATAAATAATTTTGCTTTACCAAAATCAGAGACACAACTAAAAGAATATCATTACAGTTATTTATATTCAACATATGCCTTAACTTACTCCCGACCCTTTCCTTTTGACAATAAAATTTTAGCATGCACATGTTTGTAGCTATACAGGGAGTATGTGGGAATAAGAATGAAACATCCAAAAAGCTATAAAAAGACTATCTTGATTTATTAACACTAAAAATTCCTTCAAAATCAAAGCCATAATTGAAACATATCAATCAATATTAAAAATACAGTTCACACTAAGAGTATTATAAATATGATACCAAAAAATGACTTCATCTTATAGGAACCATTTACAAGTCTAGGGTTATCATTCAAAGCTATATATATATAAGTATTAAGAAACATCAATCCACCATAGTCAAACATAAAAGGACATAATTCACAAGTGTCACTCATAATTGAGTTCTCTTCCTGAAATAACATTCAAAACTATACCACAATTTATTTGTACAAATCCATATAAAATAAAAAAATCACAGAAGCTGAATCATTACATAAAGTTCAGAGATAATGCTTAAAAATAAGTTTGTTTATGGAAATATCATAGTTAAAATAATATATGCTAATATTTACCATTTTAACACACCGTTCTAAATATCAGAGTAAAATTCAACAAGGACAACACATTAAACCAAAGCTCAATTTCTTACATTGTAATAGATTAAAACAAGAATATACAAGATGAAAAAATGGTGTTACTACATAAGTCATACAATACTAGTTTATCAATCAACTTCTGATTCATACCTAAAGCTAACTAGAATGGGCTTATACCCTAGAGTTCATATGGTCCAATCAAGAGTGAAGCAGAGCAAACATTGATAAGATTCAAATGATTCTAGACTGCACAAGATCAATAACAATTATATGATGCCTCATAAGGTCATTATCACCCTAACACTATCATTGCTTCAATCAAATAGAATATCACACATGCAAATAAAAATCAAGACACAACAATACTATCTAGGAACTTTGTTGTGAAATTAACTAAGAAAAAAGAAGAGTAAGTTGGGCCCAACCATTAGTGGCTTATATTGCTCAATCCATCAGTCATGATATTGAAAAATTTGTTCAAACAAGAGAACAAATGTATTAAAGTGAAAAAGAGTAACATGTAATAAGAGCTTGGTTGCACTAAAAAATATATCTATAAATTTGTTATTCCTATCATTTTTAGAATTGTAAACATCTTCACTTAGATTATGCCCTCAAATAAGTATACTATATTCTCCAATCCAGATGCATGATCTTGAATATACTCAATCGCTTGGCGTCCTACAAAGAAATGAAAAGCAAGGAGATCATCAATCTCTATTAAAATCACCAACTATGAAAAACCAATGATAATAATAATAATAATTGCACACACATAACAACGAATGTATTGCTTGACTTTAGAAAAAATCTAGATTATAATCAATGAGAGGACTAAACTTGTCACTTTATTTTTTGGTCTATGTTTTTTTTCTTTTCATAAAAGTAATCTACAAAAATTTACAAAACACAAGAAGCAAGAAGTACTTGTTAATAAATCTGACAACATTATCTGTAATTAGTGTGAAGCTGCCATGTAGTTAAAATCATTGTAGCAAAAATGTGATAGCTGATATATCTTACTTGTATTGATCGAAAGATATTTTAATGAGTTTTGAAAGATTTTGGCTCAAGAGTGCTTCATTCAAAATGCAATCTATTTATCCATTTTATGTTTGTACAATGCATTGCAATGAATGTTGATATGAATACATTCAATTATTCTAACAATTTATGCAATATGCATGATCATCTATTGAAGGGGTTATAGCCATGATCATGAGTTTGCAATGGTTGTAGAATGGATGGAAAAGTGAGGCATAAACAATTTTTTACTTTCAAGAGACCTTTAACCTTCAAATCAATTTTTTTTTGTCATATTCTTAAACTATGAAAATTTTATTGTTTGTTTCTAACCATTTTTTTCTCATTAAAAACAACAAGTTAGAGATAGATACTAGCCTCAACATTGCTTTTCGCTAAAATTTTCAAATAATTTTTTGTATATTTGTCATTTAATATATCCAAAAATGTGGACTACCTTGCACGAACCAAAGGGGTGCCTTTGATACCACTTCTGATAATGTTCTTGAACAACACTATTGGTGTGTTTATTTTTGACAATATTTCTTGAACATGAGAATATACATGTTTGTAATTATCATTTATGACAAGCTGCAAAGCAATTGTTTAATGTTAATAGTTTTAAAAATAAAGTGGATATGTATATGTTAGTTTAGAGTGAGTAACATTTCAAAAGATGAAAAAAAAGAACTATTATCTTTTAGCATTAGGATTTATAGTTGCCATGTCTTCTTCAGTTTTGTCAACTTTGAGATGAAGATCATATTGATTGTAACATATTTGATACCTGACTATCATATCAATCATTGAACCCATTGCATGTGTATTATCTGATTCCACAAGATCATGTATAGTGATATTTGGAGTGAGTCTACGCTCCTTGCACACAATTGCAATGTTTTCCATAGTCAATTTCATGTTTAAGATCATACAACACTCAACATACCCTCTTTCATATTGAATTCTATTTTTTATCATGAAGTTTGTAATGCAGAGACTATTGCTAGCCAAAAAATGGGGCAAGAACTTGTCAATCAATTTGTTATTGATATTGACAATTATTGTTAATTAATCAAATTTGTCAACAAGATCTACATGCACTATTTTTGCCTTCGATGGCGAATTTAGAATGTTTATGAAACTTAGACCATAGACAACCAATACATCACTTTCAAAAATGTTGTCAATTTTTTTGTTGAGAGATCAATGATTGACACTGGTATGTTTTGCCCTGCAACAAAATTTTTGAAATCAAAGCCATAAATACAAATATTTTATATTATTGTATAATGACATTTTTTTCTTTTTTTCAATTAAAAAACTAAAAGCAAATCACAAGTTTCATGTGAATAAAATAATAGACTACTTGTTATGAATGACAGGGCTTCACAACAAGTGGTGCAAACAAAAAAATTACCATTTTTCTAGTCTTTGTTGCTTCATTTCTATTTTCAGATCTATACTTTGTTGCTCTGATTCCATGTGTTGTTTGATACTTATTTAGTTTGCCTTTGTTTGTTGGTCAACATTTTCCCCCGCTCACATATTTAGTTTTCTGTTTATCATACGATAACATTATTAGCATCCTAGATTTTGTAAGTGTTAAAGAGAAAAAAATGAAACAAAAAATAAATTGTCACTAAGCAAAGACAACTAATTTATCACAACTAAAAAATAAAATTTTATTATTTTATTATTTTCGTTTCTCTTGCTTGTAGATTCTACTCAACATATTTAGCTAGATCCATATCCACCAAAGACGAGAAAAAAAAAAAAAAAAAACAATGCATACTATAAGTGATGTGTTTTGTTTATTACTCTGTGTATTTCTCTATTCACATGTATAGTTTTACCTTTGTGTCACAACAAAAGCTTTTAGATCTTCTATATGTGACATTACTAACCAGAAAATAGTAAAAAGGAAAAAAAATATGAGCATGCAAAAACAATAACTTGTGATGTTCACAAACAAAGTATTACCATTCTAGCATGTTTTATCGTGTGATTTTTGTTTATTAGACAATACACATGATTGGATCTATATCCAATTTTTTGCAAGCTTTTTTTGGATTACATCAAAAACTTAAGATTGCATGTAAATTCAAAGACAATCGACTTATGCATAATGCAAGTGGTACACAACACTTTTTTTTGTTTGGATCTTTATTCATTGTATTTTGTTTTTACTGCTTTAATTTTATGTTGGTTATTAACAGTGACAAATTCCATTTTATGATTATACTTGGCATATGCAAATGACATTACATAGAATAAACAACAATTTTTTTGTGTATTTGTAAAGTCATTGTTGTTGTTTTGTCAAAGAAAAAGTGGAAGGCAACATCCATGATGGTCTGTCCAACATGCACCACAAACACTAAATCGAGTATTTTGGACATTCACTTTTGTCCAAAAGTGATCTATTAAAGTGCTTGCATTTGTTGTTGGCATATTTGATATCAAAGAATAATCATGCCTATACATTGTTTTTAAAAGTCATCGTCTAGACATTGTTTCTTGAGGCATGTCAATATTGAAGTCACCAATAAATATAATATTGGTTTCAGGTGGCAATCCAATAGTTGTTGTATCTATAAATACCAACACATATCTATTGACACATTTGGTACCAAGTAAATATTTACTATCCATATTGATGTATCTAAATATGATATATCATATGTCATAGTCTCCATATTCAATATATTAAACATTTTCTTATTTCTCAATACAATGTTTTTTGTAAACCATGACATTATTACATGTACATTGATTGACAGGTGACAATCAAAATTTGGTGCAAGAACCGAAGTGTTTTCTACTTACATAGTTCTCGTTTCTTGGAAATGTAAAATTCTTCAATCCATGAGCTCATAGTCATGTGTGATGTATTCCAAATGCAATTGCAAACTTCGTGTATTCAATGAGAAAATGGTGAGGCTATCACATGTTTGAGGAACATTTGCAAAAAGAGATAGCCACTATGCAGAAGTTTCTAGTCTTTACATCTCAACACTTAATGAATTGCACATCACAAAATTATTAGGTTCTAATTTATTGACAAGATACAAAAACTTAATATTTTTTACTCATGAAAGCACAGTATAAACAAGTCCATGCCGCTTGACATTGGTAGGATCAAATGCTAATGCTTCCATTATAAACCCTTGTGATTTATGTGTTGTTGGAGCACATGCTATCTATACTAGAAACTGCTCACATATCATGGCCATAATTTTTCTAATGTAATTTTTTCTCAAGATTCTTGTTATTGGAGTCCAATTTATGGCAATCTGGTCATTTTAAAAGCTTTACATTTTTTTCATTGTAACACTCCAATTTTAATGCCATTGAATTCTATCCAAACTATGTTTACGTGTCCAAGTGTGTAATGTTTGATAATTTCATCAGCACCATTCACTAATCCATCTTGTATATCATAGTTTTTGCCAATCAATTCTACCAATATGTTAGGTTTCAAAATAATTTTATTAGGTAAGTAATTCTTTTCATTATTTGTAGTGATTTCATCATATAAATTCATTTTTTATCAACAACATTCAATGTATAAGTTTGTTCATTGACAAACACAAGCATTTTTGTGTTATATTTTTTTAACATCATCATTCTTTTGAAATAAGAATGGAAATGTTGGTTCATAAGGAGTCATATAGCATAGATTATTCAAGTATTCAATGTTTGATATTACCTGCTAACAAGTTCTGATGTGGTTTAAGATGGAAACAAATTGATTATCGCTTTGACGAATGACTTATCAAAGCTGAAAACATTTTACATTGTCAAGCCAAAAAGTGTATGAAGTTGTTTCTACAATCAATACCGACTCTTGAAAAACTTATCTATCTCTAATAGGCTTTGTTTGGTAAAAATTACCGACAAATATAACATCAATCTTTGCAATTGGCTTTGTACATGTATGCATTATCTATCAAATTATTTTGTCAATATTGCAAAGCATTCAACATCCTAATAAAGATATTTCATCAATAAACATCACGCACAATTATTGATAGTATTTGATCAATGCATCTAAAATATTTGAATCCAATGACAACATTCGGGTAGATATATATGGAAGTTGAAAAATATAATGTGCAGTCAAGCCATTCGCATTATGCAATAATCAAGCCTTTGATTTTTAAAGGATCACTTTCAATTTATTTGTTGTAAATGCTCATAAAATTTTCATATATCACTTTCACGGTAAATGTTTTTCCTGTACCTGTTCTCCCTATTAAGAATAAGTAGGTTGGCTTGTCTGGATCTAGCACATTCAAAAAAGGATGATTGGTTGTCTAAAACATTTTCAAAGGTTGAGTGTCGACTAGTTGACAATCTCTTATGCAATGCAAATCAGAGGCTATGTCATATGCATGAAAATTATTCTTGATCTGATTGCTCTTTCCATCCTCAACAATAGTGATTAGAGAATCAGAAGAAATATCTATATTCTCTGCAACAATGTCAATATTGCCCTATTTTGTTATTAGCTTTGCAATAAACATGTTTTTAATCATTGTTACTTGTTTTTTATGAGCAAGGTATGCGTCATTCCATGTGTTGAAGTTTTTCGTCAGTGTATCTTCATTGTCATGATAAGGTATAAATAACATCATCTTTTCTCTACAATAATTTTTAGGATCCATATGGATATTATATCTAACATGTCATATGATGCATGGTTTTTTTACATTTCTTGTTATTTGAGAATTTTCCCAGGTAATATGTAACAAATTCAACCAAGCATACATGTTCTAACTGCATTGGTCTCACAACATATTCCTCTATAGGAGAAGTACATATTACGTCTTCTAAAATGTCTGGTTCTTGTGCAAACAACTTTGGAATTTTCAAAATGTAAGTTCTTTTTGCCTCTAGTGATGTGTTTATGGAAATTATTTTCCTTGAACTATGATGTAAAGGCAATGACAATACCATGTGAACAACCTACCGATTAGACATTTATTGATGTTGCAAGAGCGTATTCTCTAATTTTCATATAGCTTATAATTTTTTGTCATTTCTATGGATAGTTTAATCACACACTTTTCAAAATGCATTTGTCAGTGTATGATCAAATTTTGTCATATAAGATTAGCAATATGTTGCAGCACATATGCATCAAGATTGAATTATGCTTTTGTGTTAGCATACCATAATGCTGGTAATTTTTTTGCAAATGCATTCACCTAACCATTAGATGGATTTATTTTTAGAATTATAATCAAATGCAAAATACATGATTACGATGAGAGTATGTATTCTATTTTAGACAAGTTTTCCTCTTGCAAAACATATGACATGTTGTCTTTACTATACTTTTTCTACTCGAGTTGAGGAAAAAACTTGTGGTATTCTCTTTGTATAGCTCATTGGTTTTGTCCAATGGCTCTAATATTATTATTTTTTGCATTGGAGATAATGGAAAATTGAATCAACAATGTGAATTTCTATGCTTTTTGCATGTAATTGTATGATGATGTGTTTACAGTTTAGTCAAATCACTACTAAGTAATGTTGAATCATAAGATATGTATTTGTCTACAAAATCTTTAATTTTAGTATTACAAAAATCTCCATATACAGGTGTATCTTGTACCCAGAGCATGAAATATAAATGTTCATTTACTCTATTTTGAAATTCAATCACAAAAAAATAAATCCAAAACCTTTCTAAATAATTCTTCATCTTGAAACAACCTTTTTTTGAATGCATTAGATGTATGGTTGAAGTAAAGATTATAAAGAATATAATTTTTTATTATAATCGTATCAATATTGTCTTCTTCAATCATTTCTTTGTGTTTATTATTTGTCATTGGATTCATTTTTTGCAATGCATGGCACAAAGGCTCCCAACAATGTTCAACACTTATTATAGTTGCAAAAAACATTGGTGGCCCCAATTGCCTAACCATTGTAAAAATATTCTTTCTTGAATTTTCAAAATAGTCAGGTGATGTTCGAATGTTTTTGAAAGCTCTATAAGTTATGGGTGATTTTAATATTTTTTCTATGTTAGCTCTTTTTTGAACATCTTTGGCATAGTGTTTTATGTTTTTTAATTCACCTTTGTGTATGCATATCCAAACACAAAATGACACTTGACATATATTGATTTTAATAGCTTTGAAAAATATGTTAGTTATATGTGTCGCAATGGCATTTTCCTTATGCAAAATCTCTTGCTTTACTATGTTTTGGTACAACATTCTGTCTATCATATCTTGAGGGAGACTAAAACCATATAATAAAGTTGAGAATCTCATGTCCTTCGAGAATTTGTCTTCAAATATACCTTATGGTTTAAGTCCTTCCAATGGGATAATTTTAATGATTTGATCTTAGATATCATGTATTGATTGTGCATTAGTGAAAGCATGTTCCAAAGATTCAATAATAGGCTCCGATTAATTTTCATAAGTATCAGATGTCTTGTCCTCAACATGGACAACCTCGCTAGTGTTTTTTTCTCTTATTATCTCAAAGCTACTTTGCCAACCCCTATCAGTGGTAAAATTTTCTTGCTTATACAACAGTGCTTGACAAAGTTGAGACAATGCTTTCATCACATATGAAGGCCTCACATTTCTTGTTAAATATGCATTTTTGTATTCTAGCTTGCATTTTGTTATTGAAATTGTTTCTATGTCATTCATTTCTCTAGGCAATGCTTTTTGCACTTGATATAAGTCTATCAAGACATTTATAATAGTTCCTGTAAGGCCATATTGTGAACATTTATAGCCAAACTCTCGCACATGTGTAAATATAATTTACAAAACAACTAATTTTTCTTCTAAAAGTGTTAATTTCTTCACAATAGCATTTTTTTCGTTTAACCTAACATTGAAAGGAACATCAAATGTCAACACTTTTTCATTTTCAAGATATCTCTTGCATTATTTGCATATTTTTTCACCCAATGCAATTTTTTTTAATATTGAATGTGCAAAAACATAATTAATTACTTTGACAATGTCAATGTCAACTAGAATGAAATCCTTTTTAAAATGTAACTATTCACAAATTATGCAAGAATGAATTAGTGTGTCTTTGATCGATTGTAGATAGTTTTTTATTATCATGATACTTCATTGATCATGGTGTTTGCATCCCAACTGTTATTTTTTATGACAACATATCATTTCTTTCATCGACTGCAATGATTTTTCGTGTCTTTTTAAACTATTTTTTTTAGTGTTTATATTATATGTTTTTGTTATATTATTTTTGTTTTTTTACTTGCGAATTATTTGTTTCAAACATCGTAGAGAAGTATGATGCCTATTTATAGTCTTAGATGTCTCTCTAATAGAAGATTACCTTGCATATTATTTGGCAATTTGAGAAGACCCGGTTCTTATTTTAAAACCTTTGAAACTATTGTTATCTGACAACCCTATCAAAATATCCACTGACATTGCATATGAAATCTAATCTATGTGAATTGTTTTCAATGGCTCATAATGAATATGAAAAGTATCTGTCGCAAAAAAAACAATGTTATACATTTTCTCTGGAATAGAATAATTGTAAGATATTTTTAGTTTTTGTTGACCATAATCAAATATTGCTTTGTAGAATGTTTGAAATCTATGAACAATAAAAGTCAGTACCTTCAAGTCCGCTTTCTTGATATGGAATTCCAATATTTGCAACATACATTTTTCAATTAAAAAACATTTCAGGCTCTTGTTTTCATAGTTCCTATTTCCAAAGCCCTAAAGAAATCATTGCATAACTATTTGACATTATAATACCACTCAAAAAATATTGTGCCATATATCGACAAAGAACATAACCATGAACTCATGTTCAGTTAACAAACTAATAGCATGAAATAAGCTTTCACCATAGCTAGAGCCTAAATTAATTATTTTGTACATGCCATATGCTTCCAGGTCATGAAAAATAACATTCTGGTACAAAGAAAGAATTTTGAAAATATTTGATAACTTTGTATTAGAAATCATGCTCTGATTACATTTTTTTTTACAAAACAATTGTTCAAAATATCCACGCACAGGGTTTATGTCATGGAATAAGATTGAATATAGTAGAATACAACTTTCTTTGTTGAAATGTAGATAGCTTTTTCTTCTTGTTGCAAACCAAATAGAAACAAGAACGCTTAACCATTTGCATAACCACTGAATACAAAATATGTCACCCCATAGACTAGTCTCACCCTGATCTGTAAGCTCATTTGTATAATTTTCATTCAACAAAATTATGTGCCTCTGTCATGTACTTGATACAAATCATATAATATATCTAAATGTAATTAGTTTGCATATGAGTATCTTTCCTTTGCATCCCAATTGTTCAAAAAATCCATAAAATAGTCAATGATATCAGTTCATAGCATTTTCAATGTGTAACAAAAATGCAATAACACTTGGAATGCATCAAAAAGGCAATCACCAACAACATAATTGAACAATGCAATCCGAAAAATATTTTCATGTCTCAAAGCATCGTCAATATTTACAAACGCTTATGTTTTTTTCCCTAATGTGTGTCCACATCAATGATTCCCTATGAACAACCCAATTCAATCATATTTTCTTTTCTTTTCATGACTATTTAACACCCCCCCCCCCCTCGCGCCGCCCCCCGCCGCCCCCCCCCTCGCCCCGCTTTTTTTTTTTAACCTATTTTTTTTTGTTTTATTATTTTTTGTTTTTTTTTTTGCTTTTTTTAACTCACAATGAAGAATAGGGTAAACTATCAAGCAATGAAATACCAACTTCAAAACAACATCAATTGTCTAGCACTCTTACTTGCTACAGGAAAAAGAAACTACCCAATAAGATATTTACATTATCATTGTAGAATTTTTAAAAATGGTCAGCGACCATCATATTTACATAGTTACAAGATACTTACCCATGTTTTTCTAGAACTTGGCAAAAGCCTCATATATCTACCATGCGAAAAAAATCTACATGTTTCAAAAAATTATAATATTAATACCCCTTTAAATAAATAAAAAATAGCAAAAAATAAATTTAGTTATTGCTTTGTCTCAAAATAAAACAAAACACAAAAAAAAAGGTCACATTGATCACAACACACCCACTCCCCAATGTTGTCAGTCTCCCGATCCTTTCAGAGATGTCAGAGCCTGGGAGATCCCAGTCGAACGAATAAGCATTACATCATCAACAATTAGCACAATGAGTCCCCTAGACTTGCCAATTATGTCAAATCCAAGAAGGGTTCAACTAAATAAAGAGGTGCCATTTCACCATTTATAAGTGCAGTTGATCCCCCATACTCGATAAAGATGTCATAGCTGGGAAACCCTAGACAAATGAAGGTATGACACATTATTAAATGTCAGTTTGGATAATCACTTGCACTTGATAGAGATTTTAGAGCTGAGAAGACCCTGACTGATTCAAGAGGCACCACATTTCCACTTATCAATATGGCCAGTCCCCCAGATCTATCAGAGATGTCAGGGCCTAGGAGAGCTAGTCTAAATGAAAAGGTGACATGTTGCTAGTTGTCAACATGGCGAGTCCCTAGACCTCCCAGATATGTCAGATCTTGGGAGAATTTGGCCAAATGAAAAAGTACCACATTGACTAATATGTGAATGAACTCATTGCCACTGAACAAAATAAATAAATTTCACTTCTCTCTCTCTCTCTCTCTCCAGATGAAAACCCAATCATCTATTCACAAAACATTGTATAAAGAACATAAACCACATGAAGTGTTTTTTTTATAATTAATATAATTAACATTGTTTTTTTCCAATTTCAATCACACACAAAGAAAAATTTAAGCATAGGCACACTGAGTTGACACATTGATTGATGATTGCATTGGATACACAAATGAGCAAATGTTTTTGCATCATATGTATGTATGTACATGTATTTATATATTTTAAATATATTTTTATAACTAAATTATCACAATAATATATAATTTATTATATTTCTAAACATATTACATAATATGTTTCATCAATAAAGATATTACAACCAGCTTCGATCACTGCCTCAACACCAAGTCTTGAATATAAATTGGCAAGTGTTAAAGCCATCTCTGTTAGTCTCACAAATTCAAAACAAACTAGCACAAGGTATAAGAAAGAGATGAGAACCAACCAATACACAAATCAAAATAGCAAGGGAATAACTAGAGTCTGAGAAACAAGCATAGACAAATAGTCTTCAATATAAAAAAATAACATTCTTCAAGCTCATGAAAAATAGAGAGTGCAACTAATTCCAAACATTGCTTACCAGAGTAACAAAAAACATGGCCTAAAACTATTTAAAAGTTATCCAATTAACCCAATAACCCACTGAGGAGCCCTAATGAAAATGACACCTACACTACCTTTGAGACTGTAGTAGCACCTTGAACTACACACAAAAAGACTATTGATAAGATTTGCAAGCAAAAAAGCCATAAAACCCACCAAAACAAGCACCTAAAACATCATAGCAAAAATGCCATATTTTGCCTCGAGCAAACATAGAGAGATTCAACAAGAACAAAACATAACCAAAAAACCAAATCACTCAAAATCAAACACTTCCAAACACAAATACAAATTTAAGATACTAAAAAACCAATCTAGGCTCACAAATATTCATATATAATTTAAAACCTAACAATCCTAAACTCACAATCTATAATCAACTAATATTCAAATGCAATTTTTTTCCATAGATTATTGTAAAGGAAAACATCAACGAGAAAGTGCCATACCCAAAACATCTACATTACATATCTTTTCAACTCAAACCCTGACTATGAAGAAAATCATATAAATTTTGTAAATCGCCAAAAAAACAACCCAGATTAGCTCAGATTATTGCATATTGAAAGCAATTCCCATTTTTTGTCATATAAAGCCTCAGCCAAAACAAAAATAATAAATAGAAGAATAATACATTATTAAATATTAAGCACCCCCCTTCATGTTTGAATTAACACCTTTACAATGGCTCTTTAACTTAATAAATAGTCTTAATTTTTCCAGTTAATACAAACATGTTTGATTAAAACTTTAATAGTGACTACATATGCGAGTAATTATTTGGATTAATACTATTATGTGCCACAAATTATTGTTGCAAATTATTTCTCCAATGTCTCTATGTTTTTCCCCCTACATAGGTACTAAAAATCTATATTTTCAATACAATTTTTTTTTATTTTTCCAAGTTAATGTTCATATCAAAATGTAATAAATAGCCTTAATTATCTCAGCCAATACAAACATTTTTGATTAATACCTTACAATTAACTGCATATGCGATTAATTATTTTGATTAATGTTCACATTGAAATGCTTCAAACCAAATGTTAAAATCAAAAATCACTCAACATTCATTGCCTATAATCGGTTAAACCCAATTGGATCAACACTACCACGATGCCATGCAAGTACTAGTAATTATAGTAGATTTAACCCATTACAATATATACCTATTAGAGATCTAAGTGATGGGGAGAGCTTGATCGAATGAACATGTGACACATCAGTTGTCAATGTGGCCACTCCCTCAAACCTTTTAGAGATTTTAGGGCCCAAGAGAACCTGATCAAATGAAGAGGCACCATGTTGCCAGATGTCAATCTATCCAGTCACTAGGACCTGTCACAAAAGTTAGATCCCAAAAAATCTTGATTGAATGAAGAGGTGCCAAGTTGCTAGTTATTAGTGTGACCGATCCCTCAAACCTATCAAAGATGTCAGGGCCTGGGAAAGCCCATCCTAATGAAGAGGTGTCAAGTTGATAGTTGTCAATATCACCACCCCTAAGACCTCCTACAGATGTCAGGGCCTAGGAGAGCCCAACCAAATCAAGAGGCACCATGTCAACATCTATTAGTACAGTGAGTCCCCCAGACCTGTGAGAGATGTCATAACTGGGAAGAGCCCAGATGAATAAAGAGATTCCATGTTGTCAATTATCAGTGTGATTAATCCCTCAGACTTGATAGAGATGATAGAGTTAAGGAAATCCCAATAAAATGAAATGTGCCACTTCCCCAGTTGTCAGTATGACCAGTTCCCCTGACCTAGTCAAGATGTTAGAGCCAAAGAGAACTTGATTGAATAAAGATGTGTCATGTCGATAGTTGTTAGTGTGACCAATCCCCTCATGTGGCAGACATGTCACAACTAGGGTAAAATCAACCAAATGAAGAGATGTCACATCACTATTTGTCAGTGTGGGCAGTCATTCAGACCTATCAGAGATGTTAGGCATCAAAAAAGCTACATCAAATGAAGATATGACACATTGCCACTTGTTAGCATGGTGAGTTCCTCACACCTATTAGATATGTCATGGCCTAAGAGAACCTGACCCAATGAAAAGAAGTTATGTTGATTAATATATGGGTGAACTAATTGCCACCCAAGACTTCAACTGGCTCAGAATAAAGTACAAATGGAAGAATATGCCCCATATTTGTACACAACACTTCACCTACTCTAAGAGAAAGATATAGACTAATGAATCACATCTGCATGCCACTGCGGCCAATAAAAATATAATAAACCATTCGAGTTTGTATTTATTATAATGTAAATCTTTCAAACCTAATGTTAAAATCAAAAAATGCTCTATCAGTACGATGAGTCCCCCTAGACTTGTCAGAGATGTCAGAGCCAGGGAGAGCCCAACCGAATAAAGAGATGTCACATTGTTAGTTGTTAGTGCAACCAGTCTCTTAGACATGTTAAACATGTTAGAGCTAGGGATAGCATTCACATTCCATTGGGACCCACGTCTTCATTTCATCTCACTTTTTGGGGATAAAAACATATCACATAATAAAGAAAATAGACTATAATCCATGTTTAATTTTTTAGATTGCTTCGATTTTATTAGATGGTGAAAGTTTTTTTCTTTTATTAATCTAAAATAGAGCAATTTCTCTAGGAAATTAGTCATGTCACCCTTTATTAACTAATAGAAATACAATAAACTATTTTATTTTGTATCTATTAAAATGCAAATATTTCAAACCTAATGTTAAAATCAAAAAGTGCTCATTTTTTATTACTTGCACGTTGCCCTATGAAAATTATTAGGTTGAATCGATTACAATAGATACCTATTATGCAGGTACTAGTAATTACATAAATATTAATATAAAAATTGTATATTGGGAGTTTCAAAATGAGAATTCAATAGTTATCCATCCAATAAACCAAAGACATTTTCTTGGATATGTATAAAATAATAACCCAAATCTATATGTAGCATATGCCTATCATATGTATTATTATTGCTAAACTTTGAAAATAGTAAAAGAAGGATGATTAGTAGACTAGGTATCCTAGAAATAGCATATAACATTAAAATAATAATGTGTAATCACTTGTCATTGTCATTGTCTCCTGTTCATCTTTTGAGACTATAGTTCTATGTTTAATTTTAGTACTTTCTATGATTTTATTAGATAATGTAAATTGTTTACTTTTTTAAAATTGAAAAATGAGCAATTTCCCCATAATATTAGTCTTGTCATCTTACAACTAGTAAAAAGTCAAGAATTTTTTTTTTTCAAATATTTCTTTCTATAAAATACATTATAAATATAAAACCAATTAAAAATAATAGGAAATGAGCAAGATATTGAGAAACACATTTTCTATGCAAAATAATAGATTGAGGGTATTACAATAGTACATGCAGAGTGGGTACTAATAAAAGACTAATGATCGAAAGCCACAACTATTAAAAAACCATTTTTAAAGAGCTTGGAAATGAAGATGAATTGCATTCACTCCATATTCTTGTCTGTCTAAGGGTATCTATCATACTTCAATTTATGTATGCTTTTGCTTGCTAACATTAATATAATAATAATAATATTATATATGTACTATAATATTATAATAATAATAATTATCTAAATTATATTATATTATAAATTTCTTGTTATTAATTTGGAACATAAATTGTATTGTCTACTTCCTATTTAATATATTATTATTGTTGTTGTTGTAGATATATAGATTTGTTCAAGGTCATTATTCTTCATCACCACTACCCAATTCACCTTGAGATACTTCACCATTTTCATGTTCTATATGGTATTGTCCTTCCCCATGACTTCACCATTACTCAAGCTTAGAATGAAAAAAAAGTCTCCTCCAAGCACAACTCATTACCCCATTATTGGTTATTCCTCGAAGATCATTAATGTCTATGTGTTTAATAATCTCCCATAAATAGTGTCATTGTGACCTAATGGTTGAATAATAATTTCCTTTTTAAATTTGGCTCATCTAAAATGATTTTGATATGATTGAGTCCTCAGAAGACAAGAAAGGCACTATATGGTTGTAATGGTATGTTGGGGAGTGTGAAACTTAGTTTTTTTTAAAACACTGTGGGATGTTGTTAGATCCTCTCTTTTGGTGATGGATATTAAGCCTAAATCATTAGTTTGTTTGATCTAATTTTGGGGCTGATTTTGATCATGTTATGTTTGTTAAGGAACATGTACTCACTTTTCACATTTCTAGTGGGTAAGTTGTCACTGTCTGCCCAAAGATTTTTCCTTTCAACCATAGTCACATCATTTTCTAGCTAGAGTAAGGATGTGACATGTGTAGCATCCCATGTACTTAGTTTTCATGAACACATCTCTCCTCAA